>CM076575.1:1052084746-1052501944 GCA_034641835.2 Pinus albicaulis | reverse complement strand
TCATTTCATTCTCAGTCAGACATTGAACATAGTCCATCCCATTCTCAGCCAGATGTTAATGTGAGTCCTTCCCAGCCAGATTTTGAAGACAACTCTCCTCCACGGCATTTTTGGGACAGCCCAATAAAAATGACACCTGAGATAGACCCAAAGCAACAAGAAGTATATGATTATATAGAATCTTTAGAAAGAGCAGCTACAGGTCCCAGTACTTCGTCCACTCAGCCTCACACAGCACAAGATGATCTAGTCCAATCACTGAAACAAGAAGTCTTTGAGCTAGAGATTTTAAATAGACACATTAAAAATGAAAATGAGACATTGAAGGAACAAAGTAAATTGGACAAAATCATTCATGATAATACCATGCTACATCTGGGACTATGGCAGAAGAAGAATAGGAAATTGAAGAGGAAATGCCAGAAGTTAAGCAGAGCACTGATTAATATCAAATTCAGATGCTTGATGAAAAAGCCCAGGATGTTAGCAGCACCAAGGAAGAGGAGGAGAGGACTGGATGTACTGGCTGAAGTGTCAAGGCTTATGAATTGAAGAAGGATTATCAAAATTTTGGTTGCATGAGGACATGCAACACCTTCACAGTGGGGGTATGTTGAGTCTCAAATCTGCATCTTTCCCATACACCTTTCTAGACCTTTTTCATTCACCTGAACCTTCTAAGTCATCAATATCATTGCATATTAATTGTAAAAGAGCATCTAAAATGGTTTTTAACTATGTTTTGTGTCTGCTGTTTGATTTAGATTTTTGCTCATTTAGCTACGAAATCTTGCCACTTTCCGCAGCTGCTGCAACTTTCCGCAGCCATTTTATGAAAGTCTATGTTGCAGGTGTCTTCAGGCAATTCGAGCCACATGGGCAAGTCAGAAATGATGTGGACATGGATCGTGTCCTATTGGCTCGAGCAAATTCACCTAAGGAGGCTGTGGTCAAAGGTGGCCAAGTGGAGTCAACCATAGAGTCCCACGGTGACAGGACTATGTTTCTCATCACGTGAAGATTTGTATGACCGTTTCTAATTTACGGGAGACACATCAACACCTGTACACGGCTCCATAAGCCAAATCCAACATCCACTCTTCATAGATTTACTCCTCACCGCGGCCATGATGCTGGATCTCTGGATGTGATGGTTCACGTGTCTCTATCAGCACAAAATTTAGGGAATTAGTTATATCACCTTTGTTATAAATAACGCGTTTTCATACGCATAATAGTTAGCCTCCATATAGCTCTGTAATGTAATTGCGTTGCCACTGTGCTGTAATATCATTTCTTTGTTATGACTGCATTTTAATATATAAGAAGACTCTGTTTCCAAGCGTAATTCGTATTTGAAGGATGTTGCCCGAGGTTTGCGCAGAGGGCCCCTGCACACGCTGAGGTTTTGTGCATTACTGTATAGTTTCTTGTTTTATTTCTTTAAGTTCATTGTGCCATAAGTCATTCACGTGTTTATACATTGTATCTTTCATGATATTTATTCTTCATCTCTGTTCATAATCTTTCATGCTTTACATTTTACTTTTGTCCATAATCTTTCATGTTTTATGTTGTTGTTAACTGATCAGTGTTCTTGTTTCAGATTACAAATAGGCAGCCCGGGCATTTGCATATCTTTTGACTAATGACATGGAATCAATATTGTTCTGCTGCTAATTTACTTTTCTTAGTTTTTGTTTAATTCCAACACTGTTTGTTTATTTCAGTCTTGCACATTTGCTTCAGTAGTTAGATTTAGATATATTAAATTGCTCATGTCATTTTCAGTTACCTCCGAAAACCATAGCTGGACTAATGGTGAGGGATTGAAGTATGAGTGTGTAGTTTGATATTAGTTTACTTTCTGCAAGTTAGATATATTAAATTGCTCATATCATTTTCAGTTACCTCCGAAAACCATAGCTGGACTAATGGTGAGGGATTGAAGTATGAGTGTGTAGTTTGATATTAGTTTACTTTCTGCAAGTTAGATATATTAAATTGCTCATGTCATTTTCAGTTACCTCCGAAAGCCACAGCTGGACTGATGGTGAGGGATTGAAGTATGAGTGTGTAGTTTGATATTAGTTTCTTTTTTCTGCAAATTAGATATCAGATTGCTCAAGTTGTTTATGGTTACCTCCGAAAGCCATAGCTGGACTAATGGTGAGGGATCAGAATATAAGTTGATGTAATTTGATTTAGATTTATTTTGTTGCAATTCTTGGATTTCTTTAAGCATAGTTTCTTTTGTGTTTAGACAGCAGCAAGGATAGTTTGGTTTTCATGCTCAACAGTTCACTGTTTGATTTATTAGGCTAGCAGCACATTTTCATTTCCTTTCAAGTTTTGTCATTGTATGTTTCAAATTCCTTTTGAAGTTTGAAGTTGGTAAATCATTATAAAGGAAATCATTGCCTTGAACAATCATAGTGGCATTAAGCAAGATGTTGTAGATGTATCCTAACTGCATATAAATCAGCTCAAGCTACTGGGATTTTCTGATGGCGTCCTCTTCGGATGTGGGCCTCTGTTGCGCGACATCCAAAGAAATCTCTGTAGTGAGATTTTTCAGGAAAAAATATAAAAGGACTCAGTCGTCGAGTTTTGTTTTACATAAACTACGACGCCGCCTCCATTCGTGTAGATGGTCCAAGATATGGACAGCGGGGTTTATCTGAAATGTGTCAGTAATTCCATTCCAAAATCATGGTGAAAGGGTAACTGAAAATATATTAGGAACACGGTGGCGAGGGTGCCAAAGGTTCCATGTGAAGCAGAGGGTTGCTCCACGTAGCACTTTGCGGCTACTCCTATCAGAGTGCTTTGAAATAGTCTCAATCGAATAGTGTCGTCAATGATACTGTTTGATGAGCACCACAGGTGGAAGGGAATGACATTATTACCTAGGTCTTCCGCTTGCTTTCCTTCAAACTTTGGAATATCCAAAGGGAGCTTTGTGGGCACAAGAGGCCATGTAGGGTTTTGTGTGATGGGGTCATTCATCAGCTTGGTTAAATCGGGTAGATTCAACGAACCTAAGAAAGGTGACTGGGAGGTTGACACCATTACAATGTGCGAAAACACAAAGTTCTGGTTAGGAAGAGGGTTGGTCTGTGACGTACCCTGCTGTGTATTCGGCTGGCTTCCCGAATGGGATGCAATCCTCTGCCCCTCAGGGGTCATGGGGGGAGTGGTGTGTGGTGTGGTGTTGGAAGACCAACTAGGGTTCCCAACTACGGATGCCCCAATAAAGGACGAACCAAAAATGGTGGCAGCATTCTATCTTTGACGCCTAAACGACGAAAGACCTGGAACCCCTCCCGATAATGGGGGGAGGTCCAAAAGATGCCTAGATCGAAGAGGTCTTGTTGGGTCCGTTCTGGTGTCGACTAGGTTTGGTTTTGGAAAAAATTGAGAGGATAGAGTATATGATCAAAGGAAAATTTTGATCACATACATAAAAAAAAGCGAAAATAAAAATAAATTTTCCCTTTAAATTAATTCTATGTGATCAAGCAATCAAAAAAGTGGTTTTTGTTTGTTTGCGTATGATACTCAAAATACTAGAAGACCTATTCATCCTCACACACTCAAATGTAACTGGGCCTTGAGGATATATCTTGCGAGTTCTGGCACAATGTCCTGTAAGAGCTGGTGAAGCCCCCAGTCAGCCGAAGAAAATCCACCAAGGTAAGGGTAGAGGGTCTGGTGCTTGATTGCATCGTCACCTATAGGGAAAGGATGCCCTAGTTTTGGTCATTGAGTACCACTATCCCACATGAGCATTTGAGTCTTGGGCTTCTTGGTAAGTCAGCTAACAGTATCGAGTATCAGCCGGGTCACGTAGCCTCAACTGATATTGCACGCATTGCGCTTAAGCCTAACACCCTTGGAAATGGGTTTCTGCCGCACTCGGGTTTTCTTTTCCGTGGGATGATAGGTGGATTTGAAGCTCCCTAAACAGTAAAATTCTATGTTTCAAGATGAATAATGATCAAGGCAGCTTATTGGATGCCTACCCCCTTGATCCTAACTTAAGTTATAAATTCTTTTGCCGCCCCTGTGGGGAGAATTTAGTGAGTTTGGTTAAGTTAGTTTTAGGTGTCTTTACTTTGCTTAGTGGGTGAATGTGTGTGAGAAAAAAGTGGACGAGCACATAGTTTAAACGTGTGGATATTCGACGATCCTTTTCAAAATCCCCTATTTAAACTATGTTGTATTGTTCCTTGCTCAAAAGAAAAACATGTGCGGATATGGGCCACTTTCTATCTTTCCTAGTTAATCTATGCGATCAACTATAGGGAGATGGTGAGTTCTGAATAGGGAGCATTCATATGCTTACCTAGGATCACCGGAGGGTGAAAAGGTAGCATATATTACTTGCTCTTCTATCAACAATTCAATCGTAGTCCCGAAAATCCTAGTGCAAAACTTGAACTAAACTAATAAATTTTACACTAGAAAAAAGAAACCAACTACGCATGCGTGGTCTTGGGCCACTTACTTTGGCTAGTTGTCTAGGTGTGTTGGTACCAAAATTTGCAAAACATAATTTTTTTTTTTGGAATGCAAGTTATTTTTAACCCCTACTTAAACTATGTGTGAACTTTGCAAAAATCAACTTGAAATAAAATAGACACTAAGCCTACAAAAAGCAACTAAGAGTGAGCTTTAGCAAGCTGCGGGGTACCAAAACCAGTGCTGGCAGGTGTATTAGGGGCTGCCAAGCACTTTACCAACAGGAAAAGATAAAAATAAGGGAGAATTTTCTCTTTCTGTCTTTTGCACGCAAAAGGCTAAAACAGGCGCAATGTCTGCGCGCGGGTCAACTCTGAACGTTCGCCTTGCGTGTGTCTGTGGGAAGGAAAAGCACACAAATTCCTACAAAAGTAATTTTTGGAGTTGTTCTACTTCAGTCTGTCACTTGGGATGAACTAGGGACTGCAAGAGAAATCAGGGGAAATTCAACTCCACTCCATAGCATAGACAGAGGTCTCTACAAAAAATGCACAACCACATAAACTTTGTAATAAACGTTAGTGGAGTCGCCAATCCTGTTTGAGTGTGTTCAGTGCATTTATGTATGAAATCACACCAACTTAAGGGGTGTGGTATACCCTCTTAAGTTATTGGTAACAGGCAGAAAAAGAAGTGGATTCAAGCAAGTTAATGGTACAAGCTAGGATCATAAACATACTATATAGAGAAATAACATGCATATATAAACTAAAACTAAAAAAAATAAACAGGAGCTCTAAAAAGATTAAAACATCTACAATAATATGAATGGATGCTCTTTGGCCCCTCTTATTGAGTGCTGGTAGGAAAATAAGGATGAAACTTTAACCTTTTGCCAAAGGTCTGCTAAGTTCCGATGCAAGGATGTTTTTACCCCAAGCTTACCTCAGTGCAAAGTCTCCCTCTCTCTCTATTGTGGTGGACTGAACTTGTTGGATGGCCAACAATTGAGTCTCCTTCACCTTCAGCTCTAGATCACACACTACTAGTATTTCTTGGGAGATTCTAGCCAACATAACAATGTGCTCACACATTCTTGATCTCATGGTGGCCTTTTATAGGAAAATTGAAATCCTCCTTCCCTCTCTTGGTACATTGTGGATGGTGACCCAAGAGAGGGGTATGATTCCTTTGTGTGCTAAAAATATTCCATTGTGTGTTCACTTGATGTTTAAGGAGGCTTTGGTGGCTTTCCTTAGGTGGCTTCAAGTGAGGAATCACTATCCTAGAGTATTCTTTGTGTGGTCTCGGAAAGTGACATTTCTCCACTCCTAGGATTGCGTGCATTTCGGTTCATAAGGCGTGCAAAGGCGCTCTTCACGAAGGATCATGCACACAAAAGAATTTATGACTTGCTCAAATTTTATTTTTACTTATACCTTAGAGATTTTTAAATACTTTCCAGATTCTGTAATGTCTTCCAGCCCTGTAAATCCTTCTACTTGACATTAAATAATGTCTTCTTCTACTTGTACGATTTTCCAGTGTTAACAGGGGTCATGGAGACCGGTTGAACCGGGGTCAAAGAAAGATAAGGTTTGGGCTGACCAGGCAGGGTAGTGGCTGGGGGATCAATGTACCAGACTGGGATCCCTAGGGTCATGTTAGGAAGGGATAAGGTAGTCATAATAGGTACCGAAAATACTCCAAGGGAGGGAGCTAGAAACGGTATCTGACCAGAGTGGTAATGGCCAGGCGGGATAGCTCTGAGATTGTTGAGGCCAGGAGGAACCGTGCCAAGATGGTAGGTAGGCTCATGGATACCACCTGCAGATGAGGGGCCTTAAGGAGGGGGTCCTAAAGGTTGAGTCGAGGTGCTAGGAGAAGGTTACAGAGGCGGGGCTTCTGATTAGTCAAACTAGTCTGCTTGAGGTCAAACCGAGACGATTGCATCATGAAAACGTCCGATGAGCTGAGATTAGAGACAAGAGGAGAAAGAATAGAGGATGGACCAAGAAAAGAGGAATATTTGTAGACTCCAGGTGAAACACCAGTCAAAGGTTCGACTATTTATTTATTGGCCATTGAAGAGATGATGGACTCAGGGGAGGTAGACTTTGATTCGTAATATGTCAGCTGGTCGATGGTGACAATCTTTCCATTATGAGGAAAGCACATCTTATGGTGAACCATAGATGGGACAAAAAACATCGCATAAGTGTAGCTATGACCCAATATAATGTTGTAATCTAAGGGGGCATCAATGACTTCTACAGTAACACAAACAGTCTTGCCGCAAGAGTAATGGGACAATTGCGGAACAGGCCTATGGGCTGGGAAGAGTGGCCACCCCATGCTCGGAGGGTGATAGTGGAAGGGGCCAACTCAAGAGATCCGAGTTGCTTCCAAACCCAAGCGGACTTCACACAGGTGGATTACCCCTCGCCAATGATACAATGGGAGACGTTGGCATTCTGGATCTTGATGGGGATTTGGAACGCGACGAAAGTAGGAAGGGGAGGATTTTCTGACTGATCAACATCAAATATGATCAAACGATCATATGAAGGATCCACAATGCCCATAGAAGTTAGTAGATATTTTTGTTGTGAAGGGCACGACTAGAGGAGTTCCAACATTGAGATGGAAGTAGGGGATTGCGCCAAATCATCTACTATACTATACGAATGGGCAGCTTTACCAGAAGCAGCGTTTCGACGTAATGGTCCTTGGGGATCTTGGTATGAACCTATGCCTTAGGCTGAGGGATCAGTAAAGGACCATTGGTGGTCGAAAGAGGCTCAGTGGAACCTAAAGAAGGGGGCTCGGGGGTAGATGTAGCGGGAGGCTTGTTGTACTGATAGGATTGAGTCTGAAGATTGAGGTCAATGGTAGTGGGTTGGTCAGATTTCATCATGAGAATCTGGTAATCAAAGGTACCAGATGGAGGAGGTTGAGTGGCCGCCTAACCTTCAGGTGGTTGGGTAGCCACAAATCCTTGCTGGGGGAAAGGATTGGTAAACACAGCCGGCTGGGTAGGTGCAACATGAGGAGGAACCGAAGGGGAGGCTTGTTGTCCTCGGGATGCTGCTTGAGCTTCCCACATCTTCCACATATGAGGTAAAAGAGGAAAATCATAGGTATATTGACATGGTTTTTTCGTGCAAACAGGCCTGTCCTGATTGGGCTGAGTGCCTGGTTGCTGGTTAGCAGTGTTAGGTGTATTCCCTTGGGGATTGGGTCTTGGATTACCTGGGGCAGATTGGTTTTGGTTGCCTTTTCTCTTCTTTTTGGAAGTAGGAGGATTAGTCGTGCCCTATTATGCATACACCTGCCCCTGGGGGGTGGTGGCTATTGTTGCAGGGGTTGAGAAGGTAACAGAGGCTGAGGTGCTAATGCTGGAGGAGCTAGAGCACCAGGCTGCGGATACGTAAAACAAGGAGGTTGGGAAACATTGTGGTAAACAAGTTGAGAAGGAGGAGGAGGCATGCCGTATCCTGGATACATGCTATTAGGAGGGGGAAAAGTGCTGGAGGAGCTGGCCCCTCCGTGAGGGAAACCATAACCCATGGGAGGATGAGTGTACAGATGAGAAAGGGCTCCAACTATACCATTGGTGGAATGGGATGCCCCTGGTGCATTGGCACCACCGGGTCTAGGGAGATCAGGTAAGACGGTATAAACATAACCCGACTATGCATAGATGAGGTCATATTTCAACGCAATATGGAGAGCAGCTTGTTCGATCTTAGCGAAATTAGATGCGACATCTTTTCCAATAGTAGGCAAAAGGGATCTAAGAAACCAGTCCATGTAGACACGGTCTTCGAAGGTAGGGGCTTGACATAGGCTCTTTCTTCTCAGCCATTCCTAGACATGATCGGATAGGCGGGTCACAGACTATTGATGGAAAGAGGTCAAAAGTTCGGTACCACTGTCATAACGAAGGGGAATATTGAAGTGAGACAGAAAATCCCTAGCAAGAGTCGCAAAAGTAGTATGAGAGGAGGAGGCTTGGTCAACATACCACTTAGAAGCTTCTCCGGTAAGCGTATGCTGGAACAACCGAAGACGGATGGAGTCATCAGTAATGGAGTTAGACGAACACTATATGTGGAAATATCAAACATGGTTTGTAGGATATTCTCCAACAAGACCTTCAAATTTGGGGATGTCGGAAGGGATCTTGGTCGACATAGCAGGCCAACTAGGATCATGGTGTATGGGTTCATTGATCAACTAGTTAAAATCGGGAAGACTGAGGCTTGCCATATAAGGGAGCAAGGGATCAGCTAGGATAGTTCCTATTGCGAACCCACTGGTAGTATTCCCAGCATTAGGGTCGGGGATACCACCAGGGTCAGGTCTTGAACCAGACATGGTGAAGGTGATAGGAGGGTAACCGGGGATAGAACCAGAAGGAAAACTTGATGAGCCAGAAACAGAGTCAGAATGGGGACTCGGAGGAGGGTGAACTCGAACCCTATGCGGAGGAGTAATTCTTCTTACCGGAAACTAAGAGTGAAGGCCAAGAAGTCTCCAGGATAAACTCCTTGGGGAAGAAATGATGTAAAAATAGTCACGGATCATAGAAGGAAGAGAGACCAAAAAGGGCAAGGAGGTGCAGGATCAAATGATTACAATGTCGAAACAAGGGCAGAGAGGTGTGTGATCAAATGATTACAATGTTATAGTCTTGGCCTGACGGTGTAAAACAGGCACTCTTCACTTAGGGTGTGCATGTTAAGTGTGTTAATTTTAATTTTTAAACCCAGACATATGTAGAGAAAAAATAAAAAATGTGTTTTATAACTGTAAATAAATCTGCAAATAGCAGTAAAGTAAGCTGAATATGATAGAAAATAAATAGCTAAAGATGCATCAATCTAAACCCAAGGAGGCGAGCATCTCAACAACTAGTCTATGGGTGGGAAAAATCTAGTCAAAAAACACAAAAAATGGCCAATGGATCTAAAGTCAAGAGGGACAAGGATCTAGAGGTCAGATCTGATGGAAATAGGTGCAGAAAATAGTAAAAAACTAGAGGGAAAAGTGTTGCCAATGAGGTGGAAAAAGGCTACAACCTGAAGGGAAATGGAGGGGACCCTAGAGGAGGACCAAAAAAAACTAAAAAGAGGTGTTTTGGATGGATGAATAACCAATCTGAAATGGATCTAAAGGTACAGGATCAGATCTGAAAAATGGCTGAAAACACTGAAATCTCAGATGACCTACTTCAACTAAAGTCCTCCTAGAAAGGTGAAAGCGTACTGAAGCCCTAAGGGGCTAGGTTCCTCCTTTGACGAGTAAAATAGAGCAATTACAAGTCCAAAATGGGTGGATACGGAGGTCAGACAACCTTGAACAGTAGCCTAGACAAACCCAGAAAATCACAAAAAATTCCCGCAAAAAGTACAGGTCGTAGTTTCTGACCTGTTTTTCACAGAGGTCGCAGTTTTTTGGCATTTTTCTGTGTCGTGGAGGTTGAGGTCGCAGTTTTTGGCCCAAAAATTACGACCTGCACTTCTGGCACTCTCGGGAGCAGATTTCAGAATTTTTTTTTGTCTCAGCTGTAGCTGATACCCGTCACCTGTGCAATAAGCCCAGAAACACACAGAAGTTAGAATTTTTATTGTTTTAGGGTTTTAAAGGTTAAAAAAAACATCAAGAAAAGCAAAATAAGAAGCTGAAGAAAAACCCTAGGGGTTGAAGTAGCTCTTCATGCAGGGATTTGAAAATCGACAGTGGTCGTAATTATAAACCCTTGTGGAGTCGCCAGTTGTTAGTGTGAATTATAATCGCAAGCGTACAAAAAAATGTCACTTTAGAAGTGCATAAAAACAACCCTAACATCAAATATGGTTGCCAATTTATTTATATCTTCAGTTAGTTGACAGAGAAAAATGGTACAAAATCCAGATCTATGTAGTTAAAGGCATTAAGCAGTAAATAAAAGCAAGAGTTGCTCCATGCATCCAATAGACAAGACAAGAAAATTTTTAAAGAATTTTTGTATTTATGACACCTGGGAAGGGAACATAGAAATATGTTACCAGTCCCCCTCAATGGGATGGGTTCTTGTATGTCCCCAGCGCTACAGATCTAAGATCCTTCTCTCTTGATGGTGTAGAAAACCCATACAAAAATGGAACTCAAGGGGAGTTCACAAGAAAAAAGATAGAAAAATATGACAATGATGGAGGATCAAAGTCTGACCAAGAGTATAGATCCAGAGTGATATTTAGGCAACAAAAGGTAGTGAATGAATGGAAAAACCCTTCTATTTATAACAAAATATTGAGTTAGTCTAGATATTGGTGCATAATTAAAATATTATTAACCAAATCTAGATCCAATTTTTATGTAATATTTTATTATATTTGTTGGAGGGAAAAAGAATTTGAATTTGGTCAAATCCCTTTGTTTGTAAATAATAAATAAATAAATGATTTATTTATTATTTTAAGAGTGGTATTGAGTAATAATTAAATAAATAGTGATTTGTTCAATTATTTATAAATTATTTAGTCAAATTTAACAAGGAATTTTATTTAAATAAGGTTTAAATAATTATTCCTAGAAAATAATAACATAAATAGTGATTTATCTAATTAATTTTCCTGTTTTGGGTTAAATATGACCAAGAATATTAATTAAATTGTTGTTTAATTAATTATCCCTTGAGGACAATCAAACAAATATGGATTTATTCGATATTTCCTCATGGGGGTTCCTGTTTAGACCATAAACAGCTTAATAAATTATGGTTTACTAAGTTATTTTTCATAGTGAAAGAAATTTTACTTAAGGTAAAATTGGTCTTACATAGTGTACTTTGGTCCATCTAATAGTAATAGGTTAGATGACCAGAAATTGGTATAACACTTGATATCTTCCATCTCATTTGTCAGAGTCTTTAAAACTTTCTGAAGACCTTCTACATCAAAAGGGTCTTTAGATGGCTTCTTTTTTTAATCATATTTGAAGGATAATTTCTTTGATTTTCTGTCTTCTTGGGAATTCATCTTCTCAAGAGCGATTATGCGTTTCTCTACAGATAAAGATTCCTTCATATTTTCTGCGAGTGTAGGCACTTTTTATCTATCAACAAAAATGGTTATATTGGATGGAAGAGATGAAATATACCACTCAATTTGAACTTTTTCACCAAGAATTGATGTAGCGGGAATTTTATTGAGCAATTTATTAAATATTGAATTAAAATATTTTATTTTCTCCCCCGCATTAGCTTTTAGATTTGATAAATCATTGATGAGCATTGGAGTGGTCCTGTCATCCTCAAACTTAGCTAGAAATTGTTCTTCGAACATAGTCCAACTAGTTATAGAGCAGGCAGGCAGTGAAAAAAACCAGGATCATGCAGATCATGTGAGAGTATATGGAAATGATCTTACAACACAATCCTCTTCAACTAACTCTTTTAAATTAATGGATAACATATAATTATGAATATGTTCTTCTGCCAGAAGACCATCATCAGGCTTAAATTTAGGTAACCATCTTTATGGTGATTTTGCTAGAGCATGAAGAGGAGCAGGCATATTTACGACCCCTGGATTGTTCCATGGGTGGACTGCCATTGGACCTTGGGTGGATGTGATGGATTGAGTTTGAGTTGAATAAGAGGCAGGCTAAATACTAGAACCAGTTGAAGGGATAGTAGTCTGAGTACTAGAACTAGTTAAAGTAACACTGATTGTTGGAATGGAAGTGGTGGAAGTGAGTGGAGGTAATGGAGGTGAATGGGGTGGATTATGGGATAATATCTCACTGATGATTGACTCAGATTGAGTCCTCTTTATTCTCCTTCGAGAACTATCGATGGGAAATTCAAAAGTAGGGATTCATGTCTCTTGACTTTCTGATCGAGTTAATATTCTTCTAGGTTTTAAAGAGGATGAAATACTAATCTCAAATATTTGAGAAGGTTCAGGCTTTTCAGCAGAAATGGATACTCTCTCTAACTTTTCTATCAAATACTGAACTTCAACAGAATTTTGATGAAAATCGGGAGATAATATGGGTTGAGTATCACAAGGAGACTTAGGAGAAGGATGTTCAACTTCAGATTTTAAAAATGTAGATATAGATAATTTTCTGGAAGTTGATGGGGATCTAGAGGGAGAGATACTTTCAGATTGACCTTTATATTGATCAGACCTTCTTGCCATTTACAAGGCCCTCCTTCTAGCACAAAAATGTTAAGGCCTCGGAATTTCGTTGCCACAACATGGGGGAAAACCACCCGGTCTGGACCTTAAAGCAGCTCCTTTTCCATTTGGTGTGGTGGCTCGAACTGGGGACAATGGGACCAGTTTCCCAATAAGGATGATTTTGGGGTGTGTTTTGATTATATAACATGCAATGGAAAATTATTCTAATAAATCACATGCATATATCTAACACTATATATTCTACTATATTCCCGGTTGTTTCTTCCTTTATGTGATCTAAAGATATATCCTTCAACTATTAGTAATGAAGATTATTTAACAGTTGAAAGAGATGAAAATTATGTAAAGATGATTCTTTTAACAAAATAGTTTGATTAAAAGAATGGTGGAAAGTATATTGCATTCATATGTGTGATTATATATCCAATAATAAATCATAGACAAATATTAGTACAAAAGTGCATTTAACACTCATCTATGATGATGTTTCAAATATATAATGCAATAAAAAGATGACTGTCAATATAGAAAGAAAAACTTAATACAAGTGAATAGAAGTACCATATGTATGAAGTCCTACTCATGTAAATGATAGTAGATTATCTGCTCCTCTTCACTTTCAAGCAATTTAAAGAGTACAATAATGCAACATCCGTTAAACAACTTCAAATTTCAAAATTTAATAGACTGTGTTCCATTAATTCATCAAAGCATTTACAAACTTACAAAATTGCATTCTTTGCAAATGTTTTTGACAAATTTCTGGACCCTTCTCTAAATGCATGAGAGGGGTTTAAATACTAAACTAAATATGTTTAAAAATATATTATTACATAAAAATAGAGGAGGTTTCAAACAACCATCCTCGTAAGACAAACTTTAACTACAATCTAGGAAAATAAAGTAACGATATAAGTATGAATTCTGATCTTTCAGTTGGATTCTGTCCCGGAGTTGACAAATATCTAGCATGGGTTTGAGCTGAGCTGGCTGTGAAATCCTTGATCTGACATGTCCTTGAATACCGCATTTGAGAGTGCTGGTTGCGATATTTTTGTTGAATCTGTTAAACACTGTAGGGTCTGGTATTGATGATAAGGATTGATTAGAAAATTCCAATAATTTTTTTGATCAAATTTATTTAATTTTTTAATCATTTCTTCTACCATTTTTGTATTTTGTTTCCACTGTATTTCCAGCTGCTTGATTTATGAGAGCACTTCAGACATGCACTCTTTGATAAGTTCTGATTTCAAAAGCTTTTCAAATACAAATTCATTATTTCCCTTTGTTAAACTTGATGCTTTCGCTGCTGCTTTCTCTGCTTCCCAATCCTTAAATAAGATCTCCTTGTGGAATTTATCTACCTGGGGTAGATCAGCTTCCTTGCCTGAGTCTAATGCTTGCCATTGAATGTGTTCATTAATTTTCTTCTTAATCTTCTCACACTCAAGTTTCTGGATAGCCACTTGCTGGATTAGTATTTCACTTGAGTCACAATAAGAGCTAGTGATAGAAGCTCGTTGGAAAAATACTTCTTGTTGTTGCTTTAGCTTAGCATTTACACCCAATGATTCCTTTATGAATTTCTCTAGTTGTGGTTGGATTTGTAATCTGTTTTTACAGTTTTTCTTCTAAGTAAGTTGTACTTGATGCTACAAATTTAAACTTTCGAAATCCTTTGAAAATTGGGACATCTTCAATTCCATTTGCTCGTTGGAGTTAGACTTTTCTTGTTCTAATAGTCTCTTTAAATCTTGTATTTTATCTTCTTTCTGCTTCTGTAACATTTGAACTTCATTGGCCTTATCAATAGTGGCAGTAGCATATGGCCCTGAAAACTGTGATAGCTTGGTTAAATGTTCCGTAGGATCAACTAGAGGATCCTTCCATAAAATGTCAAAATATTCATTTGAAATACTTGAGACTATATCATCAATTCTTCTCCTTTTTCTCCTCTTTACTACAACCTTATGACTAGGACTGTAGAAGACATACAACAAAGGGATTTCCTCAACTTGTAACACTATCTGCTCTGTAGGATAAGCTGAAATGATCTCTCGATCATGAGTTTTAGGAACTTGTGGTAGTGGAGTAACAGTTTCCACTAATTTCTGAGAATTTTCTGGCATATCAAAATTGGTAGATTGATCAGCATTAGGATTTGTTTGAGGCATTTTTATTGCCTTAGAAAACATATCCCATTCACTCTTAAAATCCTTTGGCTGATATTTTTATGACTAATCAGGTGTACCTTGGTTGTGTTGAACTTCTTGGGAAGATGATTATGTTCCATTACTTCTTCCTTTCTCTTGCATCTCAATCTCTTTGTTTACCTGATTAATTACCTTTTCTGGGTTCTCATTTCTATTTTCGAATTCATTTTCAGAATTATCCAAATTTTGAGATTGATGTTCTGATTGCCCTGACTCATCTCTAAACATATATTTAGCTTCATTATCCAAGCTAATAATTAGAGTTGGTCTCTTGACATCTTCAATAGTAAATAAATCCAGAGGAATCCTTTCCAATCTCTTGTTTTTGTATGCTTGGAAGGCTTCCAAGTCATCTTGATTAAGTTGACTGGATGCAAACTTTAGTACATCTGAAAAATTTTCAATACCTTGAAAGAAATCATCAAATCTATCTATCTCTTTCACAAAAGGCTTCATTTTGAGTTCTGTGATGAAATTATTAATCACATCATTGGGGTCATATGGCCACTCTGGCATTACATCAAAATTCAACAAATTTACATTTGAGACTTACTTGTAGGCATGACCAATATCAAAAAGTGGAAAAGTACCGCACTGTAAAGGAAAATTAGGCCAAAGGGCCTTCTTAGCATCTTTAAGCTGTTTCTAAATACCATTTACAACAAGATGGTAGGCAATATCTCTAGCAAGTAACTTATTAGTAACATAATATGGGATGATGTGAGGAGAAGCATAACTCCCAAACACTCTAACATAGGTGAATATTTCCTCTGCAAACCATATAGCAACGGGAAAAATGTTTGTACTAGCCTCTTTGGAAATCCTAAGGGCTTTCTCATTGAATATAATCTGATGCATAGGCAATATGACTCTACGGAAAATTTTGTAAAAATGTAGATGAAAATATGATTCCCAAAGGGCTCTGTGGTAAATGTGGATTGGAGTAGGGTCTTGGGTCGTCCATTTCCATCCCATGGTAGGAAAAATAGAAGAAAATAAAATTGTGTCCATGACATAGGCACTCATGTAAAAGGGGGGTATTTCTCTAGATGAAACACTTCTTTTACTCCTATACTCCATGATATTTCTGGCTAAATTATCAGATAGGATATTTTCCCCATTCAAAATTAAGGAATTGACAATTGCGTCAATTAATGGGACCCAATCTATAGAAAACCTAGTAGTATCAGGTTTTGCAAATAATATACACAATATATCGGCAACATAGCAGTAAGGGGAATGAATTTGTGCTATTGGGTACGTACTGAATTTATCTTGTTTAAGCTTTCCTTGGTCATCCTTCCATTCCTTTATGACTTTCATCAGGTCTGGATTTTTTGCTCTAAAGCTTTGAGGAAAAGCTTTGTCATAGTTCTGTTGCGGGACGGGTAAGTGGTACATTGTCCTCAAATATTCTGCCCTGAATGAACCGATAGTCTTTCCCTTTGAATCCTTGAATGTTCTATCTTCTACGTTCATGTGGTCAATTACCTACTTGACCATATCTATATAGGGGAGAATCTTTGGCATGACTGCTACCTTATGGATGAATGAGCATGCAACGTCGAAATAGGTTGGGTCTGAAGGAACTGACGTGCCTGCTGTAGCAATTTTGATTAATACCCTTAGCTTTTCATCCTCAAAGAATTGATACATTTCATCCCATGAAGAACTTTTGCAATCCTTGTTACAGGTGGTGTCTAAGAATAGGGAAGACATATCTGAGCCTTCGCTGGATGACGGTTGGGAAATTTCTTTGTGTTTCTTGCTCATTTCTATTTTCCTTGATACGTTAAGTGGTTTCCTAATTTCAAGCGAACAGAGAAAACATTAAAAATATAGAGAATAGAGAGGCAAATAGAATTAAAACAAATCCGGTGTTCAACATTTCAAACATGCTTGAAGTAGATATGAATCTATCAAAACTTACTCCTATTAAATGTTGTTAATCACCGATAATTGTTTAAATCAAATCTCTTACACACATTCACGTGAAATTTCTATCGATCAATTCAAGACGTTAGATCTTATATTTAGTTTTATTTGACATGAATCATTTTACACATTTGAGTAATAACTACCAATTATCGCATATTGCAGCTTATAACTATTTCCATTCATTACATTACCAATAAATCTTGTGAAATGAAATCTACGCAAATTGCACATCGCAATTTCTATGCGGTAATAAAACTTGATTTTAGTTATTTCCTCCGAAATGTGAAATGCGCTTTAAGAAACATGCCACTCTGCTTTATCAGACACTTGGAGCTTTATGTTTATTGCTTTATTGGTTCGTCGGGTCCGTTTAATCACAATTCTTACCGAAGTGTTTTTAAGTTTGATCGTTTTACAAGGCAAAATGCGATTTTTGTTTACAACGGTGTTTAAAGGGTTTGCAATAAAAGTTTTATAAAACTTCGGAAAGGTTTTAGTGTATATTGCAGCCTGCATGACTTAGTATGTTTTAAATTTTTTTAATATTGTAAGCTAAGCAATTTTTGATGCATGCTAAGGAATGAAAGCAGAAAGAAAAAGAAACTTTATTTCCTAAAGTTTTAAGTTTTTTGACTTAGGCTAAAAATTAAACAAAATAAATTTTCTATTTATTTTTAAAGGGTCCCCATTTACTAAAAATAAATGTGGGTTGTTGTATAGCACAACAAGTTCTGAGGATTCTTTGGCATGAGCACTGCACAAATGTGGGAATCTATGTTTTTCTATAGTTATATTACCTGCTGCTTCAAGGCCACACTTCATCATTTATATCTATTAGCTCCCTGAATAGGATCTCCTTTTCTTCTTCCACCTATAATAGTTCACTAGACTACACATCTTCACTACCATACATCTTTATCTTATGCTTCAATTCATGTATCTCCGTTTGTGAACTCTAGAGAAGGGTCTCAGAAGCAGATTTGTCCAAGGAAAATTTTAAGGATGGAATTTTATCTTAAATTTTAGAAACCTTGGTGAATCTTACTAGTTCGAAATATGTAAATTGTAAAATGTTTGGCAATTTTTTTGTAAAAATATTTAGATTTCTAATGATTTTGTGTTAGTCTATATAAAATTTTGGTGATTTTTACAGTAAAATAATTTTATACTATAAAAATTGAACGAATAATTTTTAGAAAAAATGGAAATTGACAAATCTTTGTTTTGGGAAAAAAATGGAAAATTAGCCCACCTACGAATATTAGCCCCTAAAATTTTCCCTGGATTTTTCTTATGGAGTCACTCCCATATTCACAATCAATTCCTTAAAATTCTAGTTCTACATATGTAGATCTATAGAATTATCTCTCCCTTGCTTCAACATTTTCATAACCTTGTCCAATAGCTTTTTGGATTTGCTTATAGTCATGACATTCCTACTTATCTCACTATATATAATTTCGCCCACCCACCTATGGATGTTTATCCTGTCAGGAAGAGGGACACTTGTCAGATACAGAGACACATCCAAAGCCTTGAACTATGAGCATGATGGTAGTGGCTATGCCAAGGCGTCGTGCGGTGAGAATTTCATCTGGTTCCCCTCTAGGTCCATGAAATCCAAGATATTTTTTTGATAAGGAATAGAATCCAATGCCAATTATTGCTGCATGTCTTCCCTGATTTTATTATTAATTTATTATATTTCTTTCCCTATAGGGAAATGGCTTTTTCCATAGTTTTACTCCTTGTAGAACTCAAAATGGCTAACTTTCAAGATGAGGAGGCAACAGTTTGAAGTGGGTTTTATAAAGTCACCTCGAAGCCTCCTTGGTCTGGTTTTATCTCCATCAATTTGGTTTCAATTTCCTCTTCACCTTCTTCTTGGGTCTTGGACCTTTGGCTGGTATGAACGCCCTCCATCTCGACATCTCCAGTTTCTTCCACAATCCTTTTCTTTGTCTTGTCCTTTGCTGTTGGAGTCTCAATATCCATTTCTTTGTTAATGGGCCATGAATAAAAGTTATATTTCCACTCAATTTTTGGCCTATATTCATGATCATAATTTGAAGAATTAATTCTTTTTATTTTCTTTGGAATGAAACCATGAGGGTCATAATTCTAGATATCCCCCATTTCAAAATTCATTTCTTTTAGTAGATTCTCAACTAGTTGAAAGGCCTTCCTGGTGTTAAAAATGAAAGGGCCTATAGGCTTACCTAACTTGAACATATAACCATTTTTAGCAAGGAAAAAATGGATTTGTTCCATGTGTAAGCTCTGTCTTATATATTCATAGAAAATATTCTATTTGGCATGAACACAGGTAGATGATAAGGGGGAAGCTCACACCCATAAACCATAATTTTGGTATACTCCTCAAACATATACTAATCACCAACCCTGGTATCCTTATTGAGTTGTAGGATCACTTTTCGCCGAGGGAGGATTCTTAGGAGGGAGACATTATGAATGATTTTGTAAGAAATGGTCATGTAAGAGGATATGAATTGGAAGTAACCTTGATTGTTTGGTTTCTTCCTAACATAAACATACCAATGAAAGGAAGATATTCTTCTTCTTGTTTGATACATCAGACTCATACATAGGCATTCAAATTCATATACATGGGTGTATAGGAACAAATAAAACATTAAGGAATAATATATGAAATATGAGGTGACAGGGAAGTGGTGCAACACGAATTTGATAGACTCATCCAAGAAGGAACGTATGTGATACAGGTTTCCTAGTTGCATAATCTCCCTTAGAAATACTAGGAAGGTTTTGGTAGCCATATTGGCATCATCATCCCCAAATAAATGAGAAACTACATAAAGGATAGGCTACATTGTCTTTATGAAGGTATATATTGGAAATTTTTGAGCAATAATAAAATATTGGAAGATAGGGGAAAAGATCATTTGTAAAAAGGATTTTTTTTGCCCAGTTGATAGGGAATTGTAACTGTAAAACAAGGTAGCTTTAGTGATTTTTTTAGGATCAAGAGAAGCTTGGTATACTAGAGTTTTTTGAATCAGCTCTGGGGTCACCTCCAAGATTTTGACTCGATTAGAATATATGAAACTATTTTTCTTCTCAACGTACAATGCAACCAACCAAGAAATAAACTCAGGGAAATGATAAATAGAAGGCACAATTTGATAATATAGCTTTGATTAAACTACCCTAAAAGGTTCCTCTCCCATGACATGGTGGTCATACATGTCGAACCACAAGTCCAACAGATGGTAAGGAGAGGGTGGGTCGAAGATTTGCGCCTCCGTGTCCATGAGTGGATTGACGTTGGATGACGGTTTGACATCTTTGGATTTGGGGATATTTGAGGTTGATTTATTCATTTTTAGCATAGATACAAACATTTTTCCATTGGGAAACTCGTAGGTTACCTAGTTGACTGGGTGAGAGATGGAGAACAATGTTGGTGGGATCTCTGGATCAGTTCAATGGATGACCAATGACGCAGACCAGTCAAATGACGAAAGATATATACATTAGGAAGAGCATATTTGAATTCAAATGGTTGAACTAGGAAAGAATCTTATAGGTGGAGGGGAAATGGTTGCATGACATCAAATGAGGTCACTGGGGGGGGAGACGTGGTCGTAGATGATTGGAGGCATGACAGGTGGACGAGAGCGGGGTAGGTATGTTTCCGTTACCTTTGACACTCACTTGTTGATGCAGTTGGTGATTCCATTCATGGAAGGTGGTCCCCACCTCTCTCCTTCAGGTGAATGAATGAGAAGTGGGATCCAACTGAGACCCCCAAGAATCAATCTAGGTCGTTGATCGAAGGATCCCACCCCATTGACTTTTCAACTCCGGGGGGGAAGCACCCATGTAATTTCCGCTAAGTTACCCCCGCAAAGTATCCTCGGGGGTCATTCGGGTGGAGATGAACGATGATCCTCCCAAATACATGCTCGAATGCTAATTACGAGATTATTCCTTTCTTATTTTGTCTTTCTACATTTTTGTGCCCACTCCGAGAAATATTGTATTGATGCGAGCTCTTGTACTATATAATTCTAGTGTACTACCAGGGAAAAAAATTTCCCACCTGACCAATTTATCTATATATGCCCCAGAGATGTCCAATGCATCTCTTTCAACACACATACAAAATGAGGGTAGAAAACAACATCAACTCCAATTTGGGACAGTGAATTGGAATAAATGCACTGAGAACCCACAGATTAGTGTGTTACCCATTGGGAATGGAGTCATTTTATTCAGGTACTAAAAAAAACCTATTTGTTATGTACAATGGCCCATCGGTATTTACACTGGGTGAGAATGGACCTCCTCAACGATGAAAATAGATCTTTAGAAAGTTCCCATTCACAGGCATTCCAAGCACTTCACCATCCAAATTTTCCTGTAAGAAGGTATTGTTTCCATTTAATTCAAATATCTTGCGATCTCAGCCATAAGGGATCAAACTTCCCATGCTTTCCCTTATTCTATCTTCTAGCATCCCATCTGATTACCAAATCTCTTGGTTGTAAGGATTTTTCCCTTTCCTTTCTGTCAAAAATATATTTCATCCTTTCCTAATAATTAATCAAATTTCGAGTTACCTTCTATCTGCTTTCTTGTAGTGCTACCAGTTGATTTATTATCTTGGTCATAAAATTGGGATCCTCCTCAATATCTTGTAGAATATTAGCTACTGGAATTTCTAACTAGATAGGGAAAACTACAACCTTCCCATACACCAACTCAAAAGGGGACTTCCCAATTGACCTCTTCATAGTAACCATGTTAGCCCATAAACAAAACTTCAGTTGTGAGTCCCAATTTTTCTAATTTTATGATATGGTTTTCTTGAGAATCCTCACTAGAGTTTTGTTTGAGGATTCATATAATCCATTTTCATGTGGATGGGATTGACCTATGATGATGTTATACCTTTGGAAGAATTTAGTAAACTTAATTGAATTAAATACCTAGGAATTATCAGTGATGATCTTCCTTAGACAACCAAATCTAGTAAGGATGTTCTCCTCCATAAAATTTATGACCACTGCATCTTTTGCATTTCTGGCTGGGATGGCCTCCACCCATTTAGTGTAGTAATTAGTGGTTGTAAGTATCCATTTGTGTTGACAACTGTATCTCTCCAATGAAGTCTAGCCCCCATTTCTTGAATGGCTCTTCCACAAAAACAGGGATCAAGGGAATGGGTGTGAACCTCTGTTTCTTTGCAAAAATGTGACTTTTGTCATAGGCCCGAACATATGTACGCAAATCACCAAACAGCTTGGTCCTCAACAGATATAGTTATAGCACTCATCAATCACCTTATAAATCTCTTCTTCAACCAGGCATAAAGGAAAAATCCCCACTAGGTCCTTCCAATACAAGTGGCCATTTGAAATAACAAAATTTTGGGCCTGCAGTATCAAAGCCATATATTTAACTTTGTTAAAATTTATTGTACACCCCGGAAAAAGTAAATAATGGAAAATATGTTTATACCAATGTGAGACAAGGTACTTCATCTAATTTTTTTGTGTTGGGGCCTCAATATTTTGTTTTCCACTTTCTCCATCCTTCTCTGCCAACAAGTTTATACTCAAGACCTGGTAGTTGGACTTAGACAATATTTTACCTAATACATTCCCCTTGATCAAATTAGTGGGTTTGATATCTATGTTATATTCCTATATCTTGGAGATCCATTTTCCTCTTTTGCCTTCACTATCACCATGCAAAAGGATATATTCCACAACAGTTGTAGGAACACAAGCTATTATATTTGACTACAGGACATAAATTCGAAAAACCTTCAGGGATTTAACAAAATCATTGTCATGTTGTTCTAAAATATTGTATTTTAGCTCGAAATGTCATAACACTTGACTAAAAAATGCTATTGGTTTCTCCTGACCTTCATTATTTTCTTGCAATAAAACAACTTCCAGTGTGTTACGAGAAGCAAAATAAAAAAAGAGAAATGACTTTTGATAATATCGACTAGCTAAAATTGGGGCTTCTGCAAAATATTTTTTGATCTTGGAGAATGAATCCTAGACTTTTATAGTCCACTTTACTTCCCTGTCCTTCTTCAACATTTCAATGATCTCTTTGATAATTTCAGCATAGTTTGGTATAAACCTTCTCAAAAATTTTATTCTGCCCAAGGGAGAAAACCCATCTTATTATTGTTGTGATGCAAAGGCAAGCTCCAACTCCCTCTCACCACTGATTTTCTATAGGCACCAACCTACAGGAGGCTCCTACCTCAATTCTGCAAGCTACAACTTGCAAGGAAGCTCCAACTCCCATCAATTTTCTATAGGCACCAACCTACAGGAGGCTCCAACCTCAGTCAGCTACAAATGACATCTATCAAGCTACAACTTGATAGGGAAGCTCCAAATTCCTCGCTCTTTCAAAAGAAAAAATTTGTTGATTTACCTTGGATATCAGATCTATTCTGTACCTTCTTACTGCTATCCTCCAGTCTTCATATCTGTTCTGTATCATCTCTGCATCTTCTTAGATTCTCTATTAGCTCCTGTTTCTTCTTATCCTCTCTGCCTCAATTCTGCATTCTCTAACCACACTCTCTAACCTCTCTATGCATATCAAGGTGATATTAATTATAGAAATTCCCTTATGACTGTTAGATTTCCTCAGGGAATTTGAAATGGACAGCCATGCCTCTTTTCCTTCTGCCTTCTCATTTCTTTTACCCGCTCATTCAAAAAAATATAACAATATGCATTAATTTCAATATTACAGTGGGAGTTTTGTTTTCCTCTGGAGACTTGCCAATGCATCACAAACAATATAAAATTAATTACAACATTTACAATCACATTTTCAGTTACATAAATACAATTTCACTCAGCCCATTTTCTGGCCTTTGGCATTGCTAGATTTGTCTTTTCTGCTGTTGTCAGGTAACTATTCTGCCTTCCTCTGCTATTCACTGCAATTTTGTATCTGCAGATGTCATATACCTGTTTTTCATACTCTGTTCACTATCTTCTGCATATTCTCTAGTTTTCTGTGCTTGTACACCTGTCAAATTCATTCCTGTGCATATTCCTATTCACTGTGATTGTGTGTCTGCTATATATATATATATCTGCGTTACAATATATATATATATATATATATAACTGCTGAACTGACAATTTAAATAAACATATATGGAGACCTTTTTCTTCCAAGTTTATATTATGGTTGTGAACCATGTCTAACAAATTATATATGCGGGAACTTTTTTCTTTGCCTTAATGGTATTATACCTTATTATAAAATCTATAATGCACCTCCAACGTTCTCTACCTTTTATATTTTGATTATGAAATCATATATGTCGGGACCCACAATTTTGTGCTCTTTGTATCTGTCTGTGCGATGAATTAGACCATGATTATAAGGCCATTGAAATTCTCCACTACTCAATGGTCTTCGGCATATTAATAAATATATGTTCCTGGTATTAAAGCTCAACCCACAACTTCATATAATATATCGAATTATGATTTGACTATTACAATTGGACCATTGCAAAACTTTTAACTTTTCAATCTTCATAAGCGGCGTTTCCTTTATAAAAACTATATGATGGCCGGTAAAATCACAGTGCCCTATCTATTGTTTCAATTTGATGTATAGAAGAATGCATCCCCAGATTTTAACTCCAATAGTATATATATACCTCTCTCAATTCATACGAGAGTACACCTCCATCTTATTGTCTGAGCTAGCAATTTAAGTGAGTGCGGAGCTTCAATATCTCACTATTTCCTCAAAGCTCATAAACCCCTCATTTCATATCATATACCCTTTTATCAACCCCAACACTAACCTTTGAAAGGTTCGGGCTCCACAGCTTCATAAACCCTTTTTCTATTTGCCGATGCGATTAATCGCAACTGAATTCTTCCGATTGTGATTTGATCCTTTGTAATTGTCCCGATGCGATTGATCGCAATCACATCCTTCTATGGGATGTTCCGATGTTCCGCCCTTTTTCAATATGATGACATGCCTTTTAAGCTTGACTTCAAACACATATGAGTCACCGTTCATAAACACATCGGGTCTGGAACTCAATCGCAATCGAAACTTTTGTTAACAAGTTCTAATGCCATAAGTCTCTCCGATGCGATTAGTGAGGGTCCCACAAGGTTAATAAAACTCTTATGTCCATTTGATTTGTTATATTATATGTGTTTTCCAATGGTTTAAAACCAACACCAATCACGCTTCATAAACCTTGATTTTGATATTCGAGGACCTAGGTATTTTAATGTGCACCCCATACTTATTTTAATTCCTGCAAGGTTCGACTTGTCACATATATATATCTTGGAGCTTATTTTCTCAATTTGGAGAATTGAGATATTAATTTAACTCTTTTCCCTAAGGGTTATAAGACCCAACATTCACCCTTATGCGAAAGCGCTCTTTTTGTCTTTATATAAAACCAAACTCCATAAAGGTGCAACAACTATGTTCAGGCGCGAGTAGTATTTACTCAAAGTCTATGGTTTAGACCATGCAATAAGGTCTTCGGTCCTATCATTTAATATTTCATTAATATATGCTTCGACCTCCATTCATAAGCTTATCCAAATATTAAAGTCTGCAACCTTTTAATAGAACCCCTAGTCTTTATGACAAAGCACCCAATGTCAACCTAAAATAACGATAAGTCGATTGGGCCCCACAGAAACGTACCTTATATTAAGTTTCATAAATCGCGCAATCGCGATGGCCATTGATTTCAAACACTAGATATCGGACGGCCCAGGGCGTTATCACATTATTTTTCTTCTCGATATTTAACGCGCCCAAATCGTGCGATAAAAATGGTTTTACCAAACCACCTGAGGCCATGCCTCACACAAAGACTTATATCGTGTTCCAAAAATAAAATCAACTTACCAGGTTTGGGGCCACGCGATACTGCTGGTATTGGAGCTCCGGTTTTACTGTTCATCCAAGGTTCTATTAACTCATGGTTCCGGTTTATTCATTTGTTTGTTAACTCCATCTCCGCCTTTGAGTTTGCATTCAACTTTTGTTAATATTGTGGCTTTATCACTTTTCTTCTGATTTCTGGTTCTGCCCTTTTAAATAACTGTTTTCCTCTGTGTTAACCCCATGGTGTGACTTCACCAGTATCGACCACAGCGTTCAATGGCTTGACCATCGTATGATTCAACCATACAAATGAGATATTTAAACCTTCGAATTCACGGTTAACGCATGCTTCCAGTTTTATATGCAAGTTAGGTGGTTCAAACCTATAGTCGAGCCCGAATGAGATTCAACCTTATCATATACAAAACCTCTACACAGAGATTCATTCGGAGCATTGTCCATACAATTATTGTTGTGCCATCACCTGATTTCACAATTTCCTTTGCGGGTTCACTTATTATGACTGTAATTTCCTTAGTATCTATATAACCTCACACACTATAATCCACACTAAATCCATGTATAGAGTTAAGCATAATTGCACATAGGAGCCATTTATACTCCCAATTACAAAGTCTCATCATACCCATGCAATGCTGAACAATTCCTCCCATAGATATAAATGAATCCACCTGCAAACACTTCTTCTTTTCTTGGCAGAACTTCTTCTTCTCTTAACTCTGCCCCTTTTTCAAAATCCAATGGCCCTCCTTCTGTCCTCACTACTCTTCACCTTGAATAGCTCTCTGCTTATTTGCTATCCTCTGCTCCTTGACTAATGCTGCTCCTTACTTCTCTTTTTGCTGTCTTTGCTACCTCTCTTTCTGCTTCCTCTGCTCCTTGAGTGATGTTTTAGGTGCTCCTCCTTTGTCATCTCCTTTTCCATCAATGACAACATTTCCAATAGTCTCCCCCTTTGGCATTGATGGAAACACATCCACTGATAATCCAATGCTTCCTCCAAGTCTTCCTCTGCCTAGCTTCTTTTAGAAGACCCTTTCTTCTATTACCTTCTTTTCCTCCCCCTTTGACATTAATGGCAAAGGGTTGCACATTTCTCAGTGTAGATTTTGTCTTTGCATTTCCTCTCTCTGATTTGTGTTTAGACCTTCTTCTTCTGACTTTATACCCTACTATTCTAGACTGGTGTACGAGAGTTGTTGAGAGAACACTTTTGAGGATAGTTGAACTTGAATAAACATTCATTCTCTACCTGATGTAGTGTGCCAATACATTTCTATTGAGGAATATTGTAGATGGAATATGTCTTCTT
This sequence comes from Pinus albicaulis, assembly GCA_034641835.2. Taxonomy (NCBI): domain Eukaryota; kingdom Viridiplantae; phylum Streptophyta; class Pinopsida; order Pinales; family Pinaceae; genus Pinus; species Pinus albicaulis. The sequence continues at coordinate 1,052,474,885 of CM076575.1, read as the reverse complement.
CTGCAATACTCATCTACAGTACAACATTTGTTCAATTTTGGTGAAGCCAATATATCATTTATTGTTGTGGTACACCTTTCCTGCCTGTTGGTGATGATATGAGCTAGGATGTTGATATTATCCTTAATAGCTAAAGGTTCTTGTTACAGATGTGATCAATGAATTAACCAGAATTTGATCTAAGAGATCAAATGCCTTTACTGCTTGCATAATGTACTTTCAAAACAAAACCTTGAGGTAGGATGCATTCAATGTATTGGTTAATCTCACTTATCAACCATGCAATTCATTTATGTCATAGGTTGATGTTCTCCTCCATAAAATTTATGACCACTGAATCTTTTGCATTTCTGGCTGGGATGGCCTCCACCCATTTAGTGCAGTAATTAGTGGTTGTAAGTATCCATTTGTGTTGACAACTATATCTCTCCAATGAAGTCCAGCCCCCATTTCTTGAATGTCTCTTCCACAAAAACAGGGATCAAGGGATGGGGTGTGAACCTCTGTTTCTTTGCAAAAATGTGACTTTTGTCACAGGCCCGAACATATGTATGCAAATCACCAAACAGATTGGGCCAATAGAAATATCCTTTGATGATATTATGTTTTGTGTCTCTCAAGTTGTAATGTCCTCAACAGAAATAGTTATGGCACTCATCAATCACCTTATAAATCTCTTCTTCAACTAGGCATAAAGGAAAAATCCCCACTAGGTCCTTCCAATACAAGTGGCCATTTTAAATAACAAAATTTTGGGCCTGCAGTATCAAAGCCATGTATTTAACTTTGTTAAAATTTATCGTAAACCCCAAAAAAAGTAAATAATGGACAATATGTTTATAACAATGTGAGACAAGGTAATTCATCTAATATTTTTGTGTTGGGGCCTCAATATTTTGTTTTCCCTTTTTTTTCCACTTTCTCCATCCTTCTCTTCCAACAAGTTTATACCCAAGACCTGGTAGTTGGACTTAGACAATATTTTACCTAATACATTCCCCTTGATCAAATTAGCGGGTTTGATATCTATGTCATATTCCTATATCTTGGAGATCCATTTTCCTCTTTTTCCTTCACTATCACCATGCACAAGGATATATTTCACAACAGTTGTAGGAACACAAGCTATTATATTTGACTGCAGAACATAAATTCGAAAAGCCTTCAGGGATTTAACCAAATCATTGTCATGTTGTTCTAAAATATTGTATTTTAGCTCAACATGTCGTAACACTTGACTAAAAAATGCAATTGGTTTCTCTTGTCATTCATTATTTTTCTTCAATAAAAAAATTTCCAGTGTTACGAGAAGCAAAAAAAAAAAAAAAAATGACTTTTGATAATATGGACTAGCTAAAATTGGGGCTTCTGCAAAATATTTTTTGATCTTGGAGAATGAATCCTAGAATTTTATAGTCCACTTTACTTCCCAGTCCTTCTTCAACATTTCAATGATCTCTTTGATAATTTCAGCATAGTTTGGTATAAACACTCTCAAAATTTTTATTCTGCCCAAGAAAACCTGTATTTATTTCCTACTCCTTCGTAATGGAATATTATTAATGTCTTCAAACCTTTTGGGATCAATCTTTTCCGCTTCCTTTGCGACAATGTCCCAATATATTTTCTTCACTTAAAGAAAACTGAGACTTCTTTGGGTTTAAGGACAGACCATATCTTTTGTATTTTTAAAAGGTGAGTTGCAAATGTTTAATATGTTCTTCACACTACAAGGAAAATACCCTCTAGCGGAGGTTATAAAGGAGGTTTTTAGTGCTATAAAGTTTTCCAAAATTGTCAAAAAAACATTTGCTACAACATTCGTTTTTGGTAACAGGGGTTTTGGTAGAGCTTTTAATGGAATTTCAACACAACTAAAAAACCTGGGTGGCCAGAGGTTATTACAGATGTTTTTTTCATCAATGCACTACTAAGGTGTCAATGCACCGATACGTGCCATATAGACGGTCAGCCCGGGGCGATCGAAGGTGCATGCACCGAGCTGCAAAGGTCTAAAACCGCATCGGGTGCACTGTAGGTGATACAATGCATGAGGCCATTCTAATTGGTATTGAGATTTGTGCGGTGCGCATATGTCGTATCAACGCACCGGTACATCGTCTTATAGAAGCGCACCGGTGTACAGTATCGGAAAAACACACCGATTGTTCTAATTCGTATTGGGATTTGTGCGGTGCCCATATGTTGTATCAACGCACCGGTACATAGTCTTATAGAATCACACAGGTGCGCAGTATCAGACAAGCGCACCGATTTTTCTAATTCGTATTGGTATTTTTGCGGAGCCCATAGGCCGTACAAACGCACTAGTGCGTAGGGGTTCCATAAACGTCTAATAGCAAAATAAGTATCAAATACAAACGACCGTATTTTTATATGAGTTCTAGTAGTCAGGTTTAAAGTGTCTATATCACGAGGAAACTCCATCAAAAACAGATTGGGAAATTTTTAGTTAAACTCCGTATAAAGTAATTAACAATCCATACAATAGACTCTTAAAACTTTTCCATTAAAACTTATTTTACACCTTCATTTACAACAACTTAATATGAGTAATCTTAGAATGTGAGCAGCAAGTATTAAGATAATGTAATGCAGCGTACTCTATTATGAGAGCAAGTAATGACTGGGATGAGATAAACCATATCAAATGTTTTTATAAACATCACAAGAAGAGATGCACTGGAGATAAGTAGAAACTGGGGAGAAAACCCATCTTATTATTGTTGTGATGCAAAGGCAAGCTCCAACTCCCTCTCACCACTGATTTTCTATAGGCACCAACCTACAGGAGGCTCCTACCTCAATTCTGCAAGCTACAACTTGCAAGGAAGCTCCAACTCCCATCAATTTTCACATGGTGGAACAAGCTGCCTACAAAGAGGTCTCCAACATCGCCTGCCAATTCGATGATCACTGGTGCGTCTATGGGGGAAGCTCCAACTTCCTCGCTCTTTCAAAAGAAAACATTTGCTGATTTACCTTGGATATCAGCTCTGTTCTGTACCTTCTTACTTCTGTCCTCCAGTCTTCATATCTGCTCTATATCATCTCTACATCTTCTTAGATTCTCTATTAGCTCCTCTTTCTTCTTATCCTCTCTGCCTCAATTCTGCACTCTATAACCACACTCTCTAACCTCTATACGCATATCAAGGTGATATTATTTATAGAAATTCCCTTATGACTGTTAGCATTCCTCAGGGAATTTTAAATGGACAACCATGCATCTTTGTCTTCTGCCTTCTCATTTCTTTTACCCACTCATTCAGAAAAATATAACAATATGCATTAATTTCAATATTACAGTGGGAGTTTTGTTTTCCTCTGGAGACTTTCCAATTCATCACAAACAATATAAAATCAATTACAACATTTACAGTCACATTTTCAGTTACATAAAGACAATTTCACTCAACCCATTTTCTGGCCTTTGGCTTTGCTGGATTTCTTTTTTCTGCTGTTGTCAAGTCACTGTTCTGCCTTCCTCTGCTATTCACTGCAATTGTGTATCTGTAGCTGTAATATACCTGTTCTGCATACTCTGTTCATTGTCTTCTGCATATTCTCCAGTTTTCTGTGCTTGTACACCTGTCAAATTCATTCCTGTGCATATTCCTGTTCACTGTGATTGTGTGTCTGCTGTATATATATATCTATGTTACAATATATATATAATTGCTGAACTGACAATTTAAATAAACATATCTGGAGACCTTTTTCTTCCAAGGTTATCTTATGGTTGTGAACCATGTCTAACAAATTATATATGCAGGAACTTTGTTCTTTGCCTTAATGGTATTATACCTTATTAAAAAAAATCTATAATGCGCCTCCAACGTTCTCTACCTTTTATATTTTGATTATGAAATCATATATGTCGGGACCCAAAATTTTGCACTCTTTGTATCTGTCTATAAGATGAATTAGACCATGATTATAAGGCCATTGAAATTCTCCACTACTCAATGGTATTCGGCATATTAATAAATATATGTTCCCGGTATTAAAGCTCAACCCGCAACTTCATATAATATATCGAATTATGATTTGACTATTACAATTGGACCATTGAAAAAATTTTAACTTTTCAATCTTCATAAGAGGTGTTTCCTTTATAAAAACTATATGATGGCCGGTAAACCCACAGTCCCCTATCTATTGTTTCAATTCGATGTATAGAAGAATGCATCCCCAGATTTTAACTCCAATAGTATATATACACCTCTCTCAATTCATATGAGAGTACACCTCCATCTTATTGTCTGAGATGGCAATTTAAGTGAGTGCGGAGCTTCAATATCTCACTATTTCCTCAAAGGTCATAAACCCCTCATTTCATATCATATACCATTTTATCAAACCCAACACTAACCTTTGAAAGGTTTGGGCCCCACAGCTTCATAAACCCTTTTTCTATTTTCCAATGCGATTAATCACAACTGAATTCTTCCGATTATGATTGGATCCTTTATAATTGTCTCGATGCAATTGATCGCAATCGCATCCTTCTATGGGATGTTCCAATGTTCCACCATTTTCCGATGTGATGGCATGCCTTTTAAGCCGAACTTCAAACACATATGAGTCACCGTTCATAAACACATTGGGTCCGGAACTCAATCGCAATCGGAACTTTTGTTAACAAGTTCCGGTGCCATAAGTCTCTCCGATGTGATTAGTGAGGGTCCCACAAGGTTAATAAAACTCTTATGTCCATTCAATTTGTTATTTTATATGCGTTTGCCAATGGTTTAAAACCAACACCAATTCACGCTTCATAAACCTTGATTTTGATATTCGAGGACCTAGGTATTTTAATGTGCACCCCATACTTATTTTAATTCCTGCAAGGTTCGACTTGTCACATATATATATCTTGGAGCTTAGTTTCTCAATTCGGAGAATTGAGATATTAATTTAACTCTTTTCCCTAAGGGTTATAAGACCCAACATTCACCCTTATGCGAAAGTTCTCTTTTTTATCTTTATATAAAACCAAACTCCATAAAGGTGCAACAACTATGTTCAGGCGCGAGTAGTATTTACTCAAAGTCTATGGTTTAGACCATATAATAAGGTCCTCGGTCCTATCATTTAATATTTCATTAATATATGCTTCGACCTCCATTCATAAGCTTATCCAAATATTAAAGTCTGCGACCTTTTAACAGAACCCCTGGTCTTTATGACAAAGCACCCAATGTCAACATAAAATAACGATAAGTCGATTGGGCCCCACAGAAACGTACCTTATATTAAGTTTCATGCATCACGCAATTGAAATGGCCGTTGATTCTAAACACTAGATATCGGACGGCCCAGGGTGTTATCGCGATATTTTTCTTCACGATATTTAACGTGCCCAAATCGTGCGATAAAAATGGTTTTACCAAACTGCCTGAGGCCACACGTCACACAAAGACTTAGATCGCGTTCCAAAAATAAAATTCAGTTACCAAGTTTGGGGCCACGTGATACTGCTGGTATTGGAGCTCTGGTTTTACTGTTCATCCAAGGTTCTATTAACTCATGGTTCCGGTTTATTCATTCATTTGTTAACTCTGTCTCTGCCTTTGAGTTCGCATTCAAATTTTGTTAATAGTGTGGCTTTATCACTTTTCTTCTGATTTCTAGTTCTGCCCTTTTAAATAACTGTCTTCCTCTGTGTTAACCCTGTGGCGTGACTTCACCAGTATCGACCACAACGTTCAATGGCTTGACCATAGTATGATTCAACCATACAAATGAGATATTTAAACCTTCGAATTCATGGTTAACACATGCTTCGAGTTTTATATGCAAGTTAGGTGGTTCAAACCTACATTCGAGCCCGAATGAGATTCAACCTTATCATATACAAAATCTCTACACATAGATTCATTCGGAGCATTTCCCATACAATTATTACTATGCCATCACCTGATTTCACAATTTCCTTTTCGGGTTCACTGTATTATGATTGTAATTTACTTAGTATATATATAACCTCACACACTATACTCCACACTAAATCCATGTACAGAGTTAAACATAATCACACATAGGAGCCATTTATACTCCCAATTACAGAGTCTCATCATACTCATGCAATGCTGAACCATTCCTCCCATAGATACAAATGAATCCACCTGCAAACACTTATTCTTGTCTTGGCAGAACTTCTTCTTCTCTTAACTCTGCCCCTTTTTCAAAATCCAATGGCCCTCCTTTTGTCCTCACTACTCTGCACCTTGAATAGCTCTCTGCTTCTTTGCTATCCTCTGCTCCTTGACTGATGCTGCTCCTTACTTCTCTTTTTGCTGTCTTTGCTACCTCTCTTTTTGCTTCCTCTGCTCCTTGACTGATGTTTCATGTGCTTCTCCTTTGTCATCTCCTTTGCCATGAATGAAAACATTTCCAACAGTCTCCCCCTTTGGCATTGATGGCAACACATCCACTGATAATCCAATGCTTCCTCCAAGTCTTCCTCTGCCTAGCTTCTTTTAGAAGACCCTTTCTTCTATTACCTGCTTTTCCTCCCCCTTTGACATCAATGGAAAATGGTTGCACATTTCTCAGTGTAGACTCTGTCTTTGCATTTCCTCTCTCTGATTTGTGTTTAGACCTTCTTATTCTAACTTTGTACCCTACTGTTCCAGACTGGTGTACGAGAGTTGTTGAGAGAACACTTTTGAGGATAATTGAACTTGAATAAACATTCAGTCTCTGCCTGATGTAGTGTGCCAATACATTTCTGTTGAGGAATATTGTAGATGGAATATGTCTTCTTCTGCAATACTCATCTACAGTACAACATTTGTTCAATTGTGATGAAGCCAATATATCCTTTATTGCTGCAGTACACCTTTCCTGCCTGTTGGTGATGATATGAGCTAGGATGTTGATATTATCCTTAATACCTGAAGGTTCTTGTTACAGATGTGATCAATGAATTAACCAGAATTTGATCTAAGAGATCAAATGCCTTTATTGCTTGCATAATGTACTTTCAAAACAAAACCTTGAGGTATGATGCATTTAATGTATTAGTCAATCTCACTTATCAACCATTCAATTAATTTATGTCATAAGAGGTATGTCTGTCAATGATAACTCTCTCTTTAAGTGGTGAAATACCAACAGTTCCTTTCTGCTGAAGCAAGCTTGTGATGAATCAATAACATACTTTTGAGCTTCAACTGTTTGGTTAACACAGCTCGTCTTTCATACTTCCAATACTTTAACTATTCTATCATGGTAGTTTCCAACAAAGGCATCTTCAAGTTGTTTATAGATATCTCATCCAACAGACTTTATATAGTTTATGCATAATCCTTGATATTCTTTTTCCTTAATCCTTTGATCCTGAGGACCTATACCACATTGCTGCTCCATGATAACTCTTGATATTCTATTGATAGACATGCTGCCTTCTCCAAGTACCAAATGATATTACCTTGATAAAATATGCAGAGATTTCACTTTAGCTTGCACATTTACCGATAATTTAAGACATCCTTCATAAATTATTCTATTGAGCTTTCCATTGTTCACATTAACAGTCATCAATATCCTCAATCTGATCTTGTCATTATTTAACCTTTTGCTTAGTATTTCATTCTGAAAAAGAACTTCACTGCATTTTCTTTTCTATGACAGTTCCAGAATCATTTGTGCTTTATATTGCTTTATATACCAATTCAATTGTTCTGACATGATGATCTGCGAGAAGACATCTTCTATTTCTTTGCTTGGACTCTTCATGGGAAGATCACTCGGAGAATTATCACTCACTTAACTGTATTCATCCAAGAGGACTTTTCATATATGAATGAAGACATGACATAATGATGATAGGCACTTCTCTTGCTAATCCTTCTTAATGTGATTCATTGTTAATTCTAGCAGTATGAGGTACAATGTGATCATCACTTTAATGTGCTGAAGTCTTCTTCTATCATCATGGTTGTTTGCTGCTTTCTCTCCTTCCATCAACCTGCTGGCTATTGTGTGCTTCAGGTGATCTTCTTCCTCAATAATTCTCATAGTTGTTCTTATTACATGGAGCTCTTCTCAGACTGCTTTCATGGGGTCTATTTATGAACTGCTCTCCCCCTGGGATGTTGCTTCATATTTTTCACTGTTTGGATATTTGTTTTGTTTTCTAGAGTAGCTCCCCCTGAGACTATGCTAGATTCATTATGTTATTGAGATGATAGGCTCCCATTTTCTCTTTTCCTTCCATACTCTATTGGGGTTCATCATAATTTCTGTACTGATTTTTTATTCATAGTTTTGTTTGATTGGATTGGATTTCATCATCTGTCTGGAGTTCTTTAATATATATGGTAGTTTACAGTCCTTTTCTTTGTGACCAAATTTGAGGCATACATAACATCTTGTTTTATCAAAGTACATTTGAGCTGGAGTAAAATATTTTGTTCCCCTCTTTGAACATAATTTACAATCAACAAGTTTATGTCAAAAATTATTGCATGCATAACAATAGCCATGAAAATGATTTGTGTACCTGGTGAAAGATTGTCTTTTCCATTTTCTTGCTTGAGGTAGTCTTCTCATTTGCTGCATCTTTTGCTGGTTGAATTTGATAGGCCTTGACTTACATTGTGCTGCATTATGTCCTGGTTTATGACAGAGAAACATGTGCTATTTTCATAGGAGGGAAGAACCTCCTTTGACATCTTCCGAATTTGTTCAATTCATCCTTAGGAGCATATGAGCCTTTAGCAGTTGATTGTTTCATCCTCTCATTCTCTGTTCTTTCATGTTTCTGCTTGATTCGGTATCTTGTTCTTGCTGGCTTCTTCTTCTGTGGGAATCTTCTGAGCTGCTTCATTTTCCTTTACAGCTTTTACAAAGATGATTTTCTTGTTATCTTCTACCTTGGGCTTACTGGTTCCTCCTTCATATCCTATCCCAGCCTTTATGAGAGGAGATATTTGAGAAGTGAGAATTTGGTCCAACTATCCAAAGCTTTTCATTAGAGGTGTATTCATTAATAGTTCTCTTTGGGCCTTTTCTAATTTCTTTCTCAGGCTCACTACTTCTTCTTCCAATCTTTCACATTCTAGACTTTTCTCTCTCATTTGTTGCAGTAGAGTGTCTTCTACTTTCTTTGCTTCTTCAAGCTATGTCTTCAGGCCAATAATTTCTTTCTTGTCTTCATATTCTTTCTCATCACATATTTTCACCAATGTCTTCAGGTCTTTGTTTTCATTCTTCAATCTTTCTATTTCAGTCAAGGTTGTGTCAAGGTTGGCTTTTTCCTCAGCTGCAATTTCTTCATGGTTTTTACTACCATTCACACTAGCAGGTGCATCATTTGATTGAACATTTTCCTGTTGACATGAATTTTTATTCTTCTTAATTCTCTTCTCCTTCTTGACAATGCAATCCTCAGTGTCTACTCCATGCATGAAATGCAATCTGTCCCAGATTTCTTTTGCAGAGGTTAAATCCATTATTACCTCAAGATCCTTGTTATGAAGATAGTTGTATATCACAGATTTTGCCTTGGCATTCCTCTATTGTTCTTGCACCATGGAAGAGTCTGTGCAATAACCATCACATACAAGTTTCCATACCTCAGGTTCATAAGCCAATAATCATGTTTTAACCTTATCTCTCCATTCAAGAAAGTTTTTTGTATTTAACACAGGTACATTTTGATAGTCCATGACTTAACCAGATCTCCTTCAAGCTATTAGGCTTGCACCAAAGGAACTGGCTCTGATACCAATTGTTGAACCCTTAGTTAAACTGAGAGGGGGGGGGGGGGGGTGAATCAGTTTAACCCATACATGGACTTTTAAAAATTTTCCATTAAAACTTATTTATAGCTTCATTTCATGTTCAACTTAATATGTGAGTAATCTTAGAATGTGAGCAAAAAGTATTAAGATAATGTAACAACAGACTTAATATGAGAGAAGCAAGTATTAAGCAGATTAGATAAACCATATCAACACATAAAAATCATGCACAGAGACACCAGATATAAGTGGAAACCCATAAAGGGAGAAAACCACATCTTATTATTGTTGTGATGTAAAGGCAAGCTCCAACTCCCTCTCACCACTGATTTTCTATAGGCACCAACCCACAGGAGGCTCCTACCTCAATTCTGCAAGCTACAACTTGCAAGTAAGCTCCAACTCCCATCAATTTTCTGCAGGCACCAGCCTACAAGAGGCTCCAACCTCAGTCAGATACAACTGACATATATCAAGCTAAAACTTGATAGGGAAGCTCCAACTTCCTCACTCTTTCAAAAGAAAACATTTGCTGATTTACCTTGAATATCAGCTTTGTTCTGTACCTTCTTACTACTGTCCTCCAGTCTTCATATCTGTTCTGTATCATCTCTGCATCTTCTTAGATTCTCTATTACCTCCTCTTTCTTCTTATCCTCTCTGCCTCAATTCTGCATTCTCTAACCACAGTCTCTAACCTCTCTACGCATATCATGGTGATATTATTTATAGAAATTCCCTTATGACTGTTAGCATTCCTCAGGGAATTTTAAATGGACAACCATGCCTCTTTGCATTCTGCCTTCTCATTTCTTTTACCTGCTCATTCAGAAAAATATAACAATATGCATTAATTTCAATATTACAGTGGGAGTTTTGTTTTCCTCCGGATACTTGCCAATGCATCACAAACAATATAAAATCAATTACAACATTTATAGTCACATTTTCAGTTACATAAAGACAATTTCACTCAGCCCATTTTCTAGCCTTTGGCTTTGCTGGATTTGTCTTTTCTGCTGTTGTCAGGTAACTGTTCTGCCTTCCTCTGCTATTCACTGAAATTGTGTATCTGCAGTTGTCATATACCTGTTATGCATACTCTGTTCACTGTCTTCTACATATTCTCCAATTTTCTGTGCTTGTACACCTGTCAAATTCATTCCTGTGCATATTCCTGTTCACTGTGATTGTTTGTCTGCTATATATATATATATATCTGCATTACAATATTTATATAACTGTTGATCTGACAATTTAAATAAACATATCTGGAGACCTTTTTCTTCCAAGGTTATCTTATGGTTGTGAACCGTGTCTAACAAATTATATATGTGAGAACTTTTTTCTTTGCCTTAATGGTATTGTACCTTATTATAAAATCCATAATGCGCCTCCAACGTTCTCTACCTTTTATATTTTGATTATGAAATCATATATGTCGAGACCCACAATTTTGCGCTCTTTGTATCTGTTTGTGCGATGAATTAGACAATGATTATAAGGCCATTTAAATTCTCCACTACTTAATGGTCTTCGGCATATTAATAAATATATGTTCCCGATATTAAAGCTCAACCCACAACTTCATATAATATATCGAATTATGATTTGACTATTACAATTGGACCATTGCAAAACTTTTAACTTTTCAATATTCATAAGCGGTGTTTCCTTTCTAAAAACTATATGATGGTCGATAAACCCATAGTCCCCTATCTGCTGTTTCAATTCGATGTATAGAAGAATGCATCCCCAGATTTTAACTCCAATAGTATATATATACCTCTCTCAATTCATACGAGAGTACACCTCCATCTTATTGTCTGAGCTGGCAATTTAAGTGAGTGCGGAGCTTCAATATCTCACTATTTCCTCAAAGGTCATAAAACCCTCATTTCATATCATATACCCTTTTATCAACCCCAACACTAACCTTTGAAAGTTTCGGGCCCCACAGCTTCATAAACCCTTTTTCTATTTGTCGATGCGATTAATCACAACTGAATTATTCTGATTGCGATTGGATCCTTTGTAATTGTCCCAATGCGATTGATCGCAATCGTATTCTTCTATGGGATGTTCCGATGTTCCACCCTTTTCCAATGCGATGGCATGAATTTTAAGCCGGACTTCAAACACATATGAGTCACCGTTCATAAACACATCGGGTCCGGAACTCAATCGCAATCGGAACTTTTGTTAACAAGTTCCTATGCCATAAGTATCTCCGATGCGATTAGTGAGGGTCCCACAAGGTTAATAAAACTCTTCTGTCCATTCGATTTGTTATATTATATGCGTTTGCAAATGGTTTAAAACCAACACCAATTCATGCTTCATAAACCTTGATTTTGATATTCGAGGACCTAGGTATTTTAATGTGCACCCCATACTTATTTTAATTCCTGCAAGGTTCGAATTGTCACATATATATCTTGGAGCTTAGTTTCTCAATTCAGAGAATTGAGATATTAATTTAACTCTTTTCCCTAAGGGTTATAAGACCCAACATTCACCCTTATGAGAAAGTGCTCTTTTTGTCTTTATTTAAAACCAAACTCCATAAAGGTGCAACAACTATGTTCAGGCGCGAGTAGTATTTAATCAAAGTCTATGGTTTAGACCATACAATAAGGTCCTCGGTCATATAATTTAATATTTCATTAATATATGCTTCGGCCTCCATTCATAAGCTTATCCAAAGATTAAAGTCTGCGAGCTTTTAATAGAACCCCTAGTCTTTATGACAAAGCACCCAATATCAACATAAAATAACGATAAGTCGATTGGGCCCCACAGAAACCTACCTTATATTAAGTTTCATATATCGCGCAATCGCGATGGCCGTTGATTCCAAACACTAGCTATCGGATGGCCCAGGGAATTATTGCGTTATTTTTCTTCCCGATATTTAACGCGCCCAAATCATGCGATAAAAATGGTTTTACCAAACCGCCTGAGGCCACGCGTCACACAAAGACTTAGATCGTGTTCCAAAAATAAAATCCACTTACCAGGTTTGGGGCCACGCGATACTGCTAGTATTGGAGCTCTGGTTTTACTATTCATCCAAGGTTCCATTAACTCATGGTTCCGGTTTATTAATTCGTTTGTTAACTCTGTCTCCGCCTTTGAGTTCGCATTCAACTTTTGTTAATATTGTGGCTTTATCACTTTTCTTCTGATTTCTGGTTGCTCCCTTTTAAATAACTGTCTTCCTCTGTGTTAACCCCGTGGCGTGACTTCACCAGTATCGACCACAACGTTCAATGGCTTGACCATCATATGATTCAACCATACAAATGAGATATTTAAACCTTCGAATTCACGGTTAACGCATGCTTCCAATTTTATATGCAAGTTAGGTGGTTCAAACCTACAGTCGAGCCTGAATGAGATTCAACCTTATCATATACAAAACCTCTACACAGAGATTCATTCGGAGCATTGCCCATACAATTATTACTGTGCCATCACCTGATTTCACAATTTCCTTTGCGGGTTCACTGTATTATGACTGTAATTTCCTTAGCATATATATAACCTCACACACTATACTCCACACTAAATCCATGTACGGAGTTAAACATAATTGCACATAGGAGCCATTTATACTCCCAATTACAGAGTCTCATCATACCCGTGCAATGTTGAACAATTCCTCCCATAGATACAAATGAATCCACCTGCAAACACTTCTTCTTGTCTTGGCAGAACTTCTTCTTCTCTTAACTCTACCCCTTTTTCAAAATCCAATGGCCCTCCTTCTGTCCTCACTACTCTGCACCTTGAATAGCTCTCTGCTTCTTTGCTATCCTCTGCTCCTTAACTGATGCTGCTCCTTACTTCTCTTTTTGCTATCTCTGCTACCTCTCTTTTTTCTTCCTCTACTCCTTGACTGATGTTTCAGGTGCTCCTCCTTTGTCATCTCCTTTTCCATCAATGACAACATTTCCAACATGCGATGTATCATACAAACGCACCGGTGTTCATTTTGTATTTTTAAGAAACATCGACCTGTGACAGTGAAATTATTGTGATTTTTTAAAATTCATTATTCATCAAAAGCCGACACATCTTATAATAGTATTCATATTCATTAAATTTTTATTAATGCATTTGAATGTGATGTTTCAATTAATTTGTTATATCATATCATAATTATTGTGGTTTTTTTAAATTCATTATTCATCAAAAGACGACACATATCTTATAACATATCTTATAACAGTGTTCATATCAATTAAATTTTTATTAGTGCATTTGAATGTGATGTTTGGATTAATTTGTTATATCATATCATCGACGCGTATCTCTTCATTATATTATTTAATCATCCATAATTTTAGACCAGTTGGTGTTACATTTCTTACAATGATAATGGAGAACTAATAGAATAATAATTTAAAATCAAAGATATATATATATATATATATATATATATATATATATATATATATATATATATATATATATATATATATATATATATATATATATATATATATATATATATATATATATATATATATATATATATATATATATATATATATATATTGTCTTTGTCATACAAAATGGGACATTTATTTGTATCCCTTTGTCTTTCAATTGGGATACTATGTCCATTACATTAAACAAAATTTCTGATTTCACAGACAAATATTTCAAAAAATACAACGACTTGCTTTGATATCCAAACATAATGATCATCATTCTTCGCTTGAACTGTTGTCACTGCTCAAGCTACTTCCATGACTTGGGTTATTTTCAGGAATGTTTTGTTCATGGTGTTGATTATTTTCTTCTTCTTCACCTTCCATCTACAAACATAAAAATAGACTGTAATAAGTGTATATACATGGGTGAGAATAATGAAAATTGAAATATTAAATAGTATACATCAATGTAAATCGAAAATAAATGACGTACCATAGCAAAAATTGACTCATGAACTATACACATTCTTTCAAAACCATGTAGTATGCCATCATTCAAGATTTCATCTGTTGGCACAGTTCCATAATTTGTTTCCTGCAAGTTTTATACCCCATAACAAATCATATATTTAATATAAAATATTTTTTTGTTCTATTAATTATAGACGGAGCTAAGTAAAACAAGATTGATAGATGCTTACAAATTCCACAATAAATTTCTGATATGCCAACATATTCTCACAACTGATATTTAACCCAATGTCAATCAATTCGTCTGATGGTTCTTCTTTGTATGTAAGCACTTGTTTGAAGACATTCAATGATGATTTTTGTAAAAGAACTTAAAATATACAAAAACGAAATCTAGTTAAGTTGTTATAAGGAAGTAACAATTACTCAAAAACTTACATATCAACACTTTTCTTCCTTGTCGTCCTATTTTATGTGCTGAATGGGTTCCATTTTCTTTTATTTTCTGCAAGAAAATACTTGAAAAATAATATTTAATGCTAAATTGTTTATTTATTGTACCTAATGATCGAAAAATTCAATGATTACATATTACATTTGAAGCACATTGTTGTTGAGATGGCTCCTCCTGCGATGCAATTTTGTCCATGTTTCTGACCATCTCCTTGTACACCTTTTTGGACATCCCTACTAGCATATTTCTGATATCAACTCGTTCATCTTTTGAGATTTTCACAATCTTCCTGAAAATGTAATATGAAAATAAACTATTTAACTTTTATATTGATATATGAAAAGTAAATATAACAAAAGTCATATTTATAATGATATTTATGAATAATTCTAGAAAAACATTTAAAGGAATATTAAATTTTCATTCCTTCTTTTTTGTTGTTGTATGTTTTTTCTATTAAAAGTGTCACATGTCTCATTGACCAATTCTCTCGAAAATCGTCCTATAGTTTAGATAAAATTTGGTTCTTGGAATCATTAGATTGATTTTTGTATTGTAAGTGGAAAGAACGTCTATACATTTGGTCCATTAGATTCCTCAAACTTTTGTAAAAGTGTTCCTCCCTTTCGTTAACCTCCATCACCACTCCAGATGAGCTAAGGAGCAATTCATTTTCATTTGCAAGTTATGCTTTTTTTTCTTTTCTTAGAAAAACATTCATTTTCTGAGTTTTTGGTCCCTATAGAACATTAAATAGATGTGAATTAATAGAATGTTTGAAACATGTTATCTAACAGTTTTAAGTATATTATTAATGAAAATTTAAAAAAAAAAAACTCATATTGGATCGATAGTATTTTTTCATTCACCTTATTAATACTTTTGGAATTTTTCCATCAACCTTTTATGCTCTTCTGGTCCTAGATCATAAATAATCTTATCAAGCTTCATCATTTTTTGGCTCTGCATGACACAATAAACAATACATATTAGTTAAACTTACATATAGTTCAAAAATAATCATTTTTATAAATAATTTACAAAGAAATTTTCTTTTTTTCTTTTCTTGATGTGTTATCACTATTTTTGTTACTCAATCTATTGTCAGCCATTTCTTTATCAATATGAAACCTGTACCATATCATTCATTAATATATTTTATAAATAAATTGTCAAATTTTCATGTAAAAAAAATATATCAAGAAACCGATGCGCTTTTCATGGTGTCGCACCGACGTCGATGCGTGGTGATCTTATAAACGCACTTCCCCAAAAGTATAAAACACTATGTCAAAAAGGAGCACTGGTGTGTTACATGTTAACCACCACACTGATTAACATAGACAAAATAATAAAAATCATCTACTGTTAGTTTTTGTAGCATATGGTGTCGTGGAGGTGGCTGTGTGGCCTATTCTTATAAACGCCCCGCAAAAAAAAGGGACCACCGTATGGTGCTCTCTGTCAACTAAGAGACCTGGTGTGTTATATGTTACATGGTGCACCGATTAACACAAAATAAAAAATTGTTTTTTCCAAACAGTACATGAGTGGTGCGTTATATTGAAATAGCGCACCGATGCCCTATTTTACATATTTCTACATACGGCGCATGGATTAAAAATAAAAAATAATTTTTTTATCAAATAGTACGTGCACAGTGCGTTGGGATAAGCCAGCACACCGGTGTGTTAGGTTACGCAGGGTGCACCAATTAAAAGATATATATTTTTTTTAATTCACGCAAGGGCCGACATGGATTGGGATATGACTATGCAAGTCGTCCCGTGGGTTGGATGTCATAGGCCTATATATATAGCAATAAAAACCCTATAAATCTAAAATGAAAAGCCCTAATTCTAAAAGCACAGAAACATGAAGAAGCAAGGGTAGAAAAAAAAAAAAAAGAATGAAGGGTTTAGGGTAAAAATGGATTTTTTATTTTTATTTTTTTTGGATCTCTTGTGAACCATTTCTTTATCAATATGAAACATGTACCATATCATTCATTAATATATTTTATAAATAGATTGTCAAATTTTCACGTAAAAAAAAAAAATCAAGATACCGGTGTGCTTTTCATGGTGTACACATCGATGTCGGTGCGTGGTGAACTTATAAACGCACTGCCCAAACAGTATAAAACACCGTACGATGCTCTATGTCAAAAAGGAGCATTGGTGTGTTACATGTTAACCACCACACTGATTAACACAAACAAAATAATAAAAATCGTCTAGTGTTTTTGTAGCATAAGGTGTCGTGGAGGGGGCGGTGTGGGCTATTCTTATAAACACCCCGCGCAAACAAGGGACCACCGTACGGTGCTCTCTGTCAACTAAGAGACCTGGTGCATTATATGTTACATGGTGGATAGATTAACACAAATAAAAATTGTTTTTGCCAAATAGTACGTGAGCAGTATGGTATAATGAAATAGCGCACCGATGCCCTATTTTACATATGGCGCATGGCTTAAAAAAATTGTTTTTAAATTTTTTATCAAACAGTATGTGCATGGTGCGCTGAGATACGCTAGTGCACCGGTGCACTAGGTTACGCAGGGTGCACCGATTAAAAAAATATGTTTTCTTTAAATTCACGCAAGGGCTGACATGGATCGGGATCCAACTATGCAAGTCTTCCCGGGGGTTGGATGTCATAAGCCTATATATATAGCAATAAAAACCCTATAAATCTAAAATGAAAAGCCTTAATTCTAAAATCACAGAAACAGGAAGAGGCAAGGGAAAAAAAAAAGAATGAAGGGTTTAGGGTAAAAATGGATTTATTTATTTTATTTCATTATTATTTATTTATTTATTTTTCTGAAAATGAAAAAATTGAAAATATTTACTTACTGCGTAAAAAATATTGCAGAAAATTAAAAAAATAATAATAAAAATTAATCACGAGATCGTTTGAAATTCTATGCTACAGGGTTTGAATCATGAGAGGTTTGGAATTCTGATTGTCTGGATACTTCTGTTCGAAATTATTTCGCTACTCCACAGTGCTCTCGTGCTCTCTTCCTCCAGGTATGTCTCCTGCAAATATCTGGCTGAATTTTTTTGCAAAAATAGTGAAATAATGTAAGTGTTTAGTATTAAAAGAATTTTTTTATGAAATTAGATTTTCGAAAATATTTTTCCGCCCATTTTTCAATTTACCGCTTTTTTTTCCCTTTAAAAAAAATAAAGTTGCGTTTTTTTATTTGTGGCTTTTCGTCACCGATGTGTCAATTAATAACACCACACTGGTGCATCAGTTAATAACACGACACCGGCGCGTAGTAACTAAAACAACACCGGTGTGGTTATTTGTACATAAGCACTGATAACAATAAGTCCATTTTTAAGGCACCAAAATTACTTTTTAGTGTGTGCGCTAAAATTTATTGTTGATTTTACTCAAATTCAGGGAGAAAATATCATAATTATATCGAATGGACAATTCTTCAAAATCCATCTTGTTCCATAATATTTCTCAAATTCCATCACGGAGTTCTCCCTATCCATCTCGAGACATAATATTTACTTCATATTTTATTTATATTTTCATTATCTAATTTAATTTATGTTTTTTATCCATTTCAATCAGCTTAATAAAATTTATCATGTGTACAAATTTGCAAGTCCATGCAGATTTAGAATCGAGTTTAGATGCACAAAATAATCAAACAACTCCAAAACGTCGGAAGCTCCTATTAGGAGCAACATACTGCAAGGCGCATTTGGTAGATGAAAATGGACAGCCACTTCACCCTGCCAATTGTAATAATATTGCATCTTCTAGCCACAATCCTCGGAAAATGATGGTAATAATAATTTTTTGGTATACTAATGTAATTATTTCAACGTCAAACAAATTAATCATGCATTGTCAACGTTCTTAATAACTGATATCATAGATTTTGTACTATTCATGTTCAAATGTATTTTTTGGAATTTTTAGGATTCTAGTGATGATGAGAGACCTACCTACCATCTTTCGTTGCACCCCATGAAAATTTCAAATCGAGAGAAGGCTGAATTAAGATAAAAAATTGGAGAGGAACGATAGCAAGAATGGTTGAATCAACCACCGATTCAATTCTTGCTACGTCCAGATTCACCAATTAGGAATGACTACAACAATAGTAGTTCTTCACAAGCTGGAAATGGAGACAATCAAATAGAGGTTGGTATGGATGACTACTTAAGGGATACGACTGAAATGGAGACAATGTTGTTAGATGCATTCCAAAACAATGATCAGCTAGGGGATGATGCTCATATCGCTAACACATTTTTCGAAAGCCTTAAATTTGCTTCCACCACCCCTCTCTTTGGACCTAGTGGTCAATGAAAGTCTACCTAGTTGAGGACAACGATGTTACTGTACAACTTGAAAGAAAATTTTGGCTTGTCGAATGCATGTTTCTCAGAATTTTTGAGGTAAGTTACCATAAAGTCTTGCCTTATATAAATTTGAGAAATATAATCGCACAATGAACATTAAAAATGGTCAATTTTATGAACATTAATAATTATATCAGCATTAATGTACATTTAATATTTTCCATGATCACCAACTACAGGTTATTCCAAGATAAGGTTCTTTCGAGTGATAATGTCTTGCCTGGTAGCTACGAAGAGGCAAAAAAATTGTTGAAAATGTTGGGTGTTGAGTACATATCATATCATGCATGTCCAAATGATTGTATTCTATATAGAGGAAAATATGCAGACAAAGAGATATGTCTGAAATGTGGGCATGACAGGTATGATGAATCAAAATAGAAGGGTAAATCACGTGGTCCTCCTTTTAAGATATTGAGGCACATGCCTATAATCCCAAGGATTCAAAGGCTCTTTTTTTGCAAAGAATTAGCTATGTTGTAGGGATGGCATGCCTCACATAGAAGTGAGTTGGGAGTTATGAAAATCCCAACTGATTCAATAGCCATGAACCATATAGAGGATACATGGCCCGAAAAATTCAAGGATGAAGTACAAAGTCTACGACTCAACATAGCCATGGATGGCGTCAACCCATATTCCCTCCAAAACACCAACTATTATGTTTGGCCTATAGTAGCGATCAATAACAATATCCCCCCATGGTTGTCCGTGAAGAATGAACATTTTATGTTGGCTCTCATAGTCCCTAGTAGAAGAAAAGTGAAGAATATGGATGTCTACTTACAACCACTAGTAGATGAATTGAAGGAATTATGGGATGGGATAAATGTATATGATGTATCAAGACCCATCGCAGCAAAGAGGAGTTTTACGTTGTATGGCATATGTGCTTACATGACACGTGATTATCCAGGCTTAGGAGTTTGCTTTGGTAAATTACATGTTTATTGATTTGTTTATATACGTAAGAATATTCTTTTGCATATTAGTTATTTAATTCATTGCAATTGTTCTGGTCTTCATGATATTCTTTAACTTTCCATGCATATAAATTGTATACAATAATCTTGTAGGTCTTGTAACAAAAGGGCATTTTGGATGTAAATGTTGTGGACCTTCTCTGAAAGCTAGATGGTCCAAGGACCTACAAAATCCAGTGTATGATTTCTCCAGGGTATTTCTCCTAGAAGAACACCCTTACAGAAGAGCAACATCCGCTTTCAATGGTAAAAGAGAGAGAACCCAAAGGCCTCCAATAACGACACCATTTGAATGGCTTAGAGCATATGAGATAGAGAAGGAGAAGGAGTTCATAGAAATGCTCGATTCAAATGGGGAGCCTATGTTCCATGATCCAGAATTCTTCGACACCTATGTTGAGAAATTTCCCATTGGGATGAAAAGGAAATATATCTTTTATAACCTCCCATATTGGGAGCATCTTAATATTACCCAATTATTAGATCCCATGCATATATTTAAAAATGTTTCATCTTCTTTATGGAGGCACATATCATCGAAAAAAAGTGACACATTGGTTGTTAGGAAACATCTTATTACTTAAAAAACTAAAAAGAAACATTGGCCAAGACGATTATAAAGTACAGGATCAGAGGCAGGCGCTGGTCCCTCTAATTCATGGTATTTCAAATAAGGTGATGTCCCATGGATTTAAAAAAAGATGATATTTCTTTGGCAAAGGAAGTTATTATGGGTGTGAGGGTGCCATCTTCATATGGATCTTCACTATGGCACTACTTCACCATGGATGACCATTTGTTAGGGTTGAAATCGCATGACCATTTGAATCTTCTAAGAGTACGTATAATTTCAAAGGCATGATTTTATTATTTTTTATATTAATAAATTTTGTCCCATGCAGGGATCATAAAACATAACTAATTTTGTATATTATTGCACGTGTGTATAACTTTGTATTGTCATTATCCTTTTTTCATGTGTGGGTGTGTTATATTAATAAATTTTGTCCCATGCAGGGATCATAAAACATAACTAATTTTGTATATTATTGCACGTGTGTATAACTTTGGAGTGTCATAATCCTTTGTTCGTGCATGGGTGTGTAACATGAATTCCCTCACTGACCTATGATGTTCCTTCTCTAAACTATCTGCATTTGTACATTGGATCACGTCAAAGGAGATTAATATGGCTAGCATTCCATGGTGGCATCAAGAGATAGTTGATATTGTTTGTATCTTTGAGAAGGAACTGCCGACGAGTTTCATGGACTTGCAGGTTCATATTCTAATCCACCTAGTAGATGATGTTGAATTAGTTGGGTTGGTTTCTTGACATTGGATGTTCTTCTTAGAGAGTTACATGAAGAAATTGAAAGGTTTTGTTCGACAAAGGGAAAAACCTAAGGGGTCTATGGCAGAGGGGTACATATCGTATGAGTCTTTCTATTATTCCAGTGAGTACATCAAGTAGATTGAAAACAGACCAAGTGCGGTTATTTGGGACGATGAAAGGGATGAATATAAAAGAGAAGTGGAGTTGCTCCAAATGAATGGAAAAAAGCGCTTGATAAAGATTAAGCGACTTATAATTTTTCAAATTTACACAAAGTAAATATTCATGTTGAACTTTGATATAATGTATATTTTTATCTCTATGTACTATATAATGTCGGTTTGATTTCATCAGCGAATGCAGAAATTGATGCAATCAATAAATTCGTTCTTTACAATTCTGAAGAGACACAACTATGGGTCTGAGTGTATGAACAAAAGAGGATGAAATGGGATAGTGACAGGAAAGAATTCAAATGGTTTAATGTTAGAAGTGTGCCTTATCATGATCATTTAAAAGAAAATATGCCAAAAATATGCCCCAACAGTTGGGTTGCTGACCAAGTCAATGAGAAATACGGTGCAATCGGTCATTACCCGCATGCTGAAGATGATGCGCTAAACGTAGGGATTGGGTGCAGCAACTCGGTAATAATATATTTAATTTATATGTACATTTGAAACTTAATAATGCACCTTTCAAATGGAATTACATCTATATTTCATATTTTAACTGTTGGGTTATTATAAGACACATGACACTATGATTTTTTAAATTTTTTATAGGTGCATTTGTTCCCATCTATGTGGGCATATGGACACCATTTTCGCATAGAAAATTCCGATGATGGAGACATCACACAAGACTATGGAGTGGAAGTCGAGTTCGATCAATATAATCGATCTAGCCACCGTGATCAAAACCTAGTACGAGGGACGTTAGGTTACATCGGAAGATAGAAGAGATCATTAAAGTGGATTTTAATGGTGTTGGAATTTAATTTCCATCAAAAGACCCAATGTCTGCAAAATATATATAAGTACACAACAATAATTAGACAATTTCCTTAAATAGTTTAATAAAAACAAGTTAAAGAACATGTTAGAAAAATTTTAAATAAAACATCAATATTACCTCTAACATCTGACGGCTCATCATCTGTGAAGAGGATGTGGGACACCCTCGCCAATCCAAACCAACATAAGGACAGGGGACCATAACGAAGGGATTCTCATCAACACTGGCTAGCAACTCCAGTGCATCAGGTGATATCCTCGCGAAAAACTCAATCTTGCCCCTCTTGGGCATCATTTGTCCCCACATGTGCATCCGTACATACAACATCGGCCTATGAGGCTACCGAATAGGTAGACCTTGTCTCTAGAAACCTCTCAAAAAATAAACAAAACAGATCTGAAGCAAAAGTGAAGTTGACCCTCCCTTTTGCATGAGCACGAAATCTATCTAAAGCTGTATAGAACTGCTGCAAAAAAATGGCAGACCACCTCACAAGTCGTGGCTCCTGTAATAAAGAATAAAAATAATATAGAAGCGGGAAAATAATGCATTTCTCATCACTGGTGTTGTGTGAAAAGGTCAAAATAAGAAGTGAGATTCACCTCACCTCCTCACTACCAAATGAAGCAATACGTAACTGAGCTCCGGAGACCTGAAATCTAAAGGAGACAATATATCTGCGCTAATGTATCTCTGGGAGTACACCAATTGTCTCCATGCTGCATAGCCAGATGGAACCTCTGGGAACAAGGGAAAATCCACCCCTCTCCTCGATAGGCCAGTAATGAAATATATTTCCTCCTCAGTGGGTGCATACCACTGGTTAGGACCAACCTGGAAAGCTTGTAGGTGGGAATTCCACTTGCGGATAAGATGTAGCAAAAACACACCATGGCCCTTTAGGGACATAGCCTCCTCATAGAACTTGAGGAGGCCTACCTACTTTAGGAGCCCTTGGGTAGCTACTGTAATAAGGTGAGGGTATGCATCTCTCTCCCTCTCTCGTGCCTCCCATAGGCGAACCATGTTATATTGGTTTGCCTGTTGTTGTTGATTTTCCCTCTCTTCTATCATTTCACGTCACTAAATGATTGACATATTAAACACAATTTTTTTAATTAAATGAGACATGTATTTAGGAATATACATATATAAATGTTTTAAAAAAAAAAAACAGTCGGTGCACCACAAAAAAAGGCATGCAGCACTAACTGTGCATCTTTTTTTTGTCGCGCACTAGAGGCGGTGCACCAGAAAATTTGCAGCCCACCGGAGGCGGTGCACCTGAAAACTTTCAGAACACTGCCCTCCTAGAATTGTTCCAAAGTCAATTGTGCAAAGGTATAACAGACCGCACTGTTGACTATGGACCAGTGTCGGGAGGGCGGTGCACTGACCAAACTATACGCCCCGGGGTGTATAGTTTGGTCAGCACACCGCCCTCCTGATATCACTACATAGTCAACAGTGTGGTATTTTACCAGGCCAAACCATTAACCATGTCGATTTTTTGGAATGCAATGCACTGACAAAATTACCCGCCCCGAGGCAGATATTTCTGTCAACGCACCACATTCCCACTATTCGACAGAGTCAACAGTGCGATCGGGTAACCGATAGAACCACACTTTTTTAAAATTTTAAAAAATCACGTTGCGCCTTTTGATACCGCCCCGAAACTAGTGTAGATACCATTAGCACTGGTCAAGGTGCATCCTGTAAATTTACAGGCAGCACCGTGAATTGGTGCAAGCCGACCAGCTCGAGCACATCGCATGGGAATTTTTTTTTTTTAAATAAGGTGAATTTTAAGCTATTTTACAAAACTAATCTGCTAAAAGGTTTAATTATGGAAAAAAAAGGAAAATACCTATACATTTTTCCATTGAGGAGGCATATTGGCTGTAGAATTTTCAAAACTAAATTTTCCCACCGTTTTGCAAAATTCAAAATGGAGATGGTGGGTAATGGACAGCAGCAGGGCGTGCAATGGGAGCACCGATGGCAGGGCGCCTCACACAAGGTAAAATTGCACCAGTGCTTGAGAGCTCTCGAGCACTGAAAAGTGAAAAATGTGGATTTTTGGCGGTAATTTTTTTTTTTTTAACCCTATTCTGGTGCACGGGTTTTATAGGCACACCGGTGCGGTTTCTTAAAACCCCACCGGGCTGTTTTTGTTTTGGCGTGGGGTTTTAGGACGCAACGGTGTGTAATATTTGTAAAGCACCGGCACGCTACAATAATAAGATGCATCGGGTGGGTTTTTACTGAGTGCACAATGTCCCGGTGTGCCAATGTTTTGTGCACATCAATGCTTTCTCTAGTTGAATGCACTGGTGCGGTTTAGGATGATAAATGCACTGGAAGAAAAACATCCACAAAAACCTCCACTCGCCAACCTCCTCTAGTAACCTCCACTACAAAAGGATGTCTGGGGTATTTTTATAAGGGATTCATCAAAAACATCTGCTAGAGGGTCTTTTCCTTGTAGTGTCATCCATTTTTTAGAAAAAAGTGAGGTCATCTAGGTAAATCACTATGAATTTATCATGTTCTCCAACGAATGTTATATCCATTGATCTTTGAAAAGTAGCTCCAACATTTATGAGGCCAAAATCCATTCTTGCATACATAATAGTCCCGCAAGGTTTAGTAAAAAAAAAATCTTCTAATATTCAGGGTGTTCAACAACTTGGTTACATCCTGAGAATCTATCCACCATGGACAGTAGGGAAAACCCTACTACTTTCTACAAAATGTAGTCCATTTTAGGCAGAAGGTAATTATCTTTCAGTGACGACTTATTCTGTAGCAATTTTTTCACCTCATTTTCAATTGATGGAAGTAACAAAGGGTTAATTTTTCCCGATATTTTGTTTATATGACTTCACTTCACTTTTCAAAGGAATTTTGTGTTGAATGATGTTTCAAATCATCATATGACCAAGCAAACACATCCATATATTGCTTAAAAAGGTCTAGATACCTTTTTTTGTATTCTTTAGGAACTCCTTTAGCTAGCTTTGTTACTCTAGCGTCTTGTTTATGCCAATATTACAATCCTCCACCTGCTCCTCAAGCTCTTGTTCAATTGGTTTTGAAACCACATCGTTTGTGTCAAACAACCTTTACAATGGTACCAAACCTTTGGGGATGGTATTACCATTTAATTGTAAAATTTTGTGACCAACAATAGTTTCTTCCCAACCGAATTGTTGATCATCTATCATCTTCTCGTCATCCTGGTCCATCACTGAGTTTGTGTTGGAAATATGATGCAAGATGTTGTCCTTGATGGCAACCCACTGAATGAAGATGAAGACATTTGACTGTTGACATGTGTTGTCCTTGATGGCAATCCACCTGATGAAGTTATGTTTGACTTGATGGACTTAGTAAATGATGTAAATCTGATGTGATATGATGTTTGTTGACAATATGATGCTAAGTGTTGTCCTTGAAAGGCAACCCACTTGATGAAGATGATGACAACTTACTTGATGAAGTTGTGCTTGATAGAACATGTTCCCGATGAAGAAAATATGATGTTTCTACAGTGTGTACAGAAGGCTATGAAGAAAGGATTTCAGAATGTACTCAAAGTATGATGAAAAAGAGTATGTCTCTTGGTATACGCGGATTGGCCTAGGGGAAGTCGCGTATGCACGCGGAAAATAACGTGCCAAGTCGCGTATGGGCTAAAGTGCTCAAAAAGTGCAAAACCAAGGGTAACCACCATGGTATTGACCCATTGTATTGGGTAATGATCCGCCTAATTGACCCCGTCCAGGTAGTTTTGGGCTCGTGGTATTGGTTTGGCTCGTGGTATTGAAAAAGGGGCCCGTGGTATTGAAAAAGGATAAACCTATATAAGGAGAAGAAATTCATTGTGAAAATTATGAGTGAGAGTGCAAGATGTCTGAGCTTGAATGAATACTTCTCTGTGAAGTATATCTGTATGGAAAGGGTAAAGGTTTGATGATAGATCCGAATCTATGATGCACCTATGAAGAAATGATGAAGCGGAATATCTAGATCTGAAATGTATTTGTATCTGCTAGATCTGTTTATGGAGTGATTAGATCTATGATGAGGCGAACATCTGTCTGAAGTAAAAGGTTGAATCAGAACTGAATATCTGATCTGAAGAAGTATGCTGCTCTATAATGATTGAAGATCTATACGCTACTTAGCCGCGGAGGAAGCGCGTATATACGCGGCTTCTCTGAAGTGAAAGCGCGTATGCACAATGAAATATACACAGAGGTATACGCTGGCTTGTGTGGACGAAAGCGCGTATATACGCGACATCAGTAAAGGGAAAGCGCATATGCAAACTAGGGTTTGCTGAAGCAAGGGGTATGAAATATCTGATCTGTTCTGCTGTGTTTCTGCTATCTGATCTGTGTTGATAAGTATCTGTTGGTGATGTATATTTGTTCTTAAAAGTAAGGAAAGGGTCCAGTCTGAAAATATGATGAAATGTGGCCTGCAAGTGTTGTTCTATTGAAGTTGTTGGATCCAGTGTGAAAATTGATGAAACGTGGTCCAAGGTGGTGCTGAAGGTTGTAGCCTTCAGTCGGGAGTTGTAGCTCCCTTCCCGAGGTGAGGGTTTTGGTAGCGAGATCGGGGGGGGGTAGCTCCTTCCGGGTGAGGCGGTGAGCCGAGATCGAGGAATTCGTGGCTCCCTTCGGGGGAGGGCCCGTTAAACGAGTCGAGGGGGTTGTAGCTCCTTCCGGGAGAGGCTGAGTAAACGAGCACGGAGTGGGTGCAACGTCTTGGTCGAGTACGCGCCGACATATGTTGTAAGATGTTTTCTCTATAATAAAATATTGAAGGAGTGAGCAAGCTATGACGGTGGTTTTCTCCCGACTTGGGTTTCCACCTAAAAATCCTGGTGTTCATGTGTGATGCTTTATGTTATGGTTTATTCTGTTCTTACTGCACATGTTTACTGCTTATTGAATATCTGATGAATAAATGAAGGAATGATTTAAGTGAAGAATTAATGACATAATTAGATATCTGTGTATACGCGAGTTTAATAAAGGGTATCCACGTATATACGCAAGTCTGGTTCAGGAAAGTAGCGTATGCATTTTAGAAGCAGGAAAAAGTGAAAGTTTTGAATATGCAGTAAATACTGATTCACCCCCCCCTCTCAGTATTTTTCCCAACAGTTTGAAAACTCTCCAATAACCTCCATAAAAAATTTTATCTGTTCCTCATCCTCAAACACCTGCTAATACTTCACATTTTCTGGTTCTGAAGGCCTGTACCTAACCTCAACTTCATATATGAGTAAGGGGTTTTGAGGAGGATTAAAATTACTAGCAGCAATTGCCAAAGATTTAGCCATCTGATTTTGTTCTCTAGGTAAAAACTTAATATTGAAGGCTAATAAAATGTTCTCAATCAAATCCCACACCTCATTTTGGTAAGCCTTCAAACTTGGATTCTTGGTTTGGCATTGATTTTTAACTTGCTTCAACACCAAATCTGAATCCCTAAATACAATTAGGAACCCAAAGTTGAGTTTTTTGGTAGCCTGCAAGCCTACCAAAAAAACTTCATATTTAACAAAATTATTTGTGTCCTCAAACTCTAGATTGAAAGAGACAGAAATCAGGCTACCTTTTGGAAATACCAAGAACACACCTGCCCCATTTCCTTGCCTGGAATAAGCACAGTCAAAATATAATTTCCATATTTTATTACACTGCAAGGATTTCCTACTCAGCTGAATAGAACACTCCACCTGAGTTTCACCCATGAGTTGATCATTTTCTTCTAATACAAGGAAATAAAAAGCCTTCTCTTTACCATACACAAGATCATCGTTTGAACAATCGGCCTTTGTAACCATCTTCACGAATCTATATTCTCTGTATAATTGACGTTCTTCTCCACCAAACAAAGGAATGGTAGCATATGTCAAATCCATTTTGATGGATCCCCCAATTTTCGATCCCCATGACATGGAAAAATTCATACCAAACCTTACAAGGATGTTAGCAACTACAATTTCCATTACTACACTTTTTACTTGTATTTGAGGCAAATTGACCACTTGGTATTTTAGCATACCTAGGCACTTTACTCTCTTCGAATCAACAGAGTATAGATATTTGTATGGTTTTGTTATTTGTAGTCCCAAAAATTCCATCACAGACAATGGAATTAGGTTATGATATGCTCCTGAGTTAAGAATATAGCTATGTAGTAGGATATCATGAATCACCAAAGTGACATAGAAAAGGATAGTGGAAGAGTCCTGCTCCTCAACATGGGGTCCAAACACAACCGTGGGCCTCTCTTCTTGAAGGTTAAGGATATATTATAGCAGGGGAAGGGTGGGTGAAAACATGAACTAAGATACTTGAGCTTTATAACTGGGTTGTTTCAACAATTCAATCAAAGGGACCAAAATTTTGACCTTTTCCAACTCTTTTTGAAGATTGAAAGCAGAGGGGTTCCTATCGGTTCTGACGATATCAGTAGGTTCTTTGTCTTCATCACCTATTGGATTTATTTTTGGTAGTAAATGATCTACTTTTTTAGTTTCAAGATCATCAATAATAGGATTGCAAGATTATTGTTTGGTTGGAGAGGCAAGATTGAGAGGTTTCTTCCCTTTATTTGTTGACTTAGGAGGATTTCGGTGAAGAGGTTTATCATTTGATTTTGCATTCTAGACCTTTTCCTAGATGAACTGAGATCATAGTTATTGTGTAATTGGGCCTACATTAAGTCGAAAAACTATCTACAATAATCGTCTCTCTCATCATCATCTAGTGGGGTATCCAGGTCATCCCCTTCCCCTTCACATGCTTGTATTTCATTTTCTTCCCCGTAGAGAGAAGTGAACTGGTTTTCTTGAACCTTTATAGTTTATTCAACATTCTCCTTAGGATCATCTTCTAAATATGAATGGGGGTGAATATGATCATGTTGATATTTTCTCTCTCTTTTCAAGATCTACAAAGGCGACCTCCCATATTGGGGGTTAAAATTTCTGTTAGGAGTTGGTTGATTTTGTCGAGGATGATTCTTGTTTTCGAACTCCATTTTTATAATATTGTTAGAAAAATTATTTATTAGACTGTTAATCTCATCTAGTTTCTGCTCTTGGGTTTCGTTTACATGGCCCTAAGAGTTGGATTCTTCCTTTCCCCTCCTCCTATTTCCATATTCAACTTTTCCTTTCCACTTTCCAGTGGAGGTGAAATTTTCTTCCACTTCCAGGGCATCTGTTTGGATATGATCTATAGTACGAGACTTTATTTCTCTGAGAGTAAACCCAAATTATGGTTCAAAGGCTCTTGAAAAAACCACTTTTTTAGCAACATGTGGAGGTTTAATTCAGGAGGAATACTATTATATAATTTATTAAATGTCTTTATAAATTCTAAAACATATTCATTACATTAAATTTTGTGAGGATGTACCCATGGTCCCTTTTCTCTCCCCACTTATACATGAAATAGTTTTCCATCTCCTCCTAGGTTGTAATTGAAGCATCTCGTATAAATTTGAACCATTTCCCGGCCTCTGGCATCCAGAGACTGGAAAAAGAGTCTTAATACTACATCTAAATGTTTTATTCATATTTTAAGAAAATCCACAAAAGGTCTCTATATTCCTTTCAGATGAGATATCATCCTCTCTAGTGAATCTTGGAAGGAGTTTAAGATAATGTTGTGGCATCCCATTCAAGGGTTGGTGTAAGTTGAGTGGCGAATATTTATTAAGGTGAAAATTAGGGACATCCATGATTTTCAAGGTTGGTGGTAGAAGGTTTATCATAGGGCCTTGCTGAGGATATGTATGAATTGTAGCTAACTGGAGCTGAGATGGAAATATAGTGATGCTCTAATTTCGACTATTTAGGATGATATATTTGACTTCTTCAGATTCTGGGAAGTTATAAAATGTTAAGGGAGGTGAACTGAAAGAAACCTCTTCATTTTTAACTCTAGGGGAAAATTTTCTAGCCAATGTGCAACGTTTTTCAGAATACTCCAAGACCTTGGAAGGGGACGCAAAGTAGTTTATCACATCCTTTTGAGATATGGAAGTAGACACTTGAAGGAAAGAGATCACATGATCTAGAGTGATGGGAGTTATTTCTTTCCAAAACCTTCTAGATATGATTTTTCCAGGGTGAAATACTGGGGGGTTTTTTGTTGAGAAGTGTCAGAGCGAGTGTGAGGCCTTTGAAAAATAGGATTATCAATATAAGATTTAAATAGTGGAGTCACCAAGCTCAGATATATTCAACCCACGCCCCTTTTTTCTCACCTGACCAAAGGGTGTACAAGTATCGTACTTAGGGAAAATATTTTGATTCATCCCCAGAAATGACACTAGAAGATGTTTTAACTCCTAAAGACAACCATTGCATTGAGGAGAGACTAGTGCTTAGGATATCTTGATGAGAGTTTGCAAGATTTTCGAGGAATTGTTCACTTACACTCAGCATTAAACACATTTAAAAATAATAATTGGTTCAAAACCTTCTCCAAGAGCGTAAATGCAAATTTGGCAGCAAAATGAACTCATAGAAGGATTGATGTCCAACTTTGGTGGCTAACTTACACGAGAATGTAATTCATAAATAATTGTATCATGTTAGAGAGAAGAATATGGAGAAAAGAAACCAAATACAAAGGGCTTAGTGTAGAATCCAATGCATCAAACTTTAGTATGAAACATATAAATGGGACACTAAGTGACATGCTAGATTACATGAAGAGAATATTAAGGATGCTAACTTTTACCAGTCACATGTCAGGTGTGGAGCCTGATTATCTTCTTTCTTTAGATGTATCACAGTGTTGGACCCCTATTCTTAACGAGGTGGCAACGTCGCCCGTCATTGAACGCTGCCTAGGGGTTCCAGTAAGGAGATGTTCCCCAAGACCCAAGAAGAAATGGATTGTATGTATAAAGTTCCATATGCATCAACAATTGGAAGCTTAATGTATGCAACAGTCCGCACAAGGCCTGATATTGCACATGAAGTGGGAGTTGTAAGCAGGTACATGAAAAGTCCAGGAAAAGAACATTGGATGATAATGAAATGGATTCTCAGATATTTGAGAGGTACCACAAATCAAGCATTATGATTTGGTGGTTCAAACATTCCTCTACAGGGATATGTTGATGAATATATGGCAGGTGATAGAGATAACATTAGGAGCACTATAGGGTATGTATTTACTATAGGTGGAACAACTGTCAGTTGGGTTTCAAAAATCCAAAGTGTTGTTTCACTTTCAACAACAAAAGCAGATTATGTTGCTGCTACAGAGGCTAGTAAATAAATGATTTGGTTATAAAATTTTATGGGTGAATTGGGTACGAAGCATGATATGGGCATGTTATACAGTGATAGCCAAAGTGCCATTCATCTTGCAAAGAAATCAAAATTTCATTCCAGGACTAAACACATATAGCACAAGTACCATTTCATGCGGTCAGTGTTGGAGGATGGACAATTGAAGCTGGAAAAGGTACACACTAGCCATAATCCTGCAGATATGCTAACAAAATTTGTAACCAAGTAGAAACTAAGAGAATGCTCAGTTTCAATTGGTCTTCAAGTATGATGATGAAGATGAGAAATAGTGAGGTCCAAAGTGGAGTAATTGTCCAGCAAATGAAGCAACAGATTAGTTGCTACAATCAGTCTCCAAGTGGGAGATTGTTGGGTTTAGAGCATGATTATCTTCTTTATTTAGATGCATGACAGCGTTGGACCCCTATTCTTAACGAGGTGGCAACACCACCCATCATTTAACGTTGCCTTGTAAAATTTTGTAATTTCTAGTCAATCTGGGCCATTCATTAGGTGGATGATTTGATGGTAGAAGTTATGTTTAATTTGGGGTTTTTTCCCTAAAAGGAAATCCCTTGTTTTGTATGAGGGTATTGTATTGCCGCTATGTATTTTATGTGTATTCTCATATTGAGAAACAGAAAGGGAGAATGTGATGGGGAACATGGGATATTAGAGTGTATCTATTGTAGGTTGTGTCTCTTTATTTTGCTGGATAATAGAAAGGAAGGACTGGTTGTTCGGGGTGGATGTAGCCCAAATTGGGTGAACCACGTATATCTATGTCTCTTTGATTTTATATGTTTTCTATTTTTGTGTTTTTGCATATATTTTATGTGTTCCATTTCTCTATAATATATAATTTTTTGACATCATATGCATATTAGATCAACATTATACATAGATGAATCCATGATTTCATAAAAAACACATCCAAAATATACTATTACATATAATCTGAGAAGATAAATGAAGACAAATGGAATGAACACAAAGGAGAATACATAATACAACCTCATGTGAGTCGTAATCACCAATTCTTTTATTAATCTTTGAACAAAGCATATATTTTCATTCATAGTTGCATAAATTCCCTTGAGAAAAAAATCGGAACCCCGACAATGTAGCATAAACTGTTTTTTATAGGGCCTCAGGACGAGAAACCCTTATGAAATAATCCTTCTTGATCTTCCAGTGATTCATCATAATAAAAATATGCAATTGTGCTAGTAACAGAAATGTACTAGCCAAATCCTAACTAACTAGAGTTCATTTCTTGAAAATAAAAATATTTACAAAAAACATAAAATAGTAAAGTTTCATGATTGACACAATCATAAATATCTTCAGTCGTGGTATATTGGTTCAAGAGGGAGGGTTACTATATCGATAATATGGAGCTTTGGAGGGTTGATGAACTGGTCACATATCTGCCACAACACTGAACTTGGTAGAGGAGAAAAAAACAACAACTAATAAGGAATATAAAAACCTGTGATCCCTGCATAGTTTGGCCTGGAGAAAAACAAGGTATTCACCATCCCTAGTAGTTGGAAATATCTCCTTAAATAGTTCACCATATTTTTTCCCTCAAAGGTGGAGGTCTTCTCATGGGATGAATCAACTCTACTCTTAGCCTCTACCAACATTTTACTGTATTGTTCCCATGGGAATAATACTCTTACGAGGTCCCAATAACTCGTAAGTCTTGCTCGAACCCTCTACTCAAACTCTGAATCAATAAAATCTACATCCTTCAGTACTATCTCCAATTATTATTCATCTTTAGCTCTGGCATCTTCCTTCTATACTACTTTAGACATCTCCATGATTGCAGACACCCAATCCACCACATATATAGTCCTCAACTCAATGAGTGGATTTTCATTGACATATTAGATCAATCTCTTAGCATTTTGAGCATTATTTTCACCCTCCTCATTGGCAGCTAAGATGAATAAATGATAGTGTTTGATTACAATTTTTTTCTTTTTCATCAGAAGTTATATACTCCCATTTTTCCTTCATCTTTGTTATCACTTCATTCCATATCAACTATTTAGCTTAGATGAGAGACATGTTTCCTTTTAGTCTACCTTTAAACTCAATGATTTATTGATTAGCTACCTGTAAATTATTTCTAACAGTTCTGCATTGGTCTTGGTAGCCTTGATTTGTTTCTCCTTTTATGCAAGGGATCACTGGGCATTGTCTAAATATGACTATACATTCTCCAGTTCCCCTTTTGATAGTTATAGCTCGGTGAGGGTCTTAGTAAGTTTCCTCGTAGGATTCTGAGGATTCTATGGCACGAGCATTGCATAAATGTGGGAGTCTATTTTTTTCTCGAGTTCTAATGCCTACTGCTTGAGGGCCACCACTTCATTATTTATGTCTATTATCTCCTTGGATAGGATCTCCTTTTCTTCTTCCACCTGTGCTATTTCTTTTGGCTGCACATGTTCACTAGAAGGAATCTTTAGCTTATGCCTCAATTCCTATATCTCATCTTTTGAGCTCTGGAGAAGGGTCTCGAAAGAAGTTTTGTCTTCAGTATTCACTCATAGATTCACAATCAGTTTCTTGAAGATCTCGTTCTACACATGTAGAGCTCTAGAATTAGCTCTCTCTTGCTTCAACTTTGTTGCAACCTTCTTCAACAACTTTTTGGATATTCTTCATTAGGGGAATTTTGAGGTCTAAAATGGGCCTCCTAAGAAAAATGTACAACAAAAATAAACTTTATAAGAACCAATAGGATTCAAGATGATGATGTCAACCATGGGGGATGATTCACCATTTTGTAAGTAAAAGGGTAAAAATATTAAAAATAATAAAATAATAAAACTATTTTTTCAACGTGTATTTTCAACTTATCTCCCAAATTTTTTACTCAAATTCCGAGCAGGAGTACTCATTGGATGCAAAACTTAATTCCTCATCCAAGGAGTACCCATGTTACATACTTTTGATGGACCCTCCTACATGAAAAAATGAGAAATACATAAAAAAACGTGATTGCAATCACATTTTCGTGTATTTCTCATTTTTGATGTAGCAGGACCCATCAAAAGTATGCAACATGGGTACTCCTTGGATGAGGAATTAAATTTTTCATCCAAATATTACTCTTGCTCGAAATTTGAGTAAAAACTTTGGGAGATAATTTCATAATATGAGTTGAAAAATTAGTTTTTTCTTTTTTCCCTCTATAATTTCATGATGTAATCAAATCTTATTTTATTATTTCCACTATTATTTTATAATTTCCTTAGGAGGCCCATTTTAGACCTAAAAATTCCCCTAATGATGGTCATGGAATTATTTCTTAGATCACTATATAACATTTCTCCCACATGCCTATGGAAGTTTATCTTTTTAGGTAGAGGGAACTTGTCAGTTCCATAGACATATCCATAGCCCTGAACTGTGAGCCTAATGGTATTGATTGTGCCAAGGGGTGGCGCAATGAGAATTTCATATGGTTCCTCTATAGGTCCATGGCAGTGAGGATTCTGGTATGATAAGGGATTGAATGTGATGAAAATTTTTGTTGCATATCTTCCCTAATTTTCGTATTAATTTCTTCTATTTCTTTCCATGCATGCCAAGTGGGATATTTCATAGTTGAATTTCCCACATAATTCAAAATTTCTACCAATTAAGATGAGGAGGAAATAATTTGCAGTAGTTTTTCTAAAGTCAAGTGGAATCCTGGTTGGTATGGTTTTATCTCCATCAATATGGTTTCAATTTCCTTTTCCTCTTTTTCTTAGGCTTGTACCTCTTGCTGGAGTGAACATCCTCCTCCTCCACATCTCCAGTTTCGTCCACACTCCTTTTCTGTGTCTTTTCTTTTGTTGTTGGAGTCTCAATCCCCATTTATGTGTTAATGGGCCATGAATAAAAGTTAGGTTTCCACTCAATTTATGGCTTGTATTCATGATAATAAGTTGAATCATTAATTCCCTTTGTTTTCTTTGCAATGATACCATGAGGGTTATAATTCCAGATATCCCCCATTTCAAAATTCATTTCTTTTAGTAGATTATTAGCTAGCAGAAAGGTCTGCCTAGTGTTAACAATTAAAGGGCATATAGGCTTACCCAAGTTGAACATATATCCCTTCTTAGCAGGGACAAAATAGATTTGGTCCACATGTAGGCTTTGTCTGATAAATTCCAAGGAAAATATTCTCATTAGTGTGAGCACAAATAGTCGATAAGGGGTAAGATCACACCCATAAAACCTAATATTTGTATACTCTTCAAACATATACCAATCACCCACCCTGGTGTCCTTACTGAGCTGTAGGATATGTTTTTTCCAAGGTAGGATTCTTGGGGGAGAGACATTATGAGTGATTTTGTGAGCAATGGCCATGTAAGAGGATATAAATTTATAGTATCCCTTATTGTTTGGTTTTTTTGTAACATAAATATTCCAATCAAAGACAACATTCCTCTGCTTTTTTAAATTCATAAGAATAATACCTAGGAATTCGAATTCATCTACATGGGTGTATAGGAAAATAAAAACATTAAGGAATAATATCTGAAATATGAGGTGACATGGAAGTGGTGCAGCTGGCATTTGATAAACTCAACCAAGAAGGAAGGTATATAGAAGAGGTGTTTTGGTTTCATCCTCTCCCTCAGAAATCATAGGGAGGATTTGGTATCTATATTGGCATCATCATCCCCAAATAACTGATCAATTACAAAAACGATAGGTTGCACTATCTCTGTGAAGGTAGACATCGGAAATTTTTTAGCAATAAGAATATATTGGAAGCCGAGGGCCAAGATAATTCGTAAAAAGGGTTGTTGCCCTCTAGATGAGAGGATAATGCTGAGAGGATAATGTAATTGTAAAACAAGATAGTTTCAGTGAATTTTTGAGGCTCGGGAGAAGCTCACTATACTAGATCTTTCTGAATAAGCTCTCGGTTTACCTCCAATATTTTGGCTCCAGTAGAAGATATGAAATTTTTTTCTTATCAACATACGACACAACCAACCAAGAAATAAACTCGGATAAATTCTAAACAAAAGGCACAATTTGATAGTAGAGCCCTGATTCAACTACCCTGAAAGGGTCCTCTCCCTTGACATGGTGGCCATACATGTTGAATTGGAGGTCCGACAAGTGGTAAGGATAGGTTGGGTCAAATATTTTTGCCTCTGTGTCCATCAGCGGCTCGACATTGGAGGAGGGTTTGACTTCTTGGGCTTTGGGGGTCTTTGGGGCAAATTTATTCATTTTTATCATAAAGAAAAAAAATTGCAGGTGCGAAACTAGTTGGTTTCGTGGTTGACCGAGTGAGAGATGGAGAATGGTGTTGGTGGGAGCTCTATATTAGTTCGGTGGATGAACGGCGACGCATACCAGTCGAACTATGGGAGATATTTTCAAGAGAAAGAGAATATTTTAATTCAAACAATTGAATCGGGAAAGACTCTTATAGGTGCAGTGGAAATGATCACATGGTGTTAGATGATGTCACGAGGGAGACATGTGGCGAAGGATGGTTGGAGGGGTGACAGGTGGACGAGAGCGAAAGGGGGGGTGGGGGGGCAATATTTTATTGTTACGTTCAGCGCTCACTTGCTGAAACTGTCAGTGGGTCCATGCATAGGTGGTGATCCCCACCTATCTCTGGAGAGTGAATGAATGGTGGACAGGATGCAGCCGAGACCCCCCAAAATCAATCTGGGTCGTCGATCGATGGATCTCGCCCCACTGAATTTTCAACTCTAGGGTTAGCACCCATGTAATTTTCATGCAAGTTACCCCTGTGAAGTGTCTTTAGGGGTTAATCGGGTGGAGATTAATGAAGATCCACGTTAATACATGCTTCACTATTAATTACAAGATTTTTTCTTTCTTATTATCTCTTGCTACACTGTTGCGCCCACTCAGTGAAAGATTTTATAGATGCAGGCTTTTATATTAGAGGCTTCTAGTGTACTACCAGGGCCAAAAATTTCCCATCTAGCCAATTTATCTATCTCTGCCCTAGAGATATCCAATGAAACTCTTTAGACACACATAAGAAAGCAGGGTAGACAACAACACCACTCATTAATTCACCCCTTTACATATTTATTGACATATATTTTCTTAAAGTCAAACCCATAACAATAAATACCATCTTATACATTGAGCTTGCTACATAAGACCCAATATAAATGTTTATTGCATTCATCATCTTCATGTTTTGAATATTGTGTGAATATTAGAATAATAATGTGCTTCTTCCCTATTAAATATTAAATCCTCATACTCCAAGTAGGCTAAGGTTGCAATTCCCGACTCTCTCTCCATTTCTTCATTGATATCTCTTCCTCATCAAATCGATACCAATAAAACTTCCCCAAAGGACTAGGTTCATCACATGGAATTCCTTGTTCATCAATATTTTCCCTCAAAAATTATGTCATCAACTTGGTTTCCAGCATATATGATTACACAAATTTATCATCTTCAAATGTGGAGAAAGGTTTAAGAAATAGTAATACCATATCATCCCGAATAGGCTATGCAATTAATGGGTAAAGAATTGTACCCAACAATTAAAACCCCTTGCAAATTCAATATGAATAAAGGAATTAAATAATTCTCATTAGACATGGTATACATGTAGAGAAATTAACAGTTCAAACATGATATTCAATTTATTCATACTCAATTCTTGTGAACATGGAAAACTCTAGCCATGGACTAGAAGGTACATACTTCAATTATTTAGGTTGACAAAAGGATCCAAACATAGTATATTATTACATTCCTAAAAATATAAAAAAAAGGATAGAGGGACTTAAAAACATGTTTAGTACACTTGGTAAAGATAAATCTAAATTGGAAATATTACTCTCTAATGGAAGATTAGGGACATAATTATAGAGTTACTATAAAAGTCATACTTCAACAACACATGAATGAAACATTATCATAAGAAACCATAGTCTACATATATCCTATGGAGTATCATGCCAATTATATGTTGATTTGGATTTTAATCGCATCAATCAATGTTGAGTGCAACCCATTAGGATGCCCAAAATGTCAATAGAAATGATAATATGCCTCCTCTCCTTGATTTGAAATCATAATCCGATGGCCACATGACTCACCAACACAAATATTAATGAATGATAATATTGATTGTAACATGAAATAATAATTACCTAGTGTGCATAAACAATAAATATAATTTCTTTAATGTCTTTCAACTATATTAAATAATGAGATCATAAACTCCACGAGATACCTTAGAGAAACACAACTTGGAAAAATTGTGGCTACTATATTCCTATATTCATTTGCTTATTATTATTGGTGGTTTTTTATTATGACAATACAATTTATTATGAAAATGTTGAACTAATTATAATCTCATATCTTCCATGAACAAAAAATTTAGCTATTATCTAAGTCACAATTTCCAAATTTTATAATTAGTGAAAAATATTTTGGCTTTCTTGTCCAACTCATTATTTAAGCCTCCAACTAGCCTCCTCTAGTTAACAATTTCCAATCACATTCTCTTTCTTCATTTTTCCTTATTTTATTCGTGTGTCTATAAGATAAGTGGAAGGCCAATGACATAAAGAATAGATTTATCATGGTTCCCGATAAGTAATTATGGTTACCTTTCATTTCTGACTCCTATGTTTTTTAGTGACGAAGAAAAATTCCTTCCTTATTCTTTGTAGATGAAAACATTTTATATAAGAGATAAAAAAAATGTTTTTGGTCCTTGCCCCAACTACCACGTGGGAACCTCTTATTAGGCATGGAAACATCCATGAGCCCCTTTTGATACCTTTTGAACCTATTAACCCTTGCAAAGTGTCATGTGGTTATAAGTACAAGGTGTTTCCTTAATCCTTTCGAGTCCCGAGCTTCACTCATAGTGGGTTGTGTTAGACTCCTATACCAATAGGTGTAATTTTTCATGATTGTCTTATTGAACTATACAATATGTTCAAACCTTTTTCTTGTGCAAAGGTGTTCCATATTTTCAAAAAATGAAAAAAATTTAAAAAATGTAAAGAGGGTATGCCCTAAAAGAAAAATCAAAGGGTAAAAAGAATAAAATGGTCGAAAAAAGTGAAAGAAATGAACCCCAAACAAAAATAGACCAGGAAAGTGTGCAAATCCAAATGCCACTACTATTTCATTTTCTGTAATAAGCAATTGTGTGCAGCTTGTCAAACTTTGCCACAATTTATGAAGAGTCAAACTATTTAAACTTGACTCATTCATTTTTCAATTTCACGTTGTAGAATAGAGAATAAATATCTGATCAAACAGTTTAATCTTGGCAGATAAGTAGATAGGTAGAGTTAAGAAAAGGTGCTCAACAATTTAATCTGAGCCCTTGGATGTAATAAGTGTAGAAATAGATAGATTTTCCATGTAAAAGAAAAAAAAGATTGATAAGGGTTTGCTAGTTCAAATGCACCCTAATAAAGAAGAGAAAATGCTAGGGTAAGGTAAGTAGGGTAGGTAGATGGCAGTGCAAATTCTCATGTGATGAATGATTGCTTTAAAATGTTTGTAATCTTTTACTTTCATCACCAAGTGCAAACGCAGAACACCACATTGGCAGAATTTCAGAACACAGCAAGGTCAAAATCATTAACTTCCCATCTCAATTTTTCCCTAACAATTTACTAATTTCCCCTAAGTGCTAAGGAGTTTGAAGATTAAAGGGGCTCAAAACATTTCCTTGACTTTTGGAGGGACCAGACCCTCGGCCCAATGATTGGAGAAAACTTTAGTATTTAAAAATGTTCATCATCATACTCATTCATTCATAAAAATCTTTTCCTAAGTAAAATTTCATTTTACTTAGGAAAAAACATGCAATAATCCATAAAAACCCTCAAAATCACTTTTTATTCTAAGTCTAAGTGATGAAAGTATGATAATGCAAATTACTTTGAAAAATCCTCACTTTCTTGGTTATATTTAAAATGTTTTGAGTTTACCTTGTCCTTTGTCATATTAACTCTAATTTATTTATTAAATCCCTATTGAAATAACCTTTTCCTATAGTATATAACTTCTCCTATATAATAACCCAAAAATCCATTTATTATAAGTTTTAGCCAAAGATAATTAAATAATACATGATTAAATAAAATCCCACATTATATGCCATTTTATTAAAAATATATTTATAAATAATTAAAAACTATGGTAATTGGGTGTTAATTTAATTATCGTATAATAAGAATATGAAAAATTTGAACACCATGGAATATGTGTTTAAAAAAAATTTCGAAGTTTGAAATTCAAAATAAACTTCGAAACAAATCCATTCTCCATGTATATTTTCTCACTTGTAGATCAGAGCACCACATTTTTTAAGCCAAGGTTAATTAACCTCAGATTAATTAATAACATCTAAATATCACAAATCTCCAAAAATGATTAATTAACCGTTAAAAACGCGTCGGACCCGCACCGTACTCCATGTCTCACAATTCCCGTGTCCATTGGATATTCGCTCAGTCCCGACGGCTCTCGTCGTCACTGCTTTGGCCATCCCCGGTCCGAGTATTAACGCGCGAAATCGCAGCGGTTTTCAAACAGTACCAAGGCCACGTGTCATTCTTTCTGTGGAATCGTTGCCCATCCTCTCAATACCACCTTCCCTCAAAAGCGGTGCGGAAAAAACCGCTTACTGCCTGTCCGCTATGACCAATCCCCGTACGTGCTGACATCATCCATTAAATTAATAAAAAATCCTCCACCCATTGAATTTGCGAATAAAACAAAAGAAGCCCGTGTTTTTCATTATTTCATGCGCAGTAAACAATTACACCCCCGTGCAAAGAAATTCAAAAACCTACTGCTGAAACCTTTGCTAACCAATTCGAGCATGGTTTACCTACCAAAAATCATTTTAGATTCACTCCATAGACCTCTCAAAATCAAATGAAACCTTTTCGACCTCCCTTGAAAACCAATGCTTTCTTAACAATTTGTTTTGTTTTACAGGTGATCAGAAGACCACATCCTTGGATAAACAGTCTTAATACTAGTCATAAGACTTGTTTACTCTAAGAGTGTTATCAAATCTATTCAAACAGAGATGGAAGATAAAACATACAGTTGAAAGACAAGCAAAGGAAATAGGATATTAAACAATTTACTGTTGAAACAAACAGTAAAAACCTAAACTACAAATTGAAGGTAAAATGACATAGTAAAGAACAGTTAAAGAGTATCAGTGGTTAAAGTGTATCAGGTAAAAATCAGAGTGAAAGTTAAAATGAAGTTACAGAGCAGTCAAAGGTAAAACAATAAAAGTAATTACAGAGGCAGTAAAATGGTAAAAAGA
Organism: Pinus albicaulis; assembly: GCA_034641835.2. NCBI lineage: Eukaryota > Viridiplantae > Streptophyta > Pinopsida > Pinales > Pinaceae > Pinus > Pinus albicaulis. The sequence goes on along the minus strand of CM076575.1, from coordinate 1,052,432,309 downwards.
GATGAAAATACTTTCACCAACATTTAAGTTTATCTAAAGTGAAAGTAAAACAGTTAAAAGAACAAAAAAGTGAAAAGATGAAAAACACAACAAGAAGGAACATTTTTTGCAGAAATTTAATGTTTTAGTCATTGTTTTGCAGAAACTATTGTGATCAATACAAGATGATTTTTTCAAAACTGAAGGAGGTTTATGTTCTTAAGAGGACCATCTACAAAAACCTCTCTCACTTTTCTAACAGCTATTATGGTTTTGGAAATATTAAACAATGATGTACAGCACTTTTTGCAGAAAATACCAGTTAAGTCATCATTTTGCAGAGAATATTATGGTAAATAAAAAATAAATCATACAAAACTGAAGGAGGTTTTTGTTCCTAAGAGACAAATATACAAAAACCTATCTCATGTTTTGCACAATGATTTCAGGATGAGAGATACATGCACATCTGTACAGGCTATTTTTCAGACTTTGTAAAAATCTGTTTTACACATATGTTTGCAAAGCCTTTTGTGCACAACTGGAGAGGAATTTGTTGAAACGGAAAGAGGTTTATCTCACCAACATATTAATATACAATAAACTCTTTCAATTTTTACGTATATTACGGATTGAGAAATAAAAAGGTCTCATTGGACCCAAAATATACAGAATTGTTGGAGCAGAATTGCACAAAGAAAGGAAGCAGTTAGTGACTTGGATGCCTCATCATCAACTAAGAGTTGGATCAAATTTGAATTCTCCTCTTTTTCATCACATATCCATAAAAAATAGTGCCAAATAGATGCATTAGTTTGAGTGTCCTTTACTTAAGTTCTATTTATGTAAAATAGTTGGAGAGATTTGTGAACCAATTTTGATATTTTTTCAAGATATTTTAGTTTAGAATTTGTATAAATACTTCACTCTTGGAAGTATTTGAGGTGGATTCTTCTACTTTGCTGTAACATTGAATTTTTGGAATAAAAGTGTTTTGGAGAATTTTCTTTGTAGCTTGCTGGATGATGATTTGAAGCTCAAGACTTTTTGCAGGATTCATGTGTCAGACTACAGTTCAATAAGTCTTTTCTATCCTATGTTTTAAGTTTTATATCTGTTTATAATATCACTGTGTTCCATTTCTGAATAATTAACATGAAAGAATAAATCAGAACTTACTTAAGTGTACTCTGATTTCAATTGTGATCATTCTAAATGTTTTCTTCTAAATTGGTTATAAGCAACGAATTCTTAATTGCTCTTGCTTCGCTGGTTTAAACATTTTGATTACTATAGTAAAGAATTCTTCACTGCTCTTTATTTGTAATCATTCACTTTTTTTCTTTTGAACATGTTGAAAGATTCTTGATTTCCTTTCATCCCTTCAAAATCCATTCCATTCACTTTAATTTCTAAAATTGTTCTCTGTTTGGCTATCTTGCCCTGCAAAGCCATCTTGTGTGTAGAATATTAATCCAGTAAAGCCATCCTTTCGAATCCATAGCCCAATGGCCTGATATATTCAAAATTGCCCTTAGTTGGCGGATTCCACTATTCAAATTCAAACAAAATTCTTAGACTTATAACTAGCCTAAAACTTTCTAAGAACAAAGCTAAATTTTAAAGAGAGAGCCCTCTCTAGATACAGATTAGCTAGATTCTGTATCTGAAGGTTGGTTTGTGGTTACCTCCGGTTTACTTTCCTTTTCCACAACTTCAAGGAAAACCTGAGTGATAACATAGTGGCGACTCCACTGGGGATCTGAATCATTTTTATTATTACTATTGTTTTCTTATAATCTACAGACAGAGTCTGAAGATCAGCCAGGTAGCCTTTGAAATGCTTTTGCTCTGCAATTGCATAGTAAATAAATGTTGCTTCAGTCTATCTCTGGTTTAGCTTAATAACTGAACTTTAGTTTCAAAAATTCAATCAGACTCTCTAGTTCAATAAATCTTTGAGAAAATTTTAATTAAAAATCTAAAACTTCTTGAAGAAAATTGTCGAAGTTGTATTTTTCATTCCATTTAAAAACCAAAAAAAAAAAAAAATTATCTAGAAAACTGACTGGGGAAGACTAACCTTTTTCTTCAGAATTGTTTTACAAGTTTAGATCTAATCTATGATGGTGGACAGTGATCAGACACACAACGGTTAAAATCATCCACCTGCCGACTCCAAATCCATTTCACAATCAAGACTCCACTGGAGGAATGAACCTGGAAGAACAATATGGAAAGATCAGGCTTTCAACTTGGATTGTTATCCAAGACATTATGTTATTTCTAAATTGATAGAGTTTTCCAATGTATATTGTATTTTAGAGATGATCTTAGATTAGTTTTTAATTTATCTCTTTTGAAAATTGTAAATATAAAATCGCCATGCACATTTGAGCATCATTCTTCTGACTCTTTTGATATCATTTTCCAATCAAGACACTGTTGATCAGAGATCCAGAGCTTCAAGTTTCAGAGCAATTCCACAACCAAATAATCCATATTCCAAAGCATTAATAGTGATACTGGATGACATAGTTTGTGGAAAATCTTTCATTTGATGAAATTTTAAATGAATTCAGGGATGAGTTATCAAAACTTCAGTTTGATGAGGATTTTCTAAGAGCTTTCTTTCTTCTTTTTAAATCAAGAAAATGTTCTCCTCGAGTTAAAAAATGGCTTCTTGATATAATTTCTGAAAATTATGACAATGAAATCAAACTTTTGCATTCTTAAATTCAGTCATACAATTTCCGAAATCCTAAAGAATTCTTTGAAAATCTTCCTTCTCCAAAGCAAGAGGAAATTGTACTATCTTTTGACTTGCATATTGAAGATGATTATTCTTTCAAACACAAGACTGAAGAAATAAGTTCATGGTCTAATATTCATAATTCAATTGAACAATTATTCATTGAAGGCCTAGAAGTAAATAACATACATCATGCTTTTATTGATCCTATATCAGATTATATGGAGAATCTTTTGAGCCCAAATATGCAAACATGTTTTCTCTATAAGGATCAAATACATAAAAAGTGGCCTTTACACATCATATCATTTATTATAAAGGCACATGATCATAATATACTTCCAATTTTGATCACAAGCAATCAAGTTATCCATTTATTGTTACAGCTACTTGATTGGCTTCATTGGCATTTTTGTATTACCTGATTCAATAAGATTTTTAGTAGATTGAGTAAGTAGATGAGTGCCAATAAGCTCAGAATTTTGAGCATTTTTTTTTTAGTTTTCAATTTTCAGCTAGTTTTTCATTAAGTTGGTTTGAAAACTTTTGTGTGTTGTTTTAGTTTCAGATCAGATTTCAGTTTGCAGAAGACATAAGACATTTACAGGTTCACCAAGGTCAATGGATGAGGAAAACTGACCTGCTGTTCTTGAATTTTCACCAGGAAAAGTCATCCCCAAGTGGAGCCAGTGTTAGACTCCTATAGCAATAGGTGTCATTTTTCATGATTGTCTTATTGAACTATGCAACATGTTCAAACCTTTTTCTTGTGCAAAGGTGTTCCATATTCTTAAAAAATCAAAAAATTTAAAAAATGTAAATAGGGTATACCCTAAAAGAAAAATTAAAGGGTGAAAAAAATAAAATGGTCAAAAAAGTGAAAGAAATGAACCCCAAACAAAAATATACCAGGAAAGTGTGCAAGTCTAAATGCCACTACTATTTCATTTTCTGTAATAAACAAAATTGTGTGCAGTTTGTCAAAACTTTTGCCACAATTTATGAAGAGTCAAACTGTTTAAACTTGACTCATTCATTTTTCAATTTCATGTTGTAGAATAAAGAATAAATATCTGACCAAACAGTTTAATCTTGGCAGATAAGTAGATAGGTAGAGTTAATAAAAGGTGCTCGACAGTTTAATCTGAGCCCTTGGATGTAATAAGTGTAGAAATAGATAGATTTGCCATGTAAAAGGAAAAGAAGATTGATAAGGTTTTGCCAGTCTAAGTGCACCCTAATAAATAAGAGAAAATGGTAGAGAAAGTAGATAGGGTAGGTAGATGGCATTGCAAATTCTCATGTGATGAATGATGGCTTTAAAATGTTTTTAATATTTTACTTTCATGACCAAGTGCAAAGGAAGAACACTACATTGGCAGAATTTCAGAACAAAGCGAGGTCAAAATCATTAACTTCCCATCTCACTTTTTTCCTAACAATTCACTAATTTCCCCTAAGTGCTAAGGAATTTGAAGATTAAACGGGCTCAAGCCATTTCCTTGAATTTTGGAGGGACCGGACCCTCGGCCCAATGATTGGAGAAAACCTTAGTATTTAAAAATATTCATCATCATACTCATTCATTCATAAAAATATTTTCCTAAGTAAAATCTCATTTTACTTAGGAAAAAACATGCAATAATCCATAAAATCCCTCAAAATCACTTTTTATTCTAAGTCTAAGTGATGAAAGTATTATAATGCAAATTACTTTGAAAAATCCTCACTTTCTTGGTTATATTTAAAGTGTTTTGAGTTTACCTTGTCCTTTGTCATATTAACTCTAATTTATTTATTAAATCCCTATTGAAATAACCTTTTCCTATAGTATATAACTCCTCCTATATAATAACCCAAAAACCCATTTATTATAAGTTTTAGCCAAAGTTAATTAAATCATACATGATTAAATAAAAATCCCACATTATATGCCCTTTGGCTAAAAAATATCATTATAAATAAATCCCGCCCCCTATGGTAATTGAATTAATTTAATTTAATTATCGTATAATAAGAATATGAAAAAACTTTGAACATATGGAATATGTGTTTAAAAAAAACTAATTTCGAAGTTTAATTCAAAATAAACTTCGAAACAAATCCATTCTCCGTGTATATTTTCTCCGCGCCCGATCATTTTCCCACATTTTTAAACCAAGGGATTAATTAACCCCAAGTTAATTAATAACCTCCCCAGCCAATCAAATCACTCCCGAAATGATTAATTAACCGTTAAACGCGTCGGACCCGCACCATTAACTCCACGCCATCTCCCTGTTCCGTCAACCGTCAGATCATCCGCTCCAAGATCGACGACTCTCATCAATTCCGCTGGCCATCCCCGGTCCGAGTATTAACGCGCGAAATCGCAGCGGTTTTCAAACAGTACCAAGGCCACATGTCATTCTTTCTGTGGAATCGCTGCCCATCCTCTCAATACCACCTTCCCTCAAAAGCAGTGCGGAAAAAACCGCTTACCGCCTGTCCGCTATGACCAATCCCCGTACGTGCTGACATCATCCATTAAATTAATAAAAAATCCTCCACCCATTGACTTTGCGAATATAAAAAAATAAGCCCGTGTTTTTCATTATTTCATGCGCAGTAAACAATTACACCCCCGTGCAAAGAAATTCAAAAACCAACTGCTGAAGCCTTTGTTAACCAATTCGAGCATGGTTTACCTCCCAAAAATCATTTTAGATTCACTCCACAGACCTCTCAAAATCAAACGAAAATTTTTTGACCTCCCTTGCAAACCAATGCTTTCTTAACAATTTTTTTTGTTTTACAGGTGATCAGAAGACCACATCCTTGGATAAACAGTCTTAATACTAGTCATAAGACTTGTTTACTCTAAGAGTGTTATCAAATCTATTCAAACAGAGATGGAAGATAAAACATATAGTTGAAAGACAAGAAAAGGAAATAGGATATTAAACAATTTACTGTTGAAATAGACAGTAAAAACCTAAACTACACATTGAAGGTAAAAGGACACAGTAAAGAACAGTTAAAGAGTATCAGTGGTTAAAGTGTATCAGGTAAAAGTCAGAGTGAAAGTTAAAATGAAGTTACGGAGCAGTCAAAGGTAAAACAGTAAAAGTAATTACAGAGGCAGTAAAATGGTAAAAAGAGATGAAAATACTTTCACCAACATTGAATTTTATCTAAAGTGAAAGTAAAATAGTTAAAAGAACAAAAAAGTGAAAAGATGAAAAACACAACAAGAAGGAACATTTTTGCAGAAATTTAATGTTTTAGTCATTGTTTTGCAGAAACTATTGTGATCAATCCAAGATGAATTTTGCAAAATTGAAGGAGGTTTATGTTCTTACTAAGACCATCTACAAAAAACTCTCTCACTTTTCTAACAGCTATTATGATTTTGGAAATATTAAACAATGATGGAAAGCACTTTTTGCAGAAAATACCAGTTAAGTCATCATTTTGCAGAGAATATTGTGGTAAATAAAAAATAAATCATACAAAAAAAAGGAGGTTTTTTGTTCCTAAGAGAAATATCTACAAAAACCTATCTCACGTTTTGCACAGTGATTTCAGAATGAGAGATACATGCACATCTTTACAGGCTATTTTTTAGACTCTATAAAACGTTGTTTTACACATATTTGTGCAGAGCCTTTTGTGCACAACTGGAGAGGAATTTGGGGAAACTGAAAGAGGTTTATCTTACATCATATTAATCCACAATAACCTCTTTCACTTTTGACTTATCTATTACAGATTGAGAAATAAAAATATATCATTGGACCCCAAGTTTGCAGAATTGTTGGAGCAGAATGCACAAAGAAAGGAAGCAGTTAGTGACTTGGATGCCTCATCATCAACTAAGAGTTGGATCAAATTCGAATTATCCTCTTTTTCATCATCCATCCATAAAAAATAGTGCCAAAAATATGAATTAGTTTGAGTGTCCTTTACTTAAGTTCTATTTATGTAAACTAGTTGGAGAGATTTGTGAACTAATCTTGATATTTTTTCAAGATATTTTAGTTTAGAATTTGTATAAATACTTCACTCTTGGAAGTATTTTGGGTGGATTCTACTACTTTGCTGTAACATTGATCTTTTGGAATAAAAGTGCTTTGGAGAAACTTCTTTGTGGCTTGCTGGATGATGATTTGAAGCTCAAGACTTTTTGCAGGATTCATGTGTTTGACTACAGTTCAATAAGTCTTTTCTATCCTATGTTTTAAGTTTTATATCTGTTTATAATATCACTCTGTTCCATTTCTGAATAATTGACATAAAAGAATAAATCAGAACTTACTTAAATGTACTCTGATTTCAATTGTGATTATTCTAAATGTTTTCTTCTAAATTGGTTATAAGCAACGAATTCTTAATTGCTCTTGCTTCGCTGGTTTAAACATTTTGATTACTATAGTAAAGAATTCTTCACTGCTCTTTATTTGTAATCATTCACTTTCTTTCTTTTGAACATGTTGAAAGATTCTTGATTGCATTTCATCCCTTCAAAATCCATTTCATTCACTTTAATTTCTAAAATTGTTCTCTGTTTGGCTATCTTGCCCTGCAAAGCCATCTTGTGTGTAGAATATTAATCCAGTAAAGCCATCATTTCGACTCCATAGCCCAATGGCCTGAAATATTCAACCTTGCCCTTAGTTGGCGGATTCCACCATTCAAATTCAAACAAAATTCTTGGACTTATAACTAGCCTAAAACTTTCTAAGAACAAAGCTAAATTTTAAAGAGAGAGCCCTCTCTGGATACAAATTAGCTAGATTATGTATCTGAAGGTTGGTTTGTGGTTACCTCGGGTTTACTTTCCTTTTCCACAACTTCAAGGAAAACCTGAGTGATAACAGGTTGTGGTAAATTCTATGGATTCATTGGTATAATATATATCTCATAGTATCAGTGACACCTATGAGGGATCATCTCACTAATGTGGCTTCTTCCCACAAATTTCTTATGGATGGAAGTAACAATTAATCAATTTTTTACATGTTGGTATGGAGAATTTTTCTTTAGAAATCCATCAAGGAATGCCAACAATCTCCTTTAGGAAGAGGGATAAACATCTTTAGTCCTCATAATTTATGAATGGCTCTCAAGGTACAATAGGTACAATCCACGGAATTTGAACAGTGATCTGACATCGAACACCCACAGAATAACTCAATTGAAGGCCAATGATGTGGACCTGTTGTCGAATGCGAAGAACTTTCCATTGAGGCATGCAAGCTCCAAGGTACCGGATGGGAGTATCTAGATCAACTTCCCGGATAATGAGCTCAAGTCAATAAGAAGTGATCTAGTCGAAGGAGGGCCATAATGTTTCTCACATCATCGACACGAGACAGAGGAACATGATGATAATGAATCAAGACCAAATAGAGGATCAACGGAAGGTTAAAAAATGGAGAGGCAAACTTCTCTTGAACATATCAGTGACACGACTCTGGATTTGGCAATGTTTAACATCAGGGCATCTGAGGTCATGATGACGTGGCAAATATCAGATGAGAGGTCAAAACAGATTACCCAAACCCATGGAGGAAAAAATTATTAAATGAGATGTCCCCAACCCGACACGAATGCAGACAAGTGTCATGTTCAAGAGCGACATATTGCCGACACAACTAAAAATGGGTTCAATTTTTCCCCACCACTTCTGGTGAGTACCCCAATTATTTTTGAAAACAAGCTTGAAGGGGATAGCATATGCTTGCAATGTAAGTTTTTCCTTTGGAAAAATCCATCCTAGTACATTTTACGAGCCCTAGGAAGGAGGAACTCGGTGAACGTCATGGTGATAATGTCCGATGTCATCAGAGTTTAACGAGTCTGACAAAGGAAAAACTCAGAATCTTTTCATGTTTAGAGAGTTTGAAAAGAGGCAGAAAATAAAACTCCAAAATGTCTCTTTTCGTAAATAGTCTCTCAGATCCGAAAAGGTAGAAAACAATATCTGAATGAACCTCTTAGTCGCGATAGGCTAAGGTATTCCTTTTTCGTAAATAATCTATCCTAGCCAGAAAAAGGGGTAAACGTATACTGGGTAGATATCATTTCGCAGCCATTTAACGAGTTCAAAACAAAAAGAGTCTTGGAAATATTTTTAATTCTAGAGAGTCATACAATAGCTGAAATATGACTCCAGTAGTGACTTTTTCGTGTTTTTACCGAGTCTGAAAAAGTATAAAATACAAGTTGTTACTTCATCGCTATCACATTAAAGACCTGTCATTGCACAAGAGACAAACGTAAAACCCATTTCTCAAAATAACATAATGTAATAATCGAAAAACATGTCTTAAAACCTAATTAGGGTTCTGAAAAGTTATAAAATGCAAAAAATGGTAAAAAATAATTACTTTTCACTTTTACCTCTTGTGGAGCAATAGTTACCCGTTTTTAGACTCTGATTTTGCGGCGACGATTGTGGGCGATTCAGCACATCAATCTCGAATCCGTCAGTTCTAGGTAAGAGCTGAGATCCTTCCCTACATTTTAATTCCTCTTTCATCACTTGCAACTCCAAATTTGGAATTCTATGGGGGAATTTGTAAAAATTAGGGCACAGTGTTTGGCGCAAGTATCGGGCATGGACTCGCGCCAATCGCCCAGTTTTCTAAACTAGGGCGCACCCATTGGTGCAACTGTTTCCAAAAAAATCGTGCCAACTGCGCAAACCTTTTAAATCTCACAATGCAAGTAAGAAAACCTAATTTCCACAAACTATAATCTTTCAATCTGGCTAATGAAGTTCATGTGAACATGTTTGCAGGTGTAAAGCGGCAAAATGGTTATCGAATGGAAAGAATGGGAACACAGTGAAGAAGATGAGCTTGACATGGACAATGAGAGATGCATGGAAGCTCTCAGAGACTATGGACTAAAAAAATTCTTCATTACACCGTGCCTTAGAGCTCAATCGGAGCTGTTGCAATACTTGATCAGTATCTAGGATGAGGATCAGGAAAAATTCATTCTTCGTGATCAGGAACTCGAAATTGATGTTTCAGACATTTACTTCATAACAGTACTGTCGCGGAGGGGGGAAACACCAGTCCTGACTGACACCCGACCCACAATGGAGAACATGACCATGGTGATTGATAGGGTATGTCGGGGGGCACGGAAAGGATCAAAGAGCGGGAAAGTGGATCTCCAAACTATCCCGGACTTGGCACTAAAAGTAGTGCTACACACCATCATGCGAGCTGCGGGATCGCAAGCACCACACAAAGCAATAAAAACACAGCTTCTTCTTGTAGTGAACTATCTAACATTGGCCCTCTATAACTGGGCAGAGGTAGTGAGGATCAATATGAAATGTCAACTGAAGAAATGCAAGAAGGCCAAACTAAAGTAGTTCGGTTATGGATCCATCCTGGTATCGTTCTTCCTGGAATGACTACCAATTTTCCAGTGATAGGAAGTGATAATCCCAACACCACCAGCATAGGAGCCACGAATGGCCTCCTGAGGAGCACTGATGCCAAGGGCAGGGGGCGGCCAACAGATTAACTAGAGACCAAAGTTATTTTATTGGCTTTGCTGACAATTGATTCGATGGAGGACTGACCCTACTCTGGCACATATTTCATGGGTGATCTGGACCTCCCACTCCCAGAAGGAGAGGATTGGGATGAAGCACTTGATAAGACTCACTTTTTATTTTTATGAGAATTATGATTTTTTTTTTGGTGTATGCTCTGACATTAAATCCATGTATTATGCAGATGTTGGACCAGCAAGACCTGCAGGCATGTCTCCAATAGCGAGGTGATTCCCTCGCTGTTAGTATGAATCTTAATTCTAAGCGTATGAAAAAGACCACTTTAGCTGTGCATAAAAAACAACCCTAACAACAAATATGGTTGTCAATATCCTAAGATCTGTAGTTAGGTGATCAAGATAAATGTTCCAAAAATCTAGATCTATGCATTAGAAGACATTAAACAGTAGAAAAAACAAGATTTACTCCCTGCATCTAATAGACAAGACAAGAAGATGTTGAATGAATTCTGTATTATGGGCACCTGGGAGGAAAACACAGAAGGGTGTTGCCAATTCTCCTCAATGGGATGGGTTCTTGTAAGTCCTCAGCACTTCAGATATAAAACTTCTCTCTCTTGATGGTGTAGAAAACCCAAACAAAAATGGTAGCAAAAATATGACTATGATGGTGGATCAATAGTCAGACAAAAAGTATAGATCCAGAGTGATATTTAGGCAACAAAAGGTGGTAAATGAATGGGAAAACCATTCTATTTATAACAAAATATTGAGTTAGTCTAGATATTGGTGCATAATTAAAATATTATTAACCAAATCAAGATCCAACTTTTATGGAATATTTTATTACATTTGTTGGAGGGAAAAGGAATTTGACTTGGGTCAAATCCCTTTATTTGTAAATAATAAATAAATAAATGATTTATTTATCATTTTAAGGATATGGTTGAGTAATAATCAAATAAATAATGATTTATTTAATTATTTGTGGGTGATTTAGTCATATTTAACAAAGAATATTATTTAAATAAGGTTTAAATAATTATTCTTTAGAAAATAATAAGATAAATAATGATTTATCTAATTAATTTCCTTGTTTTGGGTTAAATATAACCAGGAATATTAATTAAACTATTGTTTAACTAATTATTCCTTAAGGAAAAAAAAAATGTAGATTTATTTAATATTTCCTCATGGGGTTTCCTGTTTAGACCATAAACAACTTAATAAAGGTGGTTTACTAATTTTACTTAGGGTAAAATTGGTCTTATATGGTGTACTTGGGTCCATCTAATGATAATAGGTTAGATTACCAAAAAAAAGGTGTAACAGATTGCCCCCCAACGTGCGAGTGTTAGGAGCTAATCGTATGACCGAAGTATGTTGTAAGAACAATCACTAGACATCGAAGGGGAAGTCAAAGAGAGAGAAGTATAAGGTAGACCAAAGTGCTGAAAGGACTAGACCCTGAGGAGGCAAGACTTACAGGCGCGACAAGTCTCTTTTATGAGTGAGTACCTGTTCTATAGGCGGCAGGGGAGGCATACCTATGCCCGCCGAGGCAAAGTACAAAAAATAAGGCATCCAGTAAACAAGGGACTAAACAATATAGTATATGCTGGCATAAAAATGAGCCAGATAAACAACATGATAATGAATCCCACATACATATTGTGCCTGGAATAAAAGCCGGGACTTGTACAATAATATCTGAGTACATGAGATACAAATACAACCCAGATGCCCCTGTAAACAGGAAAGGACTCTGAAAATCTGACTGACACATGCAATCAAAAAGGCGCTACAAGCGGTTGAGGCCGACATCATCAAATCTATGGAGCTACATCAGAGGCTGAAGTGAAGAGGTCATCCGGGTATGTGGGGGGCTACCAATAGGGCCACCCCCTAATGAGGGCTGAAACATCTCACACACGCCCGGGAATCACCGGTCCAATCTATTGCGTCACTGAACCATCAAGTATACAGATCTCAATCATGCTGAAAGGAGCTAGAGATGATAAAAAATCAATTCAAAGGGCCATAAGGAGTCCCTTTGCCTGATCTGAGGCACCAAACAAGAGTGGAAGCTGGAACCAAGGTACACCGCCCTCTAGACCTGTATTCTGGAATAAATGATCTGATGTCGATATAAGGAGGTCCACCATAGGTGAGGCAATGAGAGGTCCTCAACTAAGGCACGAGAGAAAATATTAGGGCGACTAATAGACAGACACAAGGGGTGATGATGAAATGGGGGGTACTGAGTAGCAGACGGCCGACTTCCCTTGTTAGAGAATAAAGGGCATGGATGAACTGGTAGCGATTGACACAATATCATGAGGGATAGGGGACAGTGGAATTGAAGGCCATAATGTGCGACAGAAGAGAGGAAGCAAGCGATGAAGGATGGAGGACTATAGCGGGATACAAAAGGACTCGGGATAGACTCCATGAATGCAATTATGACTCAACTCGAATGCTCTAAAAAAGGGTGACTCGATGGTGCTACCACACAGAAAAAAGGTCCAATGCAGACCATAAAAACATGAGTACATGATGGTTACTCATGACGAAGATCGACACAAGCATGGACAAGTATGAAGGCAAAGGGGTGCCCCCAAGTATGAGTGTTGCAGGTGAAGAAATTTGATTTTAAGGAGTGGTGAAGTGACCCTTCTTGGAAAAAAGTGTCGCGGTGAAGTATCAAATCATGAAAAACTAACAGATACCCATTTGAGGGCTCGGTGAGAGATTTCCAACTGTATAAACGGTTTGGAAAACTGAGCTATGGTTTGGCTGTAGCAGGCGAAAGAAAAATTAGGGGTTTCTCTTTTAATAAGGCATTTTCCCTCCAAATTCACTCATTTGCATGTGGAGCTGTGGTGAATGTAGAGAGGAGAGAAGGCCCTAAATCTTGCAGCGATCGTAGCGGACAAACCGACTGTTAGAATCGAGATCTGTCAGTTGCAGGTAAGAGGCCTAACCCTACTCTTTATTTTCAGTGGATTGAAAGTTCAGATTAGGTCCCTAGGGCTCAGGAACAGACCCCTTCTCCTCTTCACGGCCAGATCACACTTTCTGGGGAAAAAATTGCAACCTGGGTAGCAAGTTTTGAGCAAAAAACTGCGACCTATCCCAGGCTTGGGCCTGAAAAGTGTGACCTGTCAGGGAGGGGTTTTTCTGTGTTGTATTTTGGATGAGCACTAGGTTTTTATGATGAGATACAGTCTTTCCTATATTGACATTGAAAAATATGATGGTTTTGTGTAGATATGGCAGAATTACAGATCAATTGGAGAGAGAGAGACCTAGGCACATTACGGTCGGAGATTCGGGAGGATCAAGGTGTCCAAAGTGCATTGGCTAGGTTTGGGGTTCTGAAGTTTGTGGAGAACCCTTTGATGAGAGCTGGAGAGCCCTTATTGGCCTAGTTTGTCAGCTATTGGGATCCGGTCCATGAGGTCTTTACAGTATAGGGGCACCAGATCAAGTTGACGGCCCAGGATATATATTTTCTGACTGGTATCCCGCCAATTGGGATGGTTAGGAATACTTAGCCATTGTTACCGTGGGGGTGGAACATCATGGAGTTTGTAGAGCGCCATTGTCGACCAGGTCTCCAATTCAAGGGGACTCGGATACCTATCGGGGATCTAGAGAGGTTAGAGACCCTTGCTATGGCTGCAGCGGTGTTGCGGATCCTCGGCAACCAAGCACACCACCACATCACCTGAGGGCAAATGATGCTTGTGGAGAGTGTTTTGAGTGGGACCTACTATGGGTGGGCCCATATGATGATGTCGTCATTGAAATGACAGTTGTCACTATGCAAGAGGCAAGTGAACCATGACTGTGCATATGGTACAGTTTTGTGCTTGTTCTTCTTTGAGAAGATCCCTGCACTTCGACCTCATGTACAACTCCAGGATGGGGACCCAAGAGAGCCCAGGATGCGTCGGTGGGGACGACTACTGTGTAGAGAAGGAGGTGGGGCAGTTGGATGGGTGTTCCGACCCAAGTTTTTTTTTCATTGGGATCAGATGCCACTGTATATAGAGGACTATCCCTATAGTGGGATGAGTTATTGTGGGGACCCAGATCTGCCACTGCTGCCTGGTCAAATATGGGGGCCCAATGGTAAGTGACAGATTGCTAATCTTTTATGTGCATGTAAAGTTCTAGAATATTGTATGTGGTACTGATTCTTTCACTTTTGGTATGCAGATACAACACCGGGAAAACCGGCCAGGTATATGGGACGACCTGCAATACCAGGGGCCACAGGACCTAGTGGATCGAGAGTGCCACAAAATGAGGATGCAACACCCCTCCTAGAGGACATCCATTGTAGATGTGAGAGGCTTCTGACCAGTGTTTCAGAGCGCGGTTGGCAAGACTTGGATGACCAATACATAGAGCCATGTATTGGTCTACCTTCGAAGTGGCAAGGGGTCATGTGGCGCATGGCGATGGCTGGACAGGGTATGCATGATCTACGAGCTGCATGAGTAGAGACATTGGCTCGGGATCCTCCAAATAGTGATTAGTGTAGGGGCAGGTGGTGCCCCCTATTTTGATTTTTGTAACATGCTATGGGCATGTCATATGTATCAGAGTGGATGGACACTAACACATTTTATACGACACATATTATGGATATGCATCATTTTGATATTTTTATATTATTGTCTTGTGTTAAATGCATGTGCTAAATGCCAATCTAGAACATGGTTTGCAATTCTATCTACATAGTGATTTTGTGCTCTAGGTACATGAATGAATGTAATGATTTCAAATTCACACATCAAAATCTTCACTCGTAAATATCTTCTAAATAGGATAGGATTATGCACACGATAGACACCATTCAATTGCATGACAACAAGCAGGGAATCTGAACGAACATGAAGGTGGAGGATGCGATGTGAAAGGGCATCGACTAATAAACCTCGCGCTGCATCATATTTGTCCTGATTATTGGTAGCAGTACCAATGCATACACCGTTTGGGAGAACAAGTGAATGCAAGGGGGTAAAAATGGTCCAACCTGCCAAAGCTAGATTCCTGGAGTAGCGACTTGCACCATCAGCAAAATTGATATAAGGAGTGGACTGGAGGTCCATCTGAAAGGCGCCACAAGACAATAAATGGGAGGATGATGAACAATGTTGGCAACCTGAGCACAAAGTAGAAATCAAACGCACTCCACGGGAGGGAGTGATCTGGGTAGGATGTCTACTACTCACACGCCAACAATGAGGTGGAGTGTGGGTGCTACCATAGGCATAGATGGTGTTGTCCTGTTTATGGGCGGGAAAGATGAAGTCAGGGGTGGACATGGCTTCCATGATGTCATCATCACAATAGAAGATGGAGTGATTGTAGGAAGGGAGACCACATGATGCGGTGAAGCTACCTGACTCATCATCATGAGAAGAAAGGTTCACATGCGCATCGTCACAAGGGATGATGTAAGAACAAGCAGATAAGGGATCTATGGATGTTGAGCGCAAGGTGATCGCTGAAGGGAGGTCAAGCGAAACAACAGGAGAAAATTCAGAGGGAGCTTCTGCCGAGGGTCTCATGGATGATGATAGGTAGAGGATGGTGGTCGCATGCTCCATCATCTCGACATCAGGAGGGGGAATGTCAATAGGAGTGGGTAAATCCTCAGTCTAGCCTACAACATACTATGCAAGTACGGGAGAAGTGGATTGGTTCTGTTCAATCTCGTACTCCCAAACTACCTCTAAAGAGGCACGGTAATGTGTAAGGCAAGGACAATGATGAGAGTAATGGCCATGGAGATCACACAAAGCACAAGGTTGGTTGGTGTGAATAGTCTTGGTGTTCTTGGCTACAGTCAAGGAAGAAACAAGGGTTTTAGGGACTGTAGACTCAGGGAACGTGACTTTAACCATGGTCTTGATGCGGGGCAACTCGGGACAAGTATGGGTGGCGTGAATGACGACATCACACAAAGCACATGGCTTTGGAGGCGGAGGAGGTGCAGGGTTAGTCGGGGTGGCCTTGTCCTTAGAGGCCCTCTTGCGAGCTTTTCCCTTCTTACCCGAAGCAGTCACAACAGAAGGTGGTTCCTGTTGAGGTGGCTAAGGCACTGTAACAGTAGGAGAAGTCGTAAGGACTAGTTGAGTCAGGGTCAAAGAAAGATAAGGTTTTTAATTGACCAGGCGGGGTAGCGGCTAGAGGATCAAGGTACCAGACAGGAATCCCAAGGGTCAAGTTAGGAAGAGAGAGGGTGGTCATGACAGGTGCCGTATAAACTCCTAGTGGGGGAGCTAGGAATGGTATCTGACTAGAGGGGTAATGGCCAGGTGGGACAGCTCCTAAATGGTTAAGGCCTAAAGGAACCATTCCAGGAGGGTAGAGAAGCTCATGGATACTAGCTGAAGGGCCAGGAGGAGGAGGTCCAGAAGGTTGAATCGAAGGGCTAGGAGTAGGCTGCGAAGGGCGAGGAGGCTGCTGACTAGCCCAGGCGGGCCGCTTGAGAGCAGCCCAAGACGATTACATCATGCAAAAATTCAATGATTTGGGATCAGAGACAGGAGGAGGAAGACTAGGGAATGTACCAAGCAATGAGGAATATTTGTAGACTCCGGGTGAGATACTGGTAAAAGGATCGATGGTTTGCTTGTTGGCCACTAAAGAGATGGTGGACTCAGGGGAGGTCTGAGACTTCGGTTCGTAATATGTCAACTGGTCAATGGTGACTATCTTTCCGTTATGAGGGAATGACATCTTACGGTGGACCGTAGAAGGGACAACAGACATCGCATAAATGTAGCTACGACCCAATAGAATTTTGTAATCTAAGGGGGCATCTATGACTTCTACTTCAATGCAAACAGTCTTACCCACAAGAGTAATAGGGCAATTGCGAAATAAGCTAATGGGTTGGGAGGGGTGTCCATCCCACGCTCAGAGAGTGATCGTGGAAGGAGCAAACTCAGGTGATCCGAGTTGCTTCCAAACCGAAGCAGACATCACACAGGTGGATTCCCCCTCATCAATAATGCACCAGGAAACGTTGGTGTTCTGGATCTTGACTGGGATTTGGAATGCGACAGAAGTAAGGAGAGGAGGATGTTCTTACCGGTCAACATCAAAAACAATCAATTGATCGTCAGAAGGATCTACAGCACCCATGGCAGATAGTAAAGCCTTCTGTTGTGAAGGGCACGACTAGAGGAGTTCTAGCGTTGAAATGGCAGTAGGAGATTGTTCCAAATCATCTACTATGCTATACGAATGGGCATCTTTTCCAGAAGTAGCATTTTAGCAGAGTGGTCTCTTAGGGATCTTGGTATGAACCTTTGCCTTAGGCTGAGGGATCTATAAGGGACCATTAGGTGTCGAAAGAGGCTCTTTAGAGACCGAAGGAGGTGGCTCAGGGACAGACGTAGTGGAAGGCTTGTTGTACTGACGGGACCGAGTCTGAAGATTGATTTCTATGGTTAGAGATTGATCAGAGTTCATCATGAGAATCTGGTAATTGGAGGTACCAGATGGAAGAGTTTGAGCGGCCACCTGACCTTCAGGTGGTTGGGTAGCCACAAATCCTTGCCGAGGGAAAGGATCAGTAAGCACAGACAGTTGACTAGGTGCAACACTGGGAGGGACAGAAGGGGAGGCTTGCTATCCTTGCAATGTTTCTTGAGACTCCCACAGCTACTGCATCTATGGTAAAAGAGGACAATCATGTGTGTAATGACCATAAACACCACAACAAGAACCAGGCTTGTTCGTGCGAACAGGCCTGTCCTACTTGGGCTGGGTGCTTTGTTGCTAGTTAGTAGTGTTAGGAGCATTTTTTTTAGGATTATGTCCAGGATTACCAGGAGCAGACTAATTTTGAGTGCCTTTCCTCTTCTTTTTGGAGGGAGGAGGATTAGTCGCACCTTTTTGTGCATACACCTGCCCCTCAGGGGGTGGTGGTTGTTGTTGCGGGGGTTGAGAAGGCAAGGGAGGAAGCGGTGCTAATGCTGGAGGAGCTAGAGCACCAGGCTGTGGATACGGATAATAAGGAGGTTGGGTAACAGTGTGGTAAACAGGAGATCAGGAAAAAAGAGGAGGCATATCGTATCCTATATACGTGCTACTGGGAGGGGGAAAAGCGCAGGATTTGCTGGACCCCCCTTGAGGAAAGTCATAGCCCATGGGAGGTTGAGCGTATGGATTATAGAGAGCTCCAATGATACCATCGGCGGCGTGAGATGCCCCTGGTGTGTTGGCACCACTGGGTCTGGGAAGATTAACTCGACTGAGTGAAGATCACATCATATTTTAACACAATTTGGAGAGTGGCTTCTTCAGTTTGAGGAAAGTGCGATGCGACATATTTTCCGATAGGTGGCAAAAGAGATCTAGGGAACCAATCCATGTAGACACGGTCTTCGAAGGTAGGGGCTCGACAAAGGCTCTTTCTTCTCCGCCATTCCTGGACATGGTCGGATAGGCGGGTTGCAGACGATTGACAAAAAGAAGTCAAGAGTTTGGTACCAGTGTCATGATGAAGGGGAATCTGGAAGTAAGACAGAAAATCCCCGACAATAGTCGCAAAGGTGGTATGAGAGGTAGGGGCCTGATCAACATACCACTTAGAAGCTTCACCTGTAAGCGTACGTTGGAACAACTGAAGACGAACATAGTCATCGGTAATGGAGTTAGATGAACACCACATGTGGAAAGATCGAACATGATTTGTAGGATCTTCTCTAGCAAGGCCTTCAAACTTTTGGATGTCGAAAGGGAGCTTCGTCGGCATAGCAGGCCAACTAGCATCATGGCATATAGGGTCATTTATCAATTGGTCAAAATCGAGGAGGCTGAGGCCTGCCATGAAGGGGAGCAAGGGCGCAGTCGGGGTAGTGTCCATTGCGGTCCCACTAGTGGTATTCCCAGCATGAGTGTCGGGGTTACCACAGCATTAGGTCCTGCACTAGACATGGTGAAGGTGACAGGGGGAGAACCGAAGGCGGAATGAGGATGAGAACCCAATGGACCAGAAGAAGAGTCAGAGTGTGGACTTGGTGGAGGACTAACTCGAATCCTACGTGGAGGAGTAAGTATTCCTACCGGAAACTGAGGGTGAAGGCAAAGAATTCTCCACGATAAATGCCTTGGTGGCACAATGATGACGACACAAAAATGGCACAAAGGAAAAATAGACCAGAAAGGGTAGGGAGGTGCAGGATCAAATAATTACAATGTCGAAACAAGGGCAGAGAGGTGCAGGATCAATTGATTTCAATATTTTAGAGTCTTTTCTTGGCGGTGTTAACCAAGCCCTTTTTCACTTAGGGTGTGTGTGTGAAGTGTTTAAATTTTAATTTTTAAACCCATGTGCTTGTAGAGAAAAAGAAAAAGTGTGCTGCATAGTTGCAAATAAACCTGCAAATGACAGTATATAAGCCTGCAAAAACAGAAAAATAAACAGCTAATAATGCAATAATCTAAACCCAAGGAGGTGGGCCTCTCAACAACTAGTTTGTAGGTGAGTAAAAAAAAAACTAATCAAAATACACTAAAAAAAAATCCAATAGATCTAAGGTCAGGAGGGACAGGGATCTAAAGGACAAATCTGCTGGAAAGTGGTGTAGAAAACAACAACAAATCAGAGGAAAAATTGTTGTAAATGAGGTGGCCAAAGGCTATCTCCTAGAGGGAAATGGAGTGTGTTATAGGTCAATTTGGGCACCATTCCCAATGATCTAGTTAACTGGGCATCATCTCCTTGACCGATGATCAAAGGGTCTATTATTCCCTATCATCTTAGTTTCTATATGCCCTAAGACAAGAAACAACATAAATCAAACAAATAACTTTCATCAAAGCAAGGCTTTTCCATGGTTTGAAGCTTATTATTAAACATGTGGGAGCTCACCAACGCAGGCTCTAAGGGGCCTAAGTGCGTTGCATATGCAGGTAGCCCCATTCAAGGCTACTCTGCAAATAACTTCCCGACATTCAAAGGTGCGTTGGTCACATTGGGAGCGAAATTCTCATTGTTTCGGAATGTCCACTTGGCCAGTGTCTTCTAGAAGGGTTCACATGTGTCATGGTTCAGATCCAAGTGTCCATTTGACATCTACATGACTGGAAAACGTGTCTTGCCTATTTTTGGAATGCAATTTATTGCAAAACAACATACAGTTCATCTATAAATTGAACACAAATCTAAGTGTTTGAATATGAAGAATTTGAGTAGGGAAATGATGGAGAATATTCAATAGAGAGTTTGATTTGTGGAGCTGCTGCTGGAGAGACTTATGCTGTGATGAGACTTGGGAACTCTGATGGAAGGTTACTGCAAATCAGTCACTAGGTTGTAACCTCTCCTTCTATCATCAATAAAGAGTACTTCTTGTTTTTCCCTACATGCATCTATGTTCACTTTGATTTTCCATGTTGTAATATCTTGGTTGATGAATGTAGTTTATGCTTAACAAATTTGGCTAATTAACTTGAACAGATATCTATATTATTGTATATTCTGCTGTTTTAGTGCTCTTTCTTGCAGGAATCATTTAGCTATTTGAAACCGCTTGAATTTGAAGTTGTAGTGGAAGCGACAGAAAGGAGCCATTTGGAAGCAACTAAAACAAGTAAGCATCCAATCCTCTTTGTGTATCTATTATGAGTTAGGAAAAAGGGTAGTGCAGTATTTCACCTATTTTTCTAGACTAGACACTGGTCTAGGGAAGCGTAGCTTATTCGTATATTACAATTCTGGCCCAACAAACTGGCAACTCCACTGGGGAGAACTTCTCTTGTTTCTTGGTGTTTTAGTCTCTGATCTGCTTTCTAAATCCACCCAATAGCTATTTTACATAAAGATTAGAAATTTTCAGAGCTTAATTTGCAAAGTTAGTGAGCCAAACAATAGCTTTTTCTTTGTTTACTGCGCTCAACACACCCTTGGTCAGGGCATAGTGCTTTGCAGAGCATTGTCTCCCTTATCAGCCTGCGTTGCAGAGAACTGTCTCCACTTGGAGACTGCATTGGCTCCTGAAAGGAACAAATCCCCTTGAATCTGATTTTGTGTTTTGCTTCAGTTATGTTTGCTGATTTGTTCTGAAAAATTTTAATGCTCTATTGACCAGTAACTCTATATATTTCTTCTCCTTTGATTGAAAATTTGTTCAATGTTGTTTTAAAAAAAAAATTCATTATCATTGACAAGTTGATTTCAAAGTACTTTTTATGGTCGCATTAAGAATCGTTTTCTTTCGAAATAGGAAATTGTCGTAAAATCTTCATTTCCTCAATAGGATAAATTGTTGTTGAAATCCTCATTTTTCCTTCAAAAGAAAAATTTCTTTTTGTACTCTTCGTTTCTCGAAAGTAAAAAGCATTTCTATTATTGATCTAGTGCACCTAGTTTTCTTTCTGCATTCATAACATTAAGGAAACTGAAAAAAAAACTTGCATTTGCATGTAGGATTGTGTGTTCTTTGCAAAAGGAACATAAGGAAATCTGCATATAGTTTGAGATTCATTGATTTTGTTTTGTTCATTGATTTTTTTTCTCTCAAATTATATGCTCTCTTCCCTTCATAGCTAGGTCTTTCATTGAAAAAGCTAAAAGTGAAATTTTGTTTATCATTCTTAGCTTGCATTTTAGGAATTTCATATACATTGTTGTGCATATCAACCCCCTCTATTTAAATTTTGGCCACCAGCTCCCTTTGGATTTGTTCAAAATATATTTCGTAGCCAAAAACCTCCATATTACACTCGTCGCCACCTTTTCCGCCCAAAAATACATTGTGCAAAGGTCAAAACCCGTCATTTGAAATTTATCGGGCCCAGCCCCAAAGATCTCAGCACCTTTTTTTTGCATTCCCATAGGACCCGAGCACAAAACCATATGCCAAAGGAAAAGGGGGCTTAACGATAAATGTTTCGGGCGCACCTGCAACCGTTCGATCTCAGTTAAATCTACAGCCTGCAATCAACGCAGTGATAGTGGTCCCCGCGCCCGAAAACCGACGGTTAATTCCGCACAGCTTTGGACGGGTTGGCGGTTTTCAACCAAATGCCAACGATTCCATTGAAAACGTGACGCGTGTCTTTGGTACGGGCCTGAAAAACCACTTTTTCGCGCGTTAAACGTTGGACAATGGCTGGGCAGTGGAATCCACCCGCGCCGTTGGATCTAACGACCTCGATCCAATGGCGGATAGCCTCCAAAACTGCCTGCGCATTAACCCTTGTCCATTGTGTCCTGTGGCCCACCATTACGTCTCCTCAGGCGCCTGTGAGCCGTTGATCTGTCCTCCACAATCCGACGGCCCAGAATCCAATCTTCTCTGTCTATTGACTCCGCAGCCACGTCAGTTCGCCACCTGTCTTTCGTACATCCACGCGTCATATTCCCGTGTGTCCGTGTCATTTTCCCCTGCCGTATATATATATATGTATGTGTGTGTGTTTCATTCATTTTTATTGTTTTATTCCGCCACCTCGTTCAAAACACTTTACGTGGAAAATCATCTCTTCCGATTATCGGGAGGCTTCCGTCGTATTTTCTCCACCACCTTGCGCGTTTCTGTCAAACAAAGCTGATGCTCCTCACCGGGCCATTATCGTCGACACCTCCGTCCATCCCACTCCTACCTGGTTTTTCTAATGTGTTGGTGGATTTTGCAGGGTTTCAACCAATGGAGAGAGTTTTCGATCCACAGTTTCAGCTGCAGCGATAAAGCATCTCAGACAGTAATTCAATTGAAGCTGCCATTTATGAAGAAAGGTCCTGAAAGCCGCCATGATAAGACATCCATCGCAGGAGATGGATTTAAAATCTTTCGGACTCTCCAAGGAAAATTTAAAGATGCCAGTTGGCATATGGGGATATAAATGTTCCTGCAAAGAATATCAGCAAAGAATTAAAGATTTCAACAACCACATTGAAGATTATGAGCTCGTATCTGGTGTTAAAAAACAAGGGTATCGGACCAGAGATTTTCCAGATCAAGCCGAGGGTACAATGCACTGGAAATCATATCCTACAGATTGTATTTCAGCCAATCTTCCTCTCAGGAAAGTACAGAAGGTTCATGAAGATTTTCTCTTATGTCGTGTCTCTGGAGAGATCTTCTTCCTAGTTCTTTTATTCTTGCAAGCAACCTCAAGGTTTTATCACATCAGATTTTCCTCCAGCCAAGTACATAGCACTTGTATATTTTATTATTTATGTCTTGTACATAAGGAGATTTTTATCTTCAACATTTATTTCATGAAGTAGTATTTGAGTACGTGCATCAGTTCAGCACCGGAAAATAGCATAGGCGGGCTTTTCCTTCAAATTTGTTTAAATGAGATCATTAAATGTATATCACCTACCTCATTCTCTAGAGTTTTCTCCTGCCTCTATAAAAACTAGAAGGAAAAACATTAGAAGGTTTCCAGATTTCAATCAGCAAATTGTGCAGTGAGAAGGCTTTTGTATACATTTTGTAATACTTCTGTATGAAGGATCAGAGCCCGTAGGGTCTCAGTGAGGAGGAGTTATAACTGTAATGAGGATTATGGTCTTTGGTATCTCACAGTATGTAATTTTATTTTATGTGTTAATACAATATCTCATTTCATGCTATTTATCTTCTCGTATCATGCTCTAGAATGCGAGTGGCTCACTAATATTGAGTAAGGATTCATCCTAGTTGATGCCCATACTGGGGTTAGTCAAGCGCTTTAAATAGGCCTAGTCATGATATACTGTTCCATGTTCGTCTTATCCATATTTTCTGCTATATTAGTTGCTTTAGGAGGGTGCTTTTAAAACGCCATTGTCATGTATGGATTCTTAGTTGGATAAGCCCATATGTGATTATGTTGTGTATCTGGGTATCAGTCTCATGCCAACTAATATCTTCTTCATGTTCCTTCACTGCATCCACTTCCTGACACTTGATTTCTGTGGCATATTATTTGAACTGGCCCTCTTTACAGTAAGCTATCTCTTAACTGTCTGATGCCTTTGTATTGGAAGTTTTGCATGATGTTCCTACACTATTCTTATCTTTGTGTCACCTTCTGAGAGAGTTTGGTCCCATTCAAACTTATTTCCTTGTTTTATAAGCGATAGTAAGAGAGATTTTGGATTGACAACCCAAGCTATATTATGAGCTCCTTGCTATATTAAGATGTCCTAGGCACTGGTCTATTGCAACTCTAGACTGTCTCTAGGAGTGACAAAATTGTCCACAACATATTTCTGGCGTCGTTGCCGGGGACCGAATTTAAGAATATCAGTTTCCCTGGGCCTCGACAAATTGTTTTCACTCTCTAATCAGGTGAGCACAGAGAGTTGAAGAGTTGCGTATCTCTCACCTTGGCGACTCCACTGTTCTTCATCAAATAAATTTATTGGTAGTCCTGGCTCCTCGTAAGCCACATTTGAGGTCAGATACATTTCATTCGAAGACACCTTATGTGTCTGACCCAGAGAAGATCATTCATAAAAGGGTTTGGAAGGAGAGGAAATCAGCTCATGCTGAAAACCATGAATATTCCGTTGAAGATTATCCGCCCTCTTCTTCTCACAATATCAGAACAGAAAATCCTGAATTTTACTCAGAAACTCCACATAGGGGAAGTGCCTGGATTGAAGAATATTTCCATCCTACTCCCGAGGCTTAGGAGATTAAAGAAGTTACCGAAGTAGCGGCTGTTAACCGTGAATTATTCCCAGCTACGCCTCAGACTTCCATACAATATATTCCCATTGTTATTCATACCCCACTTCCTCCTACTCCCCTTCCTTCATCTGTAGCTCAGACTGTTGCATAACCCCCACCTCCTCAAATGGCTAATGTTCCCACTTTTCTACTGAACAAATACACTCCACTGGCCTTACCCCAAGAGCTAAATGATATGCCACAAGATTATTTGAAGATTCTGCCGAGATTTAATGGTGAAAATGAAATTGACGCTCAGAAACATCTTGAAACCTTCTGCTCCTTTGCAGAAAATTTAAATGTTGAACATCTGGATGTGGTCTTAAGATTATTTTTGCAGTCTTTGGAGGGTGAAGCCAGAAAATGGTTCAATACATTGGGAAATCGTTCAGTGACTACCTGGGAAGAGATGGAGAATAATTTTCTCAGGAAAAGGGGAGAAAAGAAAGATTATGGTCAGTGTCTTACTGAATTTAATACCTTGAAGAAGAAGCAGAATGAAGGAGTGTCAGAGTTTATTAAAATATTTAACAAGCTATATTTGGGCCTGCCGCCTGAAATGAAGCCCCATGAAACAACTGCCAAGATAATTTTTATAGCAGCCTTCGATTTTGACTTTGGATTCTCACTGAGAGAAAGAAAACCTGCCACTTTAGATGATGCTCAGTCGGATGCTCTGGAGTTGGAAGCAAACTTTTCCTCCACTGGGAAATTAAAGGGAAAAATTGAACAAGATACTAGGAGGAGAAGCAAAGAAGAGGTTTCCACCTCTAATCAGGAAAAAGATTCAGATAAAATGGATGAAAT
Organism: Pinus albicaulis; assembly: GCA_034641835.2. Taxonomy (NCBI): domain Eukaryota; kingdom Viridiplantae; phylum Streptophyta; class Pinopsida; order Pinales; family Pinaceae; genus Pinus; species Pinus albicaulis. The sequence goes on along the minus strand of CM076575.1, from coordinate 1,052,406,551 downwards.
AAGAAAAATGATAAAGAAGATGGTCAAGCTTGAACTGGAGGCTAAGAATGCAGCTCCCAAGAATTACTATAATGCTCCAAACAGAGGATATAATCCCTAGTATAAAAGACCACCATTGCAGATATTGCCGAGAGAAGCAAAGGAGCAACCAGACCAGGTACCACATCCATTATACTTAGAAGGTCCAGCAGATGACTCCATTGAAGATGATGCTTATGGATTAGAAGATTCAAATCTCGCTTTTTTAAATAATGATGATATAGAGTGCCCATTACAAGATGAAGAAGAAGAAGAAGAGATTGATCATTATTGTAAGCAATTTGCTGATTTCATGCAAGCACAATTCAATGTAAAGTATGATCTCAGGTCTTCAAGGAAGAGGACCCGAACTCAAGATCAAGAAGAGGAGCCACCTCAGAAAGAAGCATCTTCTCAGAAGGAATCAGCAACAAAGAGAAACATAGAAAAAGGTAAGAGTCCTCTAAATGCTCCCTTGCAACCTAATGATCAGATTCCTTCTTCTTCGAAAATAGTCAGTCCTCCAAATACTCAATCTGTGTCAAAAGAAATTAAATATTCAGCTGAAAATAAAGAGTCAAAAGAAGTAGTGATAGAGAAGCCCCCATCTCCTTTCAATCTGCAAAAAGAACTTGAGAAAATTAAGATTCCAGTCCCCCTGACTGAACTGTTAAAACAGCCTGTATATCAGTCTCAAGTTACTTCTTTCATGCTTCCTCCTGAAATACCAATTGTACCTGATAGTATAAACCTTCAAGAAGAAAGACCCATGGTAGTCTTTGGCCCACATGTCGAGGAGATAGACCCTTCTACTCCTCCTTTTTACGTGTCTCTAGTTATTCATGACCTGTTGTTGCACAATTGTATGTTAGATTCTGGGGCTTCCCATAATCTTATGCCTCTATCTGTCATGGAACAACTAGGACTGCAAATTACCAGACCATATAAAGACCTATATTCATTTGATTCCAAAAGAGTAAAATTCTTGGGAATGATTAAAGATTTAGTGGTCAATTTGGCCCAAATTCCAGCAAAGAGTGTGGTCATGGACATTGTGGTTGCTGATATCCCAGCCCGCTTTGGCATGCTGCTGTCAAGGTCCTGGGGTACAAAAATTGGTGGGTCAATCAAATTGGATTTAACATATGCTACTATCCCAGTCTTTGGAGGCCAGGAAAGGAGGTTATACAGGGAGACTAGATTTTTTAAAATGGTAACTAAGGCTGATTGCTCAGAGAATTCACCAGTGTATAACAAAGAGGGAGACTTCTCATGTTTGATGTTAGAAGAAAATCAAAATTATGCTCATGAGCCCCTTTTTGGTCAAATCCAAGCTGAGCAGCCTAAAGAAGATCAGGAATCAGAAATTTGGACTTTACATTTTGATGGGGCAAATTCAAGGGAAGGCAATGGAGCTGGGGTGTTACTAATTTCTCCTGCAGGAAAATGGGTGCCACTATCCTTTAAACTGGATTATGAGGCTACCAATAATGTAGCTGAATATGAAGCTCTTCTATTGGGACTACAGACAGCCAGAAACATGGGCATCCAAAGTATAAAAGTAATGGGAGACTCTGAGCTGGTGGTAAGGCAGATTAGAAATCAATGTCAAACCAAGCATCCATGGCTGAGAGCATATAGAAATGAAGTATGGGACATGGTAGAAAATTTCCTCTTGGCATTTAACATACAGTTCATGCCCCGGGAGCAGAACAGAATAGCAGATTCTCTTGCTGTAGCTGCCAGTATATTCCGTCCTCCTCAAAATCCACTTTTAAGATATGAAGTGGAGGTACGTTACAGGCCATCTATCCCAGATAACATTAAGCACTGGCAGGTATTTGAAGATGATGAACAGATGAAGAGATTCATGGAGACAGTGGGAGAATTTTCTAATATGGAGATTATTGACAATGAGGAAGAAGAAGTTGAAAACATAACAGAAAACAGATGGAAAGAAAAGATAGCAGGTAATAGAGTGCTGCAGCTAAAAGGAAATGTTATACCTAGAGGCCTGGTGCCTCTAGAAAGATTATTTAACAAAGATGATATCCCATTGCAGCCAAACAAAGTGGTAGAAGAAAATCAAGTGGAAGATTTAAATCTGGGTACTTACGCTGATCCCAAAATTGTAAAATTATCCAAAAAGGTCCCAGAGGAATATAAAGAAAAATATTTGAAGTTGTTTCAATCTTATAAGGATGTATTCGCTTGGTCCTATCAGGACCTTAAAACTTTTGATCTTAATATAATGCAGCATAAAATTCCTTTGAGGGAAGATGCAAAGCCTTATAAGCAGAAGCTCAGACAGATAAATCCTCTGCTGCTTCCCTCTATTGAAAAAGAAATCAAGAAGTTACTGAAGGCCAAAATAATTGTGCCATTGAGATACTCAGACTGGGTAGCAAACCTTGTTCCTGTTCGAAAGAAAAATGGAGAAATAAGGTTGTGTGTGGATTTCAGAAATTTAAATAGAGCATCATTAAAGGATAATTATCCACTGCCTAAGATGGACCACATCCTGCAGAAAGTGGTGGGAGCATCCAGAATGTCAATGATGGATGGTTTTTCTGGCTATAATCAGGTAGCTGTGTTCCCAGAAGATCAGAAGAAAACTGCATTCACTACACCATGGGGAACCTTTATGTATGCCAGGATGCCATTTGGATTAATCAATGCCGGAGCTACTTTTCAGAGGGCAATGGACATAGCCTTTTTTGGAGAGCAGGACAAGTTTTTGGTGGTGTATCTCGATGACATCACAGTATTTTCGAAGAATGATGATGAGCATATTGAGCATTTAAAAAGAACTTTTGAAAAATGCAGAAGGTATGGCCTATCCCTCAATCCTCAGAAATCTTTATTTGCATTAGATGAGAGAAAACTCTTAGGGCACATTGTAACTAAAGATGGTGTGAAAATAGACCCTAAGAGAGTTGAAGTAATAAACAGTATTCCTCTACCCAGGAATAAGAAGGAAGTACAGGTGTTTTTAGGCCGAATTAATTTTTTGAGAAGGTTTATTCCTAACTATGCAGAGATAGTTAGGCATATAACTGATATGTTGAAAAAGGATAATGAAGTAAAATGGTCCCAGGAATCTAGAGATGCATTCACCAGGATAAAACATGCATTTGTTGAAGCTCCTGTGCTAGCTGGACCAGATTACAACAAGCCATTTATGATTTTTTCATTTGCTTCACCTCATACAATAGTTGGAGTACTATTGCAGAAAAATGAAGAGGGATATGAACAGCCTATAGCTTTCTTCAGTCAAGTGCTTTATGATGCTGAATTGAAGTACAACATATTGGAGAAGCAGGCATATTCCCTGGTAAAGTCCCTTAAAGCTTTTAGAATATATGTTTTTCAATCTCACATTACTGCATATGTTCCCGCAGCAGCTGTCAAAGACATCCTAGTTCAGGGGGATAGTGAAGGTAAAAGAGGAAGATGGATTGCAAAAATACAGGAGTATGATTTGGACATAAGGTCTACTAAGCTGATTAAAGGACAGGGACTTGCTAAAATGTTATCTGAATCAAATCATCAAGCCTTGGGCATTAATTTATCCATGATAGCAAATGAAGAATCTGAGAAAGCAGAAGAGCAGCAAGGACTAGAGATGGCCACTCAACAGATACATATGAAATATCTAACTAGTCCTTGGTATAAGGAAATAGTTGAATATATTTTAACACTTAGCTGTCCTCCAAGTTGTGATAAGATAAAATACAGAGCTGTAAGAATGAAATCCCAGAAACACATAATTGCTAATGGACAGCTATATTGGAGAGACCCTTCAGGTATATTACTATTATGCCTCACAGAAAATGAAGTGGAGAATATAATGACAGAATTTCATGAGGGAATTTGTGGAGGACATTACAGCTAGAGGGCTACTACTCATAAAATCCTGAAGGCTGGTTTTTACTGGCCAAAACTGTATACAGATGCTTTTTCTTGGGTCAGATCATGCGATAAGTGCCAAAGATTTTCAGAAAGACAGAAATTAGCAGCTTTGCCCTTGATTCCTATTCATGTGAATGAACCATTTCAGAAATGGGGATTAGATTTTATAGGAGAAATACATCCCCCATCGAGTGGCCAATATAAATGGATACTAACAGCCACAGATTATTTCAAGAAATGGGTGGAAGCCATACCTACCAGAAATGCTACAGATGCCGTGATAATGAAGTTTATGGAGGAAAATATCATATCTAGGTTTGGTTGTCATGCTAGAATTGTAACTGACAATGAACAGGCTTTCAAGTCTGCCAGGTTTGTAAATTTCTGCCAACGGTATAACATCATATTGACTCACTCTACAGCTTACTATCTACAGGGAAATGGCTTAGCAGAGTCTTCTAATAAAACCCTGGTGAGGGCCTTGAAGAAAAAAATCAGTGAGAATCAGAAGAATTGGGACTCCTAATTAAAGTTTTCTCTATGGGCAAATAGGATAACCAACAAGAGAGCAACCGGGAAGTCTCCTTATGAATTAGTATATGGTCGAGCAGCTGTGTTTCCTGTGCAATTGGCGTTGCCTGTAGCACGTTTTATGCAGGAAAGTCAGGAAGAACCAGATGACATGGTCAGGAGGATTAATCAACTAGTAGAATTGGAGGAAACACGGAACCAGGTAAATCAGAGATTGATAGAATATCGGGAGAAAATGAAGAATGTATTTGATCAGCATGCAAAAGATAGGAAATTTGAAATTGGAGACCTAGTTCTCAGATGGGATGTTCGAAGAGCAGAAAAGGGCAAGCATGCTAAATTTGATCTGCTGTGGTTTGGTCCATTCAAAATCGTGAATCAAGGAAGAAATAATAATTTCATGTTAGAAAACCTACAGGGTGATCTGCTGGATGCCCCTGTGAATGGCCAATTCCTCAAGCCATACTTTCAGTTCTGACCCAGGCTGGGAATGCCCGATTGTATTATATTGTATATAAGTTGTTTTAGTTCCTATTTTCATAAAGAAAGGGTGCTGGCAACTACCTGAAGAAGAAGCGCAGAGGAATTGAAAGACAGAATGTTCATACAGAAATGTTCAGCGGCCTGCGTGTTCTCGACATGTCCAGGGACAAACATGCCGTCCCCAGATGGAGCCGATGTTGTGCATATCACCCCCCTCTATTTAAATTTTGGCCACCAGCTCCCTTTGGATCTATTCAAAATATCTTTCGCAGCCAAAAACCTCCATATTACACTCGTCGCCACCTTTTCCGCCCAAAAATACATTGTGCAAAGGTCAAAACCCGTCATTTGAAATTTATCGGGCCCAGCCCCAAAGATCTCAGCACCTTTTGTTTGCATTCCCATAGGACCCGAATGCAAAACCATATGCCAAAGGAAAAGGGGGCTTAACGATAAATGTTTCGGGCGCACCTGCAACCGTTCGATCTTACTTAAATCTACGGCCCGCAATCAGCGCAGTGATAGTGGTCCCCGCGCCCGAAAACCGGCGGTTAATTCCGCACAGCTTTGGACGAGTTGGCGGTTTTCAACCAAATGCCAACGATTCCATTGAAAAAGTGACACGTGTCTTTGGTACGGGCCCAAAAAACCAAATTTTCACGCGTTAAACGTTGGACAATGGCCGGGCAGTAGAATCCACCCGTGTCGTTGGATCTGACGACCTCGATCCAATGGCGGATAGCCTCCAAAACTACCCGCGCGTTAACCCTTGTCCATTGTGTCCCATGGCCCACCATTACGTCTCCTTAGGCGCCTGTGAGCCATTGATATGTCCTCCACAATCCGACGGCCCAGAATCCAGTCTTCTCTGTCTATTGACTCCGCAGCCACGTCAGTTCGCCACCTATCTTTCGTACATCCACGCGTCATATTCCCGTGTGTCCGTGTCATTTTCTCCTGCCGTATATATATATGTGTGTGTTTTTCATTCATTTTTATTGTTTTATTCCGCCACCTCGTTCAAAACACTTTACGTGGAAAACTTGCATTCCCTCTGATTATCAAAGGCTTCCGTCGTATTTTCTCCACCACCTTGCGCGTTCTTGTCAAACAGTCATATCCTCACCGTCATTATCGTCGGCACCTCCTCGTCCATCCCACTCCTACCTGGTTTTTCTAATGTGTTGGTGGATTTTGCAGGGTTTCAACCAATGGAGAGAGTTTTCGATCCACAGTTTCAGCTGCAGCGATAAAGCATCTCAGACAGTAATTCAATTGAAGCTGCCATTTATGAAGAAGGGTCCTGAAAGCCGCCATGATAAGACATCCATCACAGGAGCTGGATTTAAAATCTTTGGGACTCTCCAAGGAAAATTTAAAGATGCCAGTTGGCATATGGGGATATAAATGTTCCTGCAAAGAATATCAGCAAAGAATTAAAGATTTCAACAACCACATTGAAGATTATGAGCTCGTATCTGGTGTTAAAAAACAAGGGTATCGGACCAGAGATTTTCCAGATCAAGCCGAGGGTACAATGCACTGGAAATCATATCCTACAGATTGTATTTCAGCCAATCTTCCTCTCAGGAAAGTATAGAAGGTTCATGAAGATTTTCTCTTATGCCGTGTCTCTGGAGAGATCTTCTTCCTAGTTCTTTTATTCTTGCAAGCAACCTCAAGGTTTTATCACAGCAGATTTTCCTCCAGCCAAGTACATAGCACTTGTATATTTTATTATTTATGTCTTGTACATAAGGAGATTTTTATCTTCAGCATTTATTTCATGAAGTAGTAGCTGAGTACGTGCATCAGTTCAGCACCGAAAAATAGCATAGGCGGGGTTTTCCTTCAAATTTGTTTAAATGAGATCATTAAATGTATATCACCTACCTCATTCTCTAGAGTTTTCTCCTGCCTCTATAAAAACTAGAAGGAAAAAAATTAGAAGGGTTCCAGATTTCAATCAGCAAATTGTGCAGTGAGAAGGCTTTTGTTTACATTTTGTAATACTTCTGTATGAAGGATCAGAGCTCGTAGGGTCTCAGTGAGGAGGAGTTATAACTGTAATGAGGATTCTGGTCTTTGGTATCTCACAGTATGTAATTTTCTTTTATGTGTTAATACAATATCTCATTTCATGCTATTTATCTTCTCGTATCATGCTATAGAATGCGAGTGGCTCACTAATCTTGAGTAAGGATTCATCCTAGTTGATGCCCATACTGGGGTTAGTCAAGCGCTTTAAATAGGCCTAGTCATGATATACTGTTCCATGTTCGTCTTATCCATATTTTCTGCTATATTAGTTTCTTGAGGAGGGTGCTTTTAAAACGCCATTGTCATGTATGGATTCTTAGTTGGATAAGCCCATATGTGATTCTGTTGTGTATCTGGGTATCAGTCTCATGCCAACTAATATCTTCTTCATGTTCCTTCACTGCATCCACTTCCTGATACTTGATTTCTGTGGCATATTATTTGAACTGGCCCTCTTTAAAGTAAGTTGTCTCTTAACTGTCTGATGCCTTTGTATTGGAAGTTTTGCATGATGTTCCTACACTATTCTTATCTTTGTGTCAGCTTCTAAGAGAGTTTGGTCCCATTCAAACTTATTTCCTTGTTTTATAAGTGATAGTAAGAGAGCTTTTGGATTGACAACCCAAGCTATATTATGAGCTCCTTGCTATATTAAGATGTCCTAGGCACTGGTCTATGGCAACTCTAGACTGTCTCTAGGAGTGACAAAATTGTCCACAACATACATCATCATGATGAACCTGAAAGGAAAACTATTAAGCAAGATCAACATAAAATAAATCTCAATTTACTTAACAACACTTTCGAACATTAACGATAACATTTAGAGGTTTAGGCTAGAGACGTGTTCCAGCGTCATAAAACATAGCAGTTGTCGTTAACTTGTCTGCGATACATTCCGAGTGTGATACCTCACTCCACGTATGTAAGTCTATCATAGCTCGTCCACGTACTTTCGGGTATATCGGGCGGTGTTACAGTACAATAAGTATAAAGGGGTGCTCTGACTATGCGGTTTCGCATCAGATAGCGCCAATACGGAAATGGGCCTCCACGTACCTTCAGGTATATTTGGGAGGAAAAATTTTAGGTGTTATCCATCCATAGTGAACTGAGTCGGCTGCCTTGAAATTGTGATACACCGAACACAGGATTCGGGGAGATCACCTTCCTGTACTTCTTGGTTCGCCAAGAGGTATTCTGTAGTTCACATTTTCCTGGTAAACCCTTTTTCCTAGCATTACCCTCTTTTTGTTTATTTTTTTTGGATAAAATAAATCAGTAGTCGTGGAAGAACACAATCCTACCCCCCATCGTTCACATAGATTAGATTTAAAACCACCTTTAACACCAGAATTTATTTCTGGTAGGCGAAGGCGATCACAATCTTCTGAATCAAGTACAATTCGTACCTCTGGCGAAACATCATCTTTTAATCTAGAGTTAGATCAAATTGTTTCCACACATCCCGGTTCATCTACTGTTGTCGAAACGGAGTCTTCACAGTTACCCGTGGTCACGATCCATTCAATCGCTGAGACCATACCTCCTGGACCCGACGTTGTTCAAACACACATTGATCCAGATCCTCTGAATCCTGAATCTGAATAGCCGGAATTTATTCCTACCTTGGTCATTCCACAAAGTTCCGTAGCCACTGAAACTCCTATTTCACACAGTCAACCATCTAAAATATATTTTGGGCCTGACAGTGAAGTTCCTCCTCCTAGTTTAATCACAATTGAATAAATTCCTCAACCTAATACACCTTTAAGTCAAACCCACTTTGGGGGATACCTTTACCTCTACCAGTCATTTCCTCAATCGTTTCCGTCTGCTTTTGTTGATCCTATTGCCATTCAATCACCCATCAATTTTCGAGGGTATAAATTTGGTCAAACAATTATGTTTGAACCAACATCTTCGGTTGGTTCTGTTGTTACAATTACATCAGCTTCTACCCTCGCTACTTTGTCAATGTTCACAACATCACTAGAGTCATATTTTCACGGTGGCCCTTCGGTCCCAACAGGTTACAAATCACTATCTGGCACTTTCTCTGGTGCACCTTCACATCTCTGGTGCACCTTCACATTCATGGTCTTTTCCAATGTCATCATCTGGTGTTTTAACTGGTAGTCCTGTAGTTAGTACTAAACAACTTGATTCATTCAATCCATCATCAGGTCAATATCAAGTCGGTCATTATGGGTCAATTCCTTTAAATACCATATCAACTGGACTCCCAGCATTTGGTGAAAAATATTTTCCGTCTTATTATCCTCCTTATGATGGGGGGCAACCTTTGGTTACCTAGTATGACAGTACTCAGTCACATTTTGGTCAAACTAATGTTGATTTAAATGTTTGTCAATGGCAGCCCACTCTGCCTATCCAACCACAAACGGTTGTCCACTCCTATTAACCAATTCAACCTGTTACACCCACTTTAATACCACTTGTTAATACATCTATACCCCTGCTACAACATCAAAATCTTGTACATCAACCTTATCAGGCGAGTTCTTCAACTCAATATCATCAAATGTTGGGTCCACAGACTCAAAATCCTTTGGTTAATTTACAACAACCTGTATCAGGAATCATTTATTCACAAGTTGTTCCACCATTTTATGGGATGTCACAAACACAATCTGGTTATACATATCAATCGAATCCAACTTATACTAATTTGGGTTATAATCTTGGTGGACAGACCCCTTGGCAGCCACAGGCGCAAATTCCGCAAACTTCATTTCAACAAGCAACATATCCAGGTTTTGGTCAACAACACTCTCAAGCATTTTCCATGCAAAACAACCCCTATCTAGGTTACCAACAATAAATCCCATATGCCGGTGCTCAAAGACCTATTGCCCAAGAAATTCCATCTTATCCTGGCCATGCTCAACCTAACCTTAATAGACAATTTCCTTTTGTTGCAACCTTGGAATTACCAGATTTAAACTAGTTAACTAATGATCCTATCAATTATGCTCCTTGGTGGCCGGTGATACCACATAAATTACCCTCTGACATTCCTAAATTCAATGGAAACCCGGGGGAAGACCCATCAAATCACGTTATGACTTATCATTTATGGTGTTCATCAAATTCCCTAAATGATGATTCTGTTCGATTACGTCTTTTCCAGAGAATGCTCACAGGTCCGGTAGCTAAATGGTACACTGAATTACCTAGAGCTTCATTTGACAATTTCACTGCCTTGGATACTGTCTTTTTGACCCATTTCTAGTTACTGATCAGATATGAAACTGGAATGGAACTCTTGACCAACTTCAAATAGAGTAATTCTACTCACATTTCAAATCATATTCATGAGTGGCATCTCCGTCGAAAAATGGTTAAGACATTTGTTCCTGATTAGCTCCTTGCTGAATGGTTTTTAAAATCCTTGTTACCATCTATAACAAAGGATGTGGCTAAAGGTGGCATCATCACAGAAGAGCAAGTCATCACTCATGCCCAATATTTAGACTTGATTTATACTCAGTCTAGCACGCTCTATGAGAAAATACCAAATGCGCAGCGATCTAATTTCAATGTTCCTCCTCAAATAAAGGACTCTCATGCCGGAGATGGCTTGATAGGCACTGTAAATAAAAACACCATTACTACATCTGATCCTGCTCCTACTTCTGAAATCAACGACGTCTCATTTGACAAAGGCAAAAGTGATAAGCAACCAGGAAGTAAGAAAAGGGGGAAATCAAAGAAAAATAAAAATTCTAACCCACAGGAATGATCACATGATCAACCGTCAGGACCACGGAAACCTCGTTATCCATGCATAATCTGTAACGAGGAACATTTTGTTATGGATTTTACTCACCGTGGTGAAGTCTCAAAAATCATCAAGACTTATAATGCATCAACTATGTTGACAGACCCATTTCCAAATCCAGACACAAATTTGGTTGCTATGGATCCAGCTCCTAGTTCCCAAGTGTTAATGTTATCCACTACAAAACCTTCACAAGATATTTTGGTGTCGACACGGAATAAAGACTATGGTAGTCCAGTTGATCAACCTACTACCTCAACAACAAATCCATCTAATGAATCAGTACTACGTCCTGTTATTCCTGAATTGACAATTAAACCACCAAAGGGAGTAATTCATAAATCAACATATAATCCTCGAGCAAGAGCTGCACAAAATTATAATATAGTTGAATATTTGGTTCAATCCCCTTCAGCTATGTCTGCTCTTGAGGTATTACAAAATTTTCCCTCCCAGAAGCAGGCTTTATTGTCGGCCATTGGTGGAATTGATCCGACTGATTCTAATCTTGTCGTCTTTAATCATACAGGCTATGTGCTGCAGCTACCAACAGAATTGGCATTCTCCATCCAAGTAAATGTTCTCAATCACCTTGTTCATCGTACTATTATTGATGAGGGAGCATCTACCTGCATTATGTATCTAAAATGTTGGAAGTCACTTGGCTCACCGGGATTATCACAATCATCAACGACGTTGAAGGCTTTTGATGGAAGGACATATAAACTTTGTGGTACTATTAATAACTTGCAAGTTGAATTAGGGGGAAAAACAGTAAGTATTGATGTTGAGGTTGTTGATGAACCCCTTGACTATAATATTTTACTCGGAATACCATGGGTATATGTGATGACTGCAATTGTTTCTACATATTTTAGAATGGTTGCCTTTCCTCATAAAGGTACTATTACAGTCATTAATCAATTATCCTTTTTTTCCTCGGCTTCGCAGGTAACTGGAAGCGTTCTATATGTTCACTTACCCCAACTAGAAATATAGAACATTGGTGTAGGACTCTTAAAGGATTCCACTCTTATGGGAACCTTTGCATTACCACCGCCAGCGACGTCAGCAGAAATTGCAAGCATAGAGACCTGCTACACGATCTCGTCCACTCTATCTGGCTTAAGGAAGAGTACGGTTGATTCTGATATTTCTATGTTGGATGATGTTTTACCGCTCATCCCTATTGAGCTACAATAGCAATCAATCTATTTGGCTTGGGCGGCAAATCCAAAATCAGCGTCGCCGAGTGTTTGGATTGATTGTTCATTAGATTTTGGTACTTCGTCTGATCCATTTTCCTCAAAATTTTTGAAAGATGAAAATATTTTGGAAGCTATGATGGCAGAAGGAGAACCATGGGAAGATTATCACCATTGTTCCCATCTTCCAGATTATGAAGAAAATAATCTTAGTGAACTATATCACCCATCCATTCAAAATTTATTTTCGAATTCTTTTCTGATTATTGAAATTGAATTTGAGCGAAATTTATCAAATATTAAAGAAACGATTTCTATCGATATTTCGACTAAACCTGGCGTTGTAGAAAATCTTCATGTTAGTGTATCTTTGTTTCCATCAGAACTTGGTTCATATCGCTTTCTTTTTCGTGAATTTCGTGACTTATTCGCTTGGTCTTACGAGGAAATTCCAGGCATAGATACTAGTATAGTTGAACACACTATTAATATGAATCCTGAAGTCAAACCAGTGCGTCAACGACTTCGTCCTATTCATCCGAAGAAAGCCACTACCATCAAAGCAGAAGATACGCCTCAATCCGCAAAAAATGTGTGTTTTGTGTTGGTTCTGGTCGATTGCTTGGATTCGTAGTCTCAAAAGAAGGAATTCGAATAGAACCGCTGAAGGTTTAGGCCATTCTTGATTTGCCTGCGCCCTCAAACTTACTTCAGATACCAAAAATTCAAGGAAAGGCTAAATTCCTGAGAAGGTTCATTCCAAACTACGTTGAAATGGCTAAAATATTTACTCGATTATTGAAAAAGGGGGTTCCCTTCCATTGGGACCAAGTTGCGCAAGCTTCTTTTGATGCTATCAAGGACCATCTTGTCTGAGCGTCATTAATGTATCCTCCAAATTATCAAAATGATTATTTCCTATATATCACTGCGGCTGAGACGACAATCGCTATGGTTTTGGTCCAAGTAGAAGATGGAATTGAACATCCGATCTATTATTTGAGTCGCAATCTCAATTATACAGAAGTTAAGTACTCATACATAGAAAATCTTTCCTTGGCAACCGTTCAAGCTATCCAAAGATTTTGACATTATATCATGCTCCGAAAAACAACAATAGTTTCGAATTGCAACACCATGACTTACATTTTATCACGTCAATTGCTGGGGGGGGAATATTCAAAATGGATTGTCATTTTGCAGGAATTTGATTTGGAATTCATCAAATCCAAGTCAAAGAAGTCTTTAGTTTTGGCTGAGCTTCTCTATGACCTTCCCTGTGATAATACTGCAACTACGTCAGGACCATCTATTCTAGACATGTCTCTGTTTCTGATTGGATCATATAATCCCTGGTATGGATATTTCATCATTGATCTAAAAAACTAAAATTTTTGACCGAATACCTCTCACTCTAATAAGCGATGTATTCGATACCAAGCCAAATATTATCTGATCATCGGCGATACACTTTATTGTCGTGGTGTCGATACCATTTTAAGGAGGTGCCTCACTCATGAGGAGGCCGAAAAAGTATTAAATGATTGCCATGTCGGTTCTTGTGGTGGACATTTATCTGGTTATGCTATCACGCAGAATTTACTCCGCGCCGGTTACTTTTGGCCTACTATTTTTCAAGATTGTATCCTTGCAGTCAGAATTTGTCATGCATGCCAGATCTATGACCGTAAAATCCGCAAACCGCCAGCACCAATGCATCCTGTTATCTCTGCTGGACCATTTACGGAATGGGGTATTTATTTCATGACCTGTAACCCTCCTTCTTCCGGGGGGCATGGTTATATTATTGTTGCAGTCAAATATTTTACCAAATGGGCCAAAGTGATGCCTACATTCAATAACACAGGACAAACAACTTCATTTTTTTTCTTCAACCATGTTATTGCACGGTTTGGGGTCCCACAGGCTATAGTTACGAATCATGGGAAGCATTTTCACAACCATATGATGTTTGAATTGACATCCAAGTTAGGATTGTCTCATGATAATTCTACTCCTTATTATCCACAATCAAATGGAAAAGTTGAGGCTATTAACAAAATTCTTAAACGAATGCTTCAACGAATGATAGGAGTCTATAAGAGGAACTGGCACTTGATCCTGTACTCCGCCTTGTGGGCGTATCGAACCTCGGTGAGAAACGCAACCGGATTTACTCCTTTTTAATTGGTGTATGGTCTGGAAGCTATCTTTCCAATCCAATGCGAAATATCATCGTTAAAACTCGCAATAGACTTGTTACCTGACACCTCTAAAGAAGAAGCGTGTCTCCTTAACCTCATCCATCTAGATGAAATGCGTCGTGAAGCCCAATTGTCCAACAAAGCACATAAGAGACGTATAAAGGCATAATACGACAAAAATGTCCAGCCTCACATCTACTCAGAGGGCGACTTGGTCCTTCTTTACGACCAGGAAGCTGATGTAATTGGTACAGGGAAATTTGAGCCATTATGGCATGGCCCCTACATTGTCAAAAGAGTTCTTGATAAGGGTGCCTATGATTTAGTAGATTACGATGGGATTCCATTGGCACAGCCTAGAAATGGGTTGTATCTTAAACGTTACTATGCTTAATCATGAGCGTAGTAATTTTTTGTATTATATGTTGTTGATTTGCATTCACTATCTTAATTTGTCTTTTAGAGTTTTCTTGACGTTATTTATCCACTTTACATTTCATCGCAGATGTCTGAATATTCGGAACCATTTGTTGGATATTCTGATGGTGCTATTTGTAGTATGCAGAATCTATCCTTTGCAGCGTGGGCCATTTTCGCTCCGAACGGCAAGTTAGTGAGTTTTCAAGGGATTTGTATCAGTAGATCAACAAATAATATCGATGAATATAGAGCGTTGATCGAACTTCTCTCTGATTCCATTTAATTTGGTATTAACCGCATAATCATCAGGTTAGACTCACAACTTGTGGTACTACAACTTACTAGTATTTATACTATTATAAATCCAACACATCTTAGATTGTTCCTAAGAGTTCGACTTTTGGAGAGACATTTTGATTTCATTCAATATAAACACATTTCTAGAAATCTGAACACTTTAACTGATTCATTAGCTAATCAAGTTTTAGACATACATTTGCAACATAGGTAAAGAAAACATTCACATCATTGAATAGGATTGCACATTAAACATAGGAAAAACTCTGAAAACATATAGATATATAGTTATAGGTTTTTTACAAAATTTGTGCCCAAGACACGTTGGTCATCTGACCTCAAAATGTATGTAAAAAAGTCATAACTAAACTAGTGGTGCTCAAGATAGCATGCTATAGATCTAGCAATCCTACGGAGCAACCGCATCCAATGGTTAGGAACCCCAATTGTGTGTCATTGCAGTCGCTTGGGAAGCTCTTCGATCCAGAAATTTGGAATCCCAAAGGTCAATCCCTCTATGTGCTACTGGAGCTCAGCAAGAGTCTCAGCCATATCAAGGTCCTGAAGAACTGCTGTCCATTTTATGTTGTTCTGAACAGGAAATACAACTGACGAATAGGTTAGTCGTGCAGATTTATTTCAAGAAATAATTAACCACAAAGCATGATTTTTCTCCTTATTTTTTCGAGCTTTGTTAAAAACGAAAAAATATTTGAAGCACACTTTTACTCTTATGGGAACATTTGCATTACCGCCGCCAATGACATCGGCAGAAATTGCAAGCATAGAGACCTGCTACATGATCTCTTCCACTCTATTTGGCTTAAGCAAGAGTACGGGTGATTCTGATATTTCTACATTGGATGATGTTTTACCGCTCAGTCCTATTGAGCTACAATAGCAATCAATCTATTTGGCTTTGGTGCCAAATCCGAAATCAGCGTCGCCATGTGTTTGGGTTGATCGTTCATTAGATTTTGGTACTCCATCTGATCCATTTTCCTCAAAATTTTTGACAGATGAAAATATTTTGGAAGCTATGATGGCAGAAGGAGAACCATGGGAAGATTATCATCATCGTTCCCATCTTCCAGATTATGAAGAAAATAATCTTAGTGAACTATATCACCCATCCATTCAAAATTTCTTTTCGAATTCTGAGCGAAATTTATCAAATATTGAAGAAACAATTTCTATCGATATTTCAACTAAACCTGGCATTGTAGAAAATATCCATGTCAGTGTATCTTGTTCTCCATCAGAACTTGATTCATATCGCTCTCTTTTTCGTGAATTCCGTGACGTATTCGCTTGGTCTTACGAGGAAATTCCAGGCATAGATACTAGTATAGTTGAATACACTATTAATATGTATCGTGATGTCAAACCAGTGCGTCAACGGCTTCATCCTGTTCATCCAAATAAATCCACTACCATCAAAGCAGAAGTTGAAAAGATTTTGCGTGCTGGTTTCATTTACCCTATTTTGCTAACTGAGTGGGTTTCCAATATCGTTCCTGTTATGAAAAAACAAGGAACCATTAGAGTGTGTGTCGATTATCGAGATGTTAATCATGCTTGTCCAAAAGACAACTATCCTACACCCTTTATCGACCAGATTATTGACGATTATGCTGGATGTGAAATATTTTCTTTCATGGATGGATTTTCCTGCTACAATCAAATCAATATCTGCCCAGATGACTAACATAAGACAACATTCATCTGTCCTTGAGGCACATTCACATATAAGAAACTTCCGTTCGGTTTAAAGAACACTGGGGAAACTTTTCAGAGAGCAATGGATTATGATTTCAATGACATCAAGCACATTGTTCAACCATATCTATATGATTTACCAGCGCATTCACGAAAACGGACTGATCACCCGATGCATTTGAGAGCCATTTTCTTATGATGCCGACACTACAAGATACGCCTAAATCCACACAAATGTGTGTTTTGTGTTGGTTCTGGTCGATTGCTCAGATTTGTAGTCTCAAAAGAAGCAATTCGAATAGACCCACTAAAGGTTCAGATAATTCTTGATTTTCCTGTGCCCTCAAACTTACTTCAGATACAGAAACTTCAAGGAAAGGCTAACTTCCTGAGAAGGTTCATTCCAAACTACGCCGAAATGGCTAAACGATTTACTCGATTATTGAAAAAGGGGGTTCCCTTCCATTGGGACCAAGTTGTGAAATCTTATTTTGATGCTGTCAAGGAACTTCTTGTCCGAGCGTCATTAATGTATCCTCCAAATTATCAAAATGATTATTTCCTATATATCTCCGCGGCTGAGACGACCATCGCTATGGTTTTTGTCCAAGTAGAAGATGGAATTGAACATCCAATCTATTATTTGAGTCTTAATCTCAATGATACGGAAGTTAAGTACTCGTACGTGGAAAATATTTCCTTGGCAACCGTTCAAGCTGTCCAAATATTTTTCCATTATATCCTGCTCCGAAAAACAACAATAGTTTCGGATTGCAACACCATGACTTACATTTTATCACGTCAATTACTGGGGGTAAAATATTCAAAATGGATTGTCTTTTTGCAAGAATTTGATTTGGAATTCATCAAATCCAAGTCAAAGAAGTCTTTAGTTTTGGCTGAGCTTCTCTGTGACCTTCCCTGTGATAGTACTACAACTACGTCGGAACCATATATTCCAGACAAGTCTCTATTTCTGATCAGATCATCTGATCCCTGGTATGGAGATTTCATCATTTATCTCCAAAACTAAAATTTTCGACCTAATATCTCTTGCTCTGATCAGCGACGTATTCAATACCAAGCCAAAGATTATCTGATCGTCAGCAATACACTTTATGGTCGTGGTGTCGATACAATTTTAAGGAGGTGCCTCACTCATGAGGAGTCCGAAAAAGTATTAAATGATTTCCATTCTGGGGCTTGTGGTGGACATTTATCTGGTTATGCTACCACGCAGAAGATGCTCCGTGCCAGTTACTTTTGGTCTACTATTTTTTGAGATTGTATCCTCACAGTCAGAAGTTGTCATGCATGCCAGATCTATGACCATAAAATCCGCAAACCTCCAGCACCAATGCATCCTGTTGTCTCTACTGGACCATTTACGGAATGGGGTATCGATTTCATGACCTGTAACCCTCCTTCGTCCAGGGGGCACGGTTATATTATTGTCACAGTCGACTATTTTACCAAATGGGCCGAATCGATGCCTACATTCAATAACACAGGACAAACAGTTGCATTTTTTTTCTTCAATCACGTCATTGCATGGTTTGGGGTTCCACAAGCTATAGTTACAGATCATGGGAAGTATTTTCACAACCATATGATGTCTGAATTGATAGCCAAGTTAGGATTGTCTCATGATAATTCTACTCCTTATTATCCCTGATCAAATGGACAAGTTGAGGCTATTAACAAAATTCTTAAACGAATGCTTCAACAAATGATAGGAGTCTGTAAGAGGAACTGGCACTTGATCCTGTACTCCGCCTTGTGGGCGTATCGAACCTCGGTGAGAAACGCAACCGGATTTACTCCTTTTCAATTGGTGTATGGTCTGGAAGCTATCTTGCCAATCCAATGTGGAATATCATCGTTAAAACTTGCGATAGACTTGTTACCTGACACCTCTGAAGAAGAAGCATGTCTCCTTAACCTCATCCATCTAGATGAAACGCATCGTGAAGCCCAATTGGCCAACGAAGCGCATAAGAGATGTATAAAGGCGCAATACGACAAAAATTTCCAACCTCGCATCTACTCAGAGGGCGACTTGGTCCTTCTTTACGACCAAGAAGCTGATGTTATAGGTATAGGGAAATTCCAGCCATTATGGCATGGCCCATACATTTTCAAAAGAGTTCTTGCTAAGGGTGCCTACGAGTTAGTTGATTACGATGGGATTCCATTGGCACAGCCTAGAAATGGGTTGTATCTTAAACGTTACTATGCTTAATCATGAGCGTAGTAATTTTTTGTATTATATGCTGTTGATTTGCATTCACTATCTTAATTTGTCTTTTAGATTTTTCCTGACGTTACTAATCTTCTTTAAATTTCATCGCAGATGTCTAAATCTTCGGAACCATTTGTTGGATATGTTGATGGTGCTAGTCGTAGTACGCAGAATCTATCCTCTGTAGCGTGGGCCATTTCCGCTCCGAACGGCGAGTTAGTGAGTTTTCAAGGGATTTGTATCGGTAGATCGACGAATAATATAGTTGAATATAGTGCATTGATCGAACTTCTCTTTGATGCCATTTCATTTGGTATTAACCGCATAATCATAAGGTTAGACTCACAACTTGTGGTACTACAACTTACTAGTATTTATACTGTTAGAAATCCAACACTTCTTAGATTGTTCCTAAGAGTTTGACTTTTGGAGAGACATTTTGATTTCATTCAATATCAAAACATTTCCAAAAATCTGAACACTTTAACTGATTCATTAGCTAATCAAGTTTTAGATAGACATTTGCAACATAGGTAAAGAAAAAAAAACATTCACATCATTGAATAGGATTGCACATTAAACATAGGAAAAAATCTGAAAAATATAGATAGATAGTTATATTTTTTTTACAAAATTTGTGCCCAAGACACGTTGGTCATCTGACCTCAAAATGTATGCAAAAAATTCATAAGTAAACTAGTGGTGCTCATGATATCACGCTATATATCTAGCAATCCTACGGAGCAACCGCATCCAACGGTTAGGAACCCCAATTGTGTGTCGCTGTAGTCGCATGGGAAGATCTTCGATCCGGAAATCCAGAATCCCGAAGGTCAATCCCTCTATGTGCTGCTAGAGCTTAGCAAGAGTCTCAGCCATATCAAGGTCCTGATGGACTGCTCTCCCGACAACCCTCTCTGCTGGCGCATCCGCTTCGCACTCTAGTTCCTCTACTGGTTGAATGCGACCGATATCTTCATAAAATTAAGACATTTAGTTTAGTCTTGGAAAGAAACAAAAACACAAAAAAAATTGTATAAACCTAATAAAAATCAAAAAACATGGTCAAATCAATCTTACCTATTGCACCCCACTGAGAGCCTTCTGGTAAAACTAGATCTGGATCTCCTCGGAAGTTGACGCCTGCATATGCATACTCATCGATGGCAATGATCTGTCGCCTAAACCAGGTGAAGAATGCAGTCGAGAACAAAACGGTCGATTGACCTGAATGCCGACCCATGATTTCTACCCATCTCTGCATTGAAGGATCTCTAGGACTGGATATATCCAATGTTACATGTTGTGGCTACATCAGTGGAATCCGTTCTAAAGCGAAGGAGATAAGGATGGAACCCTAACTGAAATTTTTCTTCCTTCCTCCCTTTGCTTTATTCATTTTTTCCTTTATCTGAGATAGAACAGCTTCAGACCAGTTGAAAATTGTTGGCTCTAAACATTCCAGTGCATATTGCAGATATGAACTGTTCGCTACATGGAGTGTAACGGTGCCAGCTAGTTTAGAAAACATGAATAGGATGGTCCTCAAAGGAAAATCCCTGACATCATGGATGTTTATTTTTCCATCTTTGCTAGGTTCTGACCTTTGATATAAATACTACATAACATAATCCCTCACTTTTTCTCCTCCAACGGTAGATCCTGTGAGTGAAATGGGCAAACCTCTCCTCGACAAACTTGTGATAAAATACACATCCTCAACTATTATGGAAAACACTTGATTTGTTATGTAAATTCCTCTATCGTTGAATCCCATGCTCGAACAAGAACTCCAAGAGTTCTATTTGTTGCCTCATTCTCGACAGTTTAAAGTACTTAAGTAGCCCGCAATCCCTTAAATTTGTTATAGTACCTGGATCATTCAAGGAAATCATATATTTTTCTTCGTGTTCTCTTTCTCTCCATGTAATCGTCATTATAATCCGATGGAAACCTGAAAATCAACCATAAGATACATTAGATACCATTCATTGCAAAAAACTAGGCAAATTTTGGACACAACATGAAAACAAAAAACTTCAATTGTGCCCAACGCACTCCCTGGGTTGAGACAGTGTGTTTCACATGCAGGTACACTTCACTGTACCTGCTATGCAACATAGGTTTTGACATTCAGGGGTGTGTTTCCCTCATTTTGGGAAAAATTTACCCTAGGGGCCTCAAAACCCTAAAAATTTGCAAGGGATGGTAATGAAATGAATACTGAAAGAAAGAGGAGGTTTTTACTACTGACCTGGATCAAACGGCGATGAAATCCGTCCACTGAAATGACCACAATCAATGACTGAAGTTCGAAGGCAAAATCAGGTTCAGAGCTCCAAAATGAAAATGGTAACTATGGAATGGTAAAAATGAATAGTGAAACTGCTTTATATAGTCATTTAATTACTTGCAAGTTAAATTTATTGCTATGAATATGGTTTTATTATTTTTTTTTATCATGAAATAGATATTTTTAATCCATTTGATGTTGTTCTGAACAGGAAATACAACTGATGAACAGGTTAATCATGCAGATTTATTTCAAGAAAGAATTGACCACAAAGCATACTTTTTCTCCTTATTTTTCTAGCTTTGTTAAAAACGAAAAAGGATTTGAAGCACACTTTTATATCTTTTTCAAGCTTCCATAACAGCGAAAAAGGAACCCCTGGAGTCTTCTTTCAGCTCTTTTCAGACTCCGATAATGTGAAAACATTGCCGAGCACTTGTCATTTTGAACTCGTTAAAGTAAATGAATTAATATCTACTCAGTATAAGTTTAACCCTTTTTCGAACTGAGATGGATTATTTACGAAAAAAGAATACCTTGGTTAAACATGACCAAAGAGGTTCTTTCAAATATTATTTTACACTTTTTCGGATCTGAGAGACAAATTTACGAAAAAGTACTTTTGGAGTTCTCTTTCATCCTCTTTTTCAGACTCTCTAAATATGAAAAAGGACCGGGCTAACACTGTCTTTAAGCTCGTTAAAACATAAAATAGCGACGGGCTTGTCGATCAGGGCAAGAATCAAGTTTCATTCATCACTAGACTCGTTAAATTATTAAATAGTGATACTTTATTCTTTGTTCACCCGAAGGGTTGAATTATAGATCAAGAAAATGTTATCCTCCTCAAGCTTGTTAAAAAATAAAGAGGTATTGGTCGACAAATGACCGAGGAAAATTTTGGAAAAGAAAGAAAAGTTTCTTTTTGGTAGCAAGTCGCTCTTGAACATGACACTTCTTTCACTCCATGTATGTGATTGTTTGCGTTGGGTAAATCATCTTGACGTTTCATTCACAGCTATGGTTAATCATACCTTCACCTCGGTTTTGGGTCAATGCTGCCAACTCATCACAGTGTCGCCGATATGTTCAAGAGAAGTCATCCAGTGATTAAGAACTCATCCATCTGCAATACTCATAAACCTTCATTTTCATGACTGTCATCCCTGAAAATTGCTATATCAAGTCATACCTTTGTCTCTGAAATCAGTAACTCCAGTTTTGCAATAAGGTGACTTCATGTCGACTACAAATCAATATCTAGGAAGTTCACTTAGAAACATCAGATTCCAGTACCATGAGGCTTGTTACAACATTGACAAGGTCCTTGCTTCTGGACCTTTGACCGAAAGATTTTGTTTGGCGTTCGACATCAAATCATCTATTCATGCCTTACAAAATGTACTGCGGTACCTTGAGGGCCATTGAAATTAATGGTGTTTCTCTCGCATTTGTTAATAGCTTTCATTATTGGTTGGTAATCAAACGATGTCTTTCCATGTTCGACGACAAATCATATATTCGCATGGCTAGACTTGTACTTGAATGACTGAGTGAAAAAGATAAGAAGACCCCGGATCTAGTTTCAGCCATCCAGGTTGCGATTTCAGGATTTTTGTACACATCATCTATACGTTGACCTTACATACATATTGTCATCCAACATGGGCCTATATCTATAGGCAATGTTTGCATCTGGGAAACATTCCAATGTGGACGACTTTCTGAATTATGTACATGTTATTAGATTGTTTTATGTGCTGACTATGGGAATGCCTACCCTCAGCAATTATGATCAACAGAAGATTTATCATGATGTAATGTATTGTAAGATTGATGCAGGTGACCATTCCGCTTTGTTTCCAGGCTCATCACAGTGTAAAGTATCTCAATCAAATGTTCTTATTATTTGGATCTCATGCTTTAGGGGGAAATTGTTATAGGTCAATTTGGGCACCATTCCCAATGACCTGGTTAACTGGGCATCATCTCCAGGACAAATGATAAAAGGGTCTATCATTCCCTATCATCTCAGTTGCTATATGCCCTAAGACAGGAAACAACATAAATCAAACAAATAACTTTCATCAAAACAAGGCTTTTCCATGGTTTGAAGCTTATTATTAAACATGGGGGAGCTCGCCAACGCAGGCTCTAAGGGGACTAAGTGCATTGCATATACTACATAACATAATCCCTCACTTCATATATATTTCAGACGATTGACTGTGTGAATTGTAATCTACAGATAAACTATGCTTCCCTAGACCGGTGTCTAGTCTAGAACAACATGTGAAAGACCGCACTACCCTTTTTCCTAACTCAGAATAGATACACAGAGAGGATTGGATGCTTACTTGTTTCAGTCGCTTCCAAATGGTTCCTTTCTGTTGCTTCCGCTACAGCCTCAAATTCAAGCGGTTTCAAATAGCTGAATGCTTCCTGCAAGAAAGAGCACTGAAACAACATAAGATGTAATACTATAGATATCTAATCAAGTTAATTATCCAAATCAGTTAAGCATAAACTACATTCATCAACCAAGATCTTACAACATGGAAAATCAAAGTAAACATAGATGCATGTAGGGAAAAACAAGAAGTACTCTTTATTGATGATAGAAGGAGAGGTTACAACCTTGTGACTGATTTGCAGTAACCTTCCAGCAGAGTTCCCAAGTCTCATCACAGCATAAGTCTCTCTAGCAGCAGCTCCGCAAATCAAACTCTCTATTGAAAATTCTCCAACATTTCCCTACTCAAATTCTTCCTCTCAAACACTTAGATCTGTGTTCAATTTATAGATGAACTATAGGTTGTTTTGTAATCAATAACATTCCAAAAATAGGCAAGACATGTTTCCATTCATGTAGATGTCAAATGGGCACTTGGATCCGAAGCATGACACATGTGAACCATTCTAGAAGACACTAGCCAAGTGGAGATTTTGGAACAATGAGAATTTCGCTCCCAATCTGACAAACGCACCTTTCAATGTCGGGAAGTGCTTTGCAGAGCAGCCTTGAATGGGGCTACCTACATATGCAATGCACTTAGGCCCCTTAGAGCCTGTGTTGGTGAGCTCCCACATGTTTAATAATAAGCTTCAAACCATGGAAAAACCTTGCTTTGATGAAAGTTATTTGTTTGATTTATGTTGTTTCCTGTCTTAGGGCATATAGCAACTGAGATGATAGGGAATGATAGACCCTTTGATCATCGATCCTAGAGATGATTCCCAGTTAACCAGGTCATTGGGAATGGTGCCCAAATTGACCTATAACAATTGCCCCCTAAAGCATGAGATCCAAATAATAAGAACATTTGATTGAGATGCTTTACACTGTGATGAGCCTGGAAACAAAGTGGAATGGTCACCTGCATCAATCTTAAAATACATTACATCATGATAAATCCTCTATTAATTCGTCTACATTGGAATGTTTCCCAGATGCAAAAATTCCCTACAGATATAGGCCCATGTTTGGTTGACAATCTGTATGTAAGGTCACCATATAGATGATGTGTAAAACAATCTTAAAATCGCAACCCGAATGGCTGAAACTAGATCTGGGGTCTTCTTTTCTCATTCACTCAGTCATTCGGGTACAAGTCTAGCCATGCGAATATATGATTTGTCGTCGAACATGGAAAGACATTGTTTGATTACTAGCCAATAATGAAAGTTGTTAACAAACCCGAGAGAACCACCATTAATTTCAATGGCCCTCAAGGTACTGCAATACATTTCATAAGGCGTGAATAGATGATTTGATGTCAAACGCCAAACAAAATCTTTCGGTCAAAGCTCCGGAAGCGTGGATCTTGTCGATGCTGTAACAAGCCTCATGGTACTGGAATCTGATGTTTCTAAGTGAACTTCCTGGATATTGATTTGTAGTCGACAAGAAGTCACCTTATTGCAAAACTGGAGTTACTGATTTCGGAGACAAGGGTATGACTTGATATAGCAATTTTCAGGGATGACGGTCATGAAAATGAAGGTTTATGAGTATTGCAGATGGATGAGTTCTTAATCACTGGATGACTTCTCTTGAACATATCAGCGACACTGTGATGAGTGGGCAGCATTGACCCAAAACCGAAGTGAAGGTATGATGAACCATAGCTGTGAATGAACCGTCAAGATGATTTACCCAACCCAAACAGGCACGAACATGGAGTGAAAGAAGTGTCATGTTCAAGAGCGACTTGCTACCAAAAAGAAACTTTGCTTGCTTTTCCCAAATTTTCCCCGATCATTTGTCGACCAGTACCTCTTTATTTTTTAACAAGCTTGAGGAGAATAACATTTTCTTGATCTATAATTCAACCCTTCGAGTGAACAAAGAATAAAGTATCGCTATTTAATAATTTAACGAGTCTAGCGATGAATGAAACTCGATTCTTGCCATGATCGACAAGCCCGTCACTATTTTATGTTTTAACGAGCTTAACGACAGTGATAGCCTGGTCCTTTTTCATATTTAGAGAGTCTAAAAAAGAGGATGAAAGAGAAATCCAAAATTAATTTTTCGTAAATAATCCATCTCAGTCTGGAAAAGGGTTAAACTTATACTGAGTAGATATCAATTCATTTACTTTAACGAGCTCGAAATGACAAGTGCTCAGCAATCTTTTCACATTATCAAAGTCTGAAAAGAGCTGAAAGAAGATTCCAGGGGTTCCTTTTTCGGTATTATAGAAGCTCGAAAAAGAGATAAAAGTGCGCTTCAAATCCTTTTTCGTTTTTAACAAAGCTTGAAAAAATAAGGAGAAAAAGCATGCTTTGTGGTCAATTCTTTCCTGAAATAAATCTGCACGACTAACCTATTCGTCAGTTGTATTTCCTGTTCAGAACAACATCAAATGGATTAAAAATACCTGTTTCATGATAAAAAAAACATAATAAAACCATAGTCATAGCAATAAATTTAACTTGCAAGTAATTAAATGACTATATAAAGCAGTTTCACTATTCATTTTTACCATTCCATAGTTACCATTTGCATTTTGGAGCTTTGAACCTGATTTTGCCCCCGAACTTCAGTCATTGATTGTGGTCGCTTCAGTGGATGGATTTCATCGCCGTTTGATCCAGGTCAATAGTAAAAACCTTCTCTTTCTTTCAGTATTCATTTCATTACCATTCCTTGCAAATTTTTAGGGTTTTGAGGCCCCTAAGGTAAATTCTGCAAAAATTGAGGGCAACACAACCCTGAATGTCAAAACCTATGTTGCATAGCAGGTACAGTGAAGTTTACCTGCATGTACAACACACTATCTGATCCAGATCTTAGGGGGAGGCCCCCAAGATCTAAAAAGTTGAAATGGATCTAACAAGATCTGCAAAATTAGAATGCCAGAAAAAAAAGAGAACACAAAGAAAATAAAACCACAAGGAAACTTGGTTTATTAAAACAGAGAATAACTGTAGAAGCTACATTGTGGTGGACCATCTGTCCTTTTACAAAGTGAGGCTTGTTATTTATAGCCTTTTTTGAGATACACTACCATAGGTGGATACCATGGGTTGATACCACTTACAATACCATGGGTAAATCCCATGTGTGGATGAATACCATGGGTGGATACATACCATGGGTCACTTATAATACCATGGGTGAATAAATATCATGGGTGGATGAATACCATGTGTCGATGCCATTTATAATACCATGGGTAAATTCCATGGGTGGATGGATAACATGGGTAGATGAATACCATAGGTTGATGCCATTTTCCATTCAGATCATTCCTCCCTCCTTAAGAAGAAATGGTCCCCATTGCGTGAAGTTCCCTCCTGAGAAGCCTTTGTTGAATATGAAGAGCCACTGAAGAGAAGGGTTTTGTGTAGTTAACCCATAACCGTGATGAACGAAGATCCGAGGATAGAGATACCCTGTAACGCTTGTGACGAACTGTGATATTGACAGTGTGCGGCCTAGCAAATGGACTTCGATGAAGTGTGGATTTGTGGATGAACCAAAACCATGACAAACGAAGATCCAAGGATAGAGATACCCTGTAATTCTTGTGACCAACTGTGTTACTAACAGTGTGCGGCCTAGCAAATGGACTTCGATGAAAATGATTTTGTGCGGTTGACCCATAACCGGATGTTTATTGTTGATGAAGTAGCGGGTGCCTACATAGCTTGGGGTGGGAGGACACGTCTCCAAATAACCCAAGCCGAATGCTGCTATGATCAAACTGATCAATATGAAGTAGGTGCCTACTAAAGCGGGGTGGGAGGGCACGTCTCCAAAGGGAACCCGCTCTGAATGCTGCTCCAGATTTTAAATGAGCATAACTCAGTCAATATAACTCAGAATATTTATTATAACCTATTTTTGGAAATGGAATGATTATTATGCATCTTCTCATGTGTTTGAAACCACTATCTGGAGACTCTAGACCCGTAGATTTGCACTGGAACTGTTTCGCCGTCACAAAATTTCTGAAAAAATAGTTGACTTTAAATCAACGATAACTCCCACATCCGGACTCTGATTCGATCGATTTGTTTTTTGAAATTGGGTGATTTTTCAAGAGGATCTCAAATATATATCTATTCTTTTAACATTTTGCACTGAAAATTGTGAAAAATGACAGGAGAGCCGCTGTCCATGAATTGTCGTCAGAAAAATTGCTTCAACATTGTCGATTTTGAATCAGCGATATCTCCCTCATCTGAACTCCAATTTGGCCGATTTTTTTTTTGAATTTGAGTATTTTTTCGCAAGGAATCCAGATCTGGTCTTTTTTTTTGTAAATTTTTCACCAAAAGTTTCAGATCTGATCTGAAAATTCGCTGCCCAAAAAAATTCATGGATTTTGCTGAAGATTGCTGCAAAACATTGAAACTGAAATATGTTTCAAACCCTCATTCCCATGGAGGCATAACCTAAATATAATACCACTGATCCAGATCTTGGGGGGAGGCCCCCAAGATCTAAAAAGTTGAAATGGATTTGACAAGATCTGCAAAATTAGAATGCCAGAAAAAAGAGAGAACACAAAGAAAATAAAACCACAAAGAAACTTGGTTTATTAAAATAGAGAATAACTGTAGAAGCTACATTGTGGTGGACCATCTGTCCTTTTACAAAGTGAGGCTTGGTGAGCTATGGTTGGCAAGCCCAACCTCTTCACGACGTTTGCTGAAATGAGGTTATTTTGGCTCCCATTGTCGACAATGAACTGTACCGGGGAGCCCTTTACCCACATCCATACACCATTGGGTGGCTTCACCAAGGACGAGATCTCCGCGTCAGCCAGCATTGTCGCCTTCCCTATAGCATCAAGCCCTTCAAGAATGAGGTATTATGTGACATTGCTCCTATTGATGTTTCTGATGTATTATTAGGACAACCATACTTGTGGAAGCGTCATGTTGTGTATGAGTCTCGACCTCGTGCTGTTATTATTACTTTGGGAAATAAGTTGTACAAGATACCAAAGGTACCACCTCCTACCACTGTCTCTTTGGTTACTACAAAACAATGCAGTAAGCTCATTTCCCAAACCAGGAAATTCATTTTCCTGATGATCCGCCCCCAGGGCAAGAAGAAGACTGTGGCCACGACCTCCAGGCAGGGCTCCTCTGCACGACAACAACAAATGGATAAGGTTGTGGAGGAGTACGGGGAAATATTCACCTCATCCACAGGGGTTCCTCTACACTGTCAGGTCAAGCACCCAATTGATCTGACCCCAGGTGTGCCGCTACCTAATGGACCGATCTATCGGCGCTCTGTTCTGGAGAATGATGAAATCAAGAGGCAGATTCAGGAGCTGTTGCAGAAAGGTCACATCAGACCAAGTTCATCGCCCTGTGGGAGCCCGATCGTGTTGGTACAGAAGAAGGATGGGACGGGGAGACTCTGTATTGACTATCGGGCGCTGAACAAGATCACTGTCCGGAATAGGTACCCAATCCCACGGATTGATGACCTTCTGGACCAACTCAAAGGTGAAAAATATTTCAACAAGATCGACCTGAAGTCTGGGTATCACCAGGTACCAATTGAACCCTCCGATGTGTGGAAGACTGCCTTCAAAGCCAAGGAAGGCCTTTTCGAATGGCTGGTCATGCCTTTCGGGTTGACGAATGCTCCTGCCACCTTCATGAGGATGATGGATGACATCTTGCGGCCATTCACCAACTCGTTTGTAGTGGTGTACTTGGATGATATTCTGATCTTCAGCCAGACTTGGGAAGAGCACCTTCACCACATCCGACAAGTCCTCCAAACACTGCGGCAACACAAGTTGTGTGCCAATTTGGAGAAGTGCACTTTTGGCATGACCCAGGTTCAATATCTAGGATACATTATTGATGAAAGGGGGGTGCATGTGGATCCGGCCAAGATCCAAGTCATTCGGGATTGGCCAGCCCCAACCACTATAACAGAGCTTCGCAGCTTTCTGGGTCTTGCTAATTTCTACCGTAGATTCGTGTTGGGATTCTCTCATATCACTTGGCCCTTGAGTCAAGTCACCAAGGGAGGAGCGAGAGAAAAATTATTTTGGTCGGAACCTCAACAAAAGGCGTTCACAGAATTGAAAAATCGCCTCTGTTCTGCCCCAGTGCTCACATTACCAGACTTGCAACAGCCATTTGAGATCGAGACAGATGCCTCCGACTATGCTATTGGGGCAGTTCTTACTCAACAGGGACATCCAGTGGCATATCACAATGAGACATTGTCTGAGACAGTTCGCAAGTATCCCACCTATGACAAAGAAATGTATTCCATTGTGCAAGCTTGTCGACAATGGAAGCATTACATTTTGGGGAAGGAACAATCATCCACACAGACCACCAGCCCCTGCAGTTCATACAGACACAAGGGAAGTTGCAGAATGATCGCCATCATAAGTGGTCCACATATCTGCAACAATTTCATTTGAACATCAAGTACAAGAAGGGTAGCACCAATAATGTTGCAGACTGCCTCAGCCGACCACCGATCGTGGCGCTCACCACCGTGCTCAACTCTTATGGGCACGAGACTTCTGATTGGCCGCTTCTCTATGAGAGTGACCCAGAATTCGGCCACACTTACAAGGCACTCTTGGGGGGCACGCAAGTTCCAAATTTTCACCTCCAAGATGCACTTTTATGTCACCTGGGACACCCTTGTGTTCCTTCAAGCGAGCGTGCCAAGATGATATGGGAAGCACACTACAGTCGAGTCGCTGGGCATTTCGGGGTCGAGAAAACAGTAGCAATACTACAGAAGTATTTCTATTGGCCGAAACTTCGAAAGGATGTCGAGAAGCACATCAGATCCTGCACTGCTTGTGCCATTGCCAAACCGACCATCAAGAAGCAAGGCCTATATACTCCTCTACCTACCCCTATTCGACCTTGGGAATCCATCTCCATGGATTACATGTCGGGCCTGCCTTCTACTAAGCAGGGAAATGACTGTGTTTTTGTGGTCGTCGACAGATTCTCGAAGATGGCCATTATGGCGGCCTGCAAGAAGAATATCACAGCAGAAGCCACCGCTAAACTCTTCTTTGAACGAGTGTGGGTGCACTTTGGGATCCCACAGTCTATCATATCAGATCGGGATAGCAGGTTCCTCAGCACATTTTGGTCCAGCCTCTGGTCGATGTTGGATACCAAGCTCACCAAGTCTACAGCTTTCCATCCCCAAACAGATGGCCAGACAGAGGTCGTCAACAGAATGATTGTACACATTCTGCGCATGTACAATTCAAAGCATCCACGCACATGGGACGAGAGCCTCCCTTATGCACAACATAGTTATAACCGGGCTCTCCACAGTTCAATTGGCCATAGCCCCTTTCAGGTGGGCTTGGGATTCCAGCCACTATGTCCCATTGACGTAGCCATGCCATTTGCAGCTGCTCAGGCCAATTCAGCTCATGTCCAGTTTGAAGTTGACAAAGCAAGTAGCTTCATCGAGCGCATTCAACACATCCACCAACAGGTTCATGATATATTGGACAAAGCCAATGCCAAGTACAAGCAACGCCATGATCAACACCGGGTGCCACACAACTTCCAGGTGGGCGACAAAGTATGGCTACATTTGCAGAAGGAGCGCCTCACTGGACCCCACCGCAAGCTTCGCCCGCTCTGATACGGGCCGTACACCATCACCAAGGCTGTAGGGAACAATGCCTTTGAGCTTAGTATGCCACCATTCCTTGGTCTGCACCCAGTCTTCAATGTGGATCGCCTTCTTCCTTACTTCCCACCTCTACTGGACACCTCGGACATTGCAAAAAAACTCACACCAACAGAGTTAAACCCAGACTGCATGGAACAGGCCACCACAAATTGTATCATGGACATGCAAATCAATAACACTCGCCAACAGAAGATCCAACTGTATCAGGTTGTCAAAGCTGGCCAACTCCTGCATCAAGGAAAGTGGTTCACCAGGGACCAAGTTCAGCAGAAATTTCCTCATCTCATGGAGGAACTTAACGCAATGGGGACCATTGCTTCCTAAGGGGGGAGGAATGATCCGGTGGATATTGTGCCCACCGCTCATTCCGCCTGATATAGGAAGTGGTATCACAGCGGTTCGCTTTTTCTCGATCCTTCTTTGCATGTCCCCAACAAGGTTGGGGTATAAGGAGTTAGGGCTCAATTTGGTGTAACCTTTGTAAGATCAGCCACGCAGACCCCGACAGCCACCCATGGGTGATGAAAAGAAGGACGAGGGAGCAGGAGATCCTATCAAAATATTGCTCGAGGAGGCCCTCTAAAAATAAAGGAACGTGATGATGGACAAATTTTCCCAGATCCTTCAACGACTGTCCACTGATGGCGTATCTACATCCAACAGCCACTCTGGAAGCACAACTCCCCTTAAGGTACAAGTAAAATTTGACATTCCCATATTTGAGGGTCAAATAGACGATGCCACAGACAGATGGTTGAATCATAGAAGGATATTTTCGGTTCATGACTTTTCGTAACGGGAGAAGATTATTTTTTCACTCTCAAAGCTACCCCCATGTTAAGGACTGGTGGGAAACCTACTGTGAGAACAAGGACTAGACAGAACCCTCTCTGTTCTCGGCCGTACCAACTTGGAATTCTTTCCGAGACACCGTCAAGGAACAGTACTATCCCGTGGCGAGCTATGAGGACAAGTACATACAATGGACCACGCTGCGACAACAAAGGGATCAAGATGTGCATGAGCTGATGAATCTATTCCATACCCTGCACACAAAATTGGGTATCAAAGATTCAGAGAAACATCTGGTGCTAAAGTATCGCAGTTGTCTACACAGATACATTCAGGAGGAAATGGAGTTCCTCGACATCTCCTCGCTTGGTACGTCATACCGGTATGCTGCCAAGATTGAGCAAAAATTCAAGCAGAAGAAGCGAGACTTTGGATCTGCGAATCAAAAGCAAGGGAAAGGTGCTTCCAAACCGTAGAAAAAAGGACAGAGCCAAGGCATGGTGGCTAAAGACAACTCATCGAAGCCATAAAAAAATAACAGCACCACAAAGCCAAAGAAGGACACGGGAAAGTGGTGTGAGTTCCATAAGAGCTCCACTCACAACACAAGTGAGTGTCGGGCCAAGCAGTCGATAGTGGCTGAGATGAGGGCTTTTGAGTCAGATGCATGCTCTGACTCCGAATCAGAACCTGAAAAGGGGAATGAAAAATGGAAACAGATTATTGATGTAGAGCCCAATGCCATTATTGCCACTACAAAGATCCAGAAGGAGGAACCGGAAGATCCAGAAGAGGAGGAACGTCTCTTCCACTCCCAGATGTGGGTAAAGGGCTCCCCGGTACAGTTCATTGTTGACAATGGGAGCCAAAAGAACCTCATTTCAGAAAACGCCGTGAAGCAGTTGGGCTTGCCGACCATAGCTCACCCACATCCATACACCATTGGTTGGCTCCACCAAGGACGAGATCTCCGCGTCAGCCAACAGCGTCGCCTTCCCTATAGCATCAAGCCCTTCACGGATGAGGTATTATGTGACGTTGCTCCTATTGATGTTTCTGATGTATTATTAGGACAACCATACTTGTGGAAGCTTCATGCTATGTATGAGTCTCGACCTCGTGTTGTTATTATTACTTTGGGAAATAAGTTGTACAAGATACCAGAGGTACCACCTCCTACCACTGTCTCTTTGGTTACTACAAAACAATGTAGTAAGCTCATTTCCCAAACCAGGAAATTCGTTTTCCTGATGATCCGTCCCCAGGGCAAGAAGAAGACTGTGGCCACGACCTCCAGACAGGGCTCCTCTGCACGACAAAAACAAATGGATAAGGTTGTGGAGGAGTACGGGGAAATATTCACCTCACCCACAGGGGTTCCTTTGCACTATCAGGTCAAGCACCCGATTGATCTGACCCCAGGTGTGCCGCTACCTAATGGACCGATCTATCGGCACCCTGTTCTGGAGAATGATGAAATCAAGAGGCACATTCAGGAGCTGTTGCAGAAAGGTCACCTCAGACCAAGTTCATCGCCCTGTGGGAGCCCGATCGTGTTGGTACAGAAGAAGGATGGGACGTGGAGACTCTGTATTGACTATTGGGCGCTGAACAAGATCACTGTCCGGAATAGGTACCCAATCCCACGGATTGATGACCTTCTGGACCAACTCAAAGGCGCAAAATATTTTAGCAAGATCGACCTAAAGTCTGGGTATCACCAGGTACCAATTGAACCCTCCGATATGTGTAAGATTTCCTTCAAAGCCAAGGAAGGCCTTTTCGAATGGCTGGTCATGCCTTTCGGGTTGACGAATGCTCCCGCAACCTTCATGAGGATGATGGACGACATCTTGCGGTCATTCACCAACTCATTTGTAGTGGTGTACTTGGATGACATTCTGATCTTCAACAAGACTTGGGAAGAGCACCTTCACCACATCCGACAGGTCCTCCAAACACTGTGGCAACACAAGTTGTGTGCCAATTTGGAGAAGTGCACTTTTGGCATGACCCAGGTTCAATATCCGGGATACATTATTGATGAAAGGGGGGTGCATGTGGATCCAGCCAAGATCCAAGTCATTCGGGATTGGCCAGCCCCAACCACTATAACAGAGCTTCGCAGCTTTCTGGGTCTTGCTAATTTCTACCGTAGATTCGTGTTTGGATTCTCTCATATCACTTGGCCCTTGAGTCAAGTCACCAAGGGAGGAGTGAGAGAAAAATTATTTTGGTCGGAACCTCAACAGAAGGCGTTCACAGAATTGAAAAATTGCCTCTATTCTGCCCCAGTGCTCACATTACCAAACTTGCAACAACCATTTGAGATCGAGACGGATGCCTCTGACTATGCTATTGGGGCAGTTCTTACTCAACAGGGACATCCAGTGGCATATCACAGTGAGACATTGTCTGAGACAGTTCGCAAGTATCCCACCTATGACAAAGAAATGTATTCCATTGTGCAAGCCTGTCGACAATGGAAGCATTACATGTTGGGGAAGGAAACAATCATCCACACAGACCACCGGCCCCTGCAGTTCATACAGACACAAGGGAAGTTGCAGAATGATCGCCATCAGAAGTGGTCCACATATCTGCAACATTTTCATTTGAACATCAAGTACAAGAAGGGTAGCACCAATCATGTTGCAGACTGCCTCAGCCGACCACCGATCTTGGCACTCACCATTGTACGAAAATAATGCTTCATTTTATTAATAAAATAATGACTGCAATAAGCTTACAAACATAATGGAAACAAGCTAGGGCGCTGGTAGCGTATTTCTGAGAAGAGATGTAGCGTACGTAGGCCTCTAAACTGTGTTACATTGAGGCTCGCAGGCCTATTATAGACATAATGGAAATAGATGAGCTAGGGTACTGGCAGCGTATCCCTGAGAAGAGATGTGGTGGCTACCAGCCCCTGAACTGTGTTACAATGCAAACATGATAGAGATGTGGCGAGCTAGGGCATTGGTCACACTTATCTCTGAGAAGAGAGGTGTCGGCTCCCAGCCCCCTGAACTGTATTACAATGTAGACATAATGGAGATGTGACGAGCTAGGGCACTAGTCGCGCTTATCTCTGAGAAGAGATGTGTCGGCTCCCAGCCCCCTGAACTGTATTACAATGTAGACATAATGGAGATGTGACGAGCCAGGGCACTGGTCGCGCTTATCTCTGAGAAGAGATGTGTCGGCTCCCAGCCCCCTGAACTATCTTACAATGAGGCTCGAGGGCCTATTTATTTTTGAGAAACAATGTAGAATCCGAATCGTCAAAAACCCTAACCGTAGGAGATGAAGTGCCAAAAACTGTGGGCCCCGTTTGGGTAAATTGGTGGTTCAACTTCCCGGGGACGTAACTTTGGCATCCGATCTTCGTTTGACGCGCTCAATAGCTCGTTAGAAAGATCTGTCCGAGGAGTACAACTTTTGAACGAGCAACATTGGTCCATGGACTCATGTTTCTCTCCGTTTTCCCAAAAAACGTCGTTTAGGGCCTCAAAACGGCTGCAGAAGTTTAAGACCCGAAAAACTGCTAAAAATAGTAAGTTGTGTCGAAACTTACAAACTGAAATAACTGATGGTGGGGGTTAAAATGGACTCGATGGGTGGCCACCAATATCCACCTGGATTATTAATGCCCCAAAACGGCTCCGGTTTTGCAGGACCCGAAAACCTGCTATAAATAGTAAGCTGTACTGAAGCTGAAAAACTGAAAGAATTGATGCTGCGGGTCCAAATGGAATAGGTGGGAGGCCACCGATATCCACCTGAATCACTGTCTTAGCCCAGGGAGTGCGTTGGGTGCAGTTGAAGTTTTTTGTTTTCATGTTGTGTCCAAAATTTGCCTAGTTTTTTGCAATGAATGGTATCTAATGGATCTTATGGTTGATTTTCAGGTTTCCATCGGATTATAATGACGATTACATGGATAGAAAGAGAACATGAAGAACAAGATATGATTGCCTTGAATGATCCAGGTACTGTAAGAGCTTTAAGGGATTGTGGGCTGATTAAGTACTTTAAACTGTCAGGAATGAGGCAACAAATAGAACTCCTAGAATTCCTTGTTCGAGCATGGGATCTAGCGATAGAGGCATTTCACATAAAAAATCAAGTGGTGTCCATAAGAGTTGAGAATGTGTATTTTCTCACAGGTTTGTCGAGGAGAGGTTTGCCCATTTCACTCACAGGATCTACCGTTGAAGGAGAAACAGTGAGGGATTATGTTATGCAGTATTGCTATCCAGGGTCAGAACCTAGAAAAGATGGAAAAATAAACATCGATGATGTCAGGGATTTTCCTTTGAGGACCATCCTATTCACGATTGCTAAACTAGTTGGCACCGTTACACTCCATGTAGCGAACAGATCATATATGCAGTATGTGCTAAAATGTTTAGAGCCAACAGTTTTCAACTGGTCTGAAGCTGTTCTATCTCAGATAAAGGAAACACTAAATAAATCAAAGGGAGGAAGGAAGAAAATTTTCAGTTATGGTTCCATCCTTATTTCCTTCTCTTTGGAATGGATTCCACTGATGCAGCCACAACATGTAACATTGGATATATCCAGTCCTATAGATCCTCGAATGCAGAGATGGGTATAACTCATGGGTCAGCATTCAGGCCAATCGATCATTGTGCTCTTGACTGCATTCTTCGCCTCATTTAGGCGATAGATCGTCGCCATCAGTGAGTATGCATATGCAGGCATCGACTTCCGAGGAGATCCAGATCTAGTTTTACCAGAAAGCGCTCAGTGGGGTGCAATAGGTAAGATTGATTTGACCATTTTTTTTATTTTTATAAGGTTTATACAAATTTTTTGTGTTTTTATTTCTTTCCAAGACTAAACTAAATGTTTTAATGTAATGCAGATATCGGTTGCATTCAACCAGTAGAGGAACCAGAGCACGAAGCGGATGCGCCAGCAGAGAGGGTTGTCGGGAGAGCAGTCCTTCAGGACCTTGATATGGCTGAGACTCTTGCTGAGCTCCAGCAGCACATAAAGGGATTGACCTTTGGGATTCTGGATTTCCAAATTGAAAAGCTTCCCATGCAACTACAGCGACACACAATTGGGGTTCCTAACCATTGGATGTGGTTGCTCCGTAGGATTGCTAGATCTATAGCGTGCTATCATGAGCACCACTAGTTTACTTATGACTTTTTGCATACATTTTGAGGTCAAATTACCAACGTGTCTTGGGCACAAATTTTTTTAAAAACCTATAACTATATATCTATCTATTTTCAAAGTTTTTCCTATGTTTAATGCGCAATCCTATTCAATGATGTGAATGTTTTCTTTACCTATGTCACAAATTTCTATCTAAAACTTGATTAGCTAATGAATCAGTTAAAGTGTTCAGATTTCTGGAAATGTGTTGATATTGAATGAAATCAAAATGTCTCTCCAAAATTTGAACTCTTAGGAACAATTTAAGAAGTGTTGGATTTCTAACAGTATAAATACTAGTAAGTTGTAGTACCACAAGTTGTGAGTCTAACCTTATGATTATGCGGTTAATACCAAATGAAATGGCGTCAGAGAGAAGTTAAATCAACGCGCTATACTCAGTGATATTATTCGTCGATCTACCGATACAAATCCCTTGAAAACTCACTAATTCGCCGTTCGGAGCGAAAATGGCCCACGCTGCAGAGGATAGATTCTGCGTACTACGACTAGCACCATCAGCATATCAAACAAATGGTTCTAAAGATTCAGACATCTATGATGAAATTTAAAGTGGATTACTAACGTTAATAAAACACTAAAATACAAATTAAGATAGTGAATGCAAATCAACAGCATATAAACAATATAATACAAAAAATTACTATGCTCATGATTAAGCATAGTAACGTTTAAGATACAACCCATTTCTAGGCTATGAAAATGGAATCCCATCGTAATCAACTAACTCGTAGGCACCCTTAACAAGAACTCTTTTGAAAATGTAGGGGCCATGCCATAATGGCTCAAATTTCCCTGTACCTATTACTTCAGCTTCCTAGTCGTAAAGAAGGACCAAGTTGCCCTCTGAGTAGATGTGAGGCTGGACATTTTTGTCATATTGCGCCTTTATACATCTCTTATGTGCTTCGTTGGCCAATTGGGCTTCACGACACGTTTCATCTAGATGGATGAGGTTAAGGAGACGCACTTCTTCTTCATAGGTGTCAGGTAACAAGTCTATCGCGAGTTTTAACGATGATATTTCACATTGGATTGGAAAGATAGCTTCCAGACCATACACCAATTGAAAAGGAGTAAATCCAGTTGTGTTTCTCACCGAGGTTCGATACGCCCACAAGGCGAAGTACAGGATCAAGTGCCAGTTCCTCTTATGGACTCCTATCATTCATTGAAGCATTCGTTTAATAATTTTGATAATAGCCTCAACTTGTCCATTTGATTGTGGATAATAAGGAGTATAATTATCATGAGACAATCCTAACTTGGCTGTCAATTCAGACATCATATGGTTACGAAAATGCTTCCCATGATCCGTAACTATAGCCTGTGGGACCCCAAACCGTGCAATGACGTGATTGAAGAAAAACAATGCAACTATTTGTCCTGTGTTATTGAATGTAGGCTTCGCTTTGGCCCATTTGGTAAAATAGTCGACTGCGACAATAATATAACTGTGCCCCCCAGACGAAGGAGGGTTACAGGTCATGAAATCGATACCCCATTTCATAAATGGTCTAGCAGAGACAACAGGATGCATTGGCATTGGCAGTTTGCGGATTTTACGGTCATAGATTTGGCATGCATGGCAGCTTCTGACTACGAGGATACAATCTCGAAAAATAGTAAGCCAAAAGTAACCGGCACGAAGTATCTTCTACACGGTAGCATAACCAGATAGATGTCCACCACAAGCCCCAGCATGGAAATCATTTAATACTTTTTCGGCCTCCTCATGAGTGAGGCACCTCCTTAAAATGGTATTGACACCACGACAATAAAGTGTATCGCTGACGATCAGATAATCTTTGGCTTGGTATCGAATACGTCGCTAATCGGAGTGAGAGGTATTAGGTCAAATAGTTTGGGTTTGGAGATAAATGATGAAATATCCATACTAGGGGTCAGATGATCCAATCAGAAACAGAGACTTGTCTGGAATAGATGGTTCCAACGTAGTTGCAGTACTATCATAGGGAAGGTCATAGAGAAGCTCAGCCAAAACTAAAGACTTCTTTGACTTGGATTTGATGAATTCGAAATCAAATTCCTGCAAAATGACAATCCATTTTGAATATTCGCCCCCCAGCAATTGACTTGATAAAATGTAAGTCATGGGGTTGCAATTCGAAACTATTGTTGTTTTTCAGAGCAGGATATAATGGTGAAATCTTTGGACAGCTTGAACGGTTGCCAAGGCAAGATTTTCCATGTATGAGTACTTAACTTCTGTATGATTGATATTACGACTCAAATAATAGATTGGATGTTCAATTCCATATTCTACTTGGACCAAAACCATAGCGATGGTCGTCTCAGCCGCGACGATATATAGGAAATAATCATTTTGATAATTTGGAGGATACATTAATGATGCTCGGACAAGATGGTCCTTGACAGCATCAAAAGAAGCTTGCGCAACTTGGTCCCAATGGAAGGGAACCCCCTTTTTCAATAATCGAGTAAATCCTTTAGCCATTTCGGCATAGTTTGGAATGAACCTTCTCAGGAATTTAGCCTTTCCTTGAAGTTTCTGTATCTGAAGTAAGTTTGAGGGCGCAGGAAAATCAATAATGGCCTGAAAATTCAGTGGGTCTATTCGAATTCCTTCTTTTGAGACTACGAATCTAAGCAATCGACCAAAACCAACACAAAACACACATTTGTGCGGATTGAGGTGTATCTTGTAGTGTCGGCATCGTAAGAAAATGGCTCTCAAATGCATCAGATGATCAGTCCATTTTCATGAATGCGCTGGTAAATCATCTAGATATGGTTGAAAAATGTGCTTGATTTCGTTGAAAGCATAATCCATTTCCCTCTGAAAATT
The DNA here is from genome assembly GCA_034641835.2 of Pinus albicaulis. Classification (NCBI taxonomy): domain Eukaryota; kingdom Viridiplantae; phylum Streptophyta; class Pinopsida; order Pinales; family Pinaceae; genus Pinus; species Pinus albicaulis. The sequence goes on along the minus strand of CM076575.1, from coordinate 1,052,366,375 downwards.
TGCCCCAGCGTTCTTTAAACCAAACGAAAGTTTCCTATATGCGAATGTGCCCCAGGGACATATGAATGTTGTCTTATGTTGGTCATCTGGGCCGATATTGATTTGATTGTAGCAGGAAAATCCATCCATGAAATAAAATATTTCACATCCAGCATAATCGTCAGTAATATGGTCGATAAAGGGATTAGGATAGTTGTCTTTTAGACAAGCATGATTAACATCCCGATAATCAACGCACACTCTAATGGCTCCTTGTTTTTTCATAACAGGAACAATATTGGAAACCCACTCAGTTAGCGGAACAGGGTAAACGAAACCAGCACGCAAAATCTTTTCAACTTCTTCTTTGATGGCAGCGGCTTTCTTCAGATGAAGAGGACGAAGCCGTTGATGCACCAATTTTACATCAAGATACATATTAATAGTGTTTTCAACTATACTAGTATCTATGCCTGGCATTTCCTCGTAAGACCAAGTGAATACGTCACGAAATGAACGAAAAAGAGAGAGATATTAATCAAGTTCTGATGGAGAACAAGATACACCGACATGAATATTTTCTACAATGCTAGGTTTAGTCGAAATATCGATAGAAATCATTTCTTCAATATTTGATAAATTTAAATCATATTTAATTGCATTAATCGGAAAAGAATTCGAAATGAAATTTTGAATGGATGGGTGATATAGTTCACTAAGATTATTTTCTTCATAATATGGAAGATGGAAACGATGTTGTTAATCTTCCCATGGTTCTCCTTCTACCATCATAGCTTCCAAAATATTTTCATCTGTCAAAAATTTTGAGGAAAATGGATCAGATGGAGTACCAAAATCTAATGAATGATCAACCCAAACACTCAGCGACACTAATTTCGGATTTGCCACCCAAGCCAAATAGATTGATTTCTATTGTAGCTCAATAGGACTGAGCGGTAAAACATCATCCAACATAGAAATATTAGAATCACCCGTACTCTTGCTTAAGCTAGATAGAGTGGAAGAGATCATGTAGCAGGTCTCTATGCTTGCAATTTCTGCCGACGTCGCTGACGGCGGTAATGCAAAGGTTCCCATAAGAGTGGAATCCTTTAAGAGTCTTACACCAATGTTCTGGATTTCTCATTGGGGTAAGTGAACATATGGAACACTTCTAGTTACCTGTGAAGCGGAGGAAAAAAAGGATAATTGATTAATGACTGTAATAGTACCTTTATGAGGAAAGGAAACCATTCTAAAATATGTAGAAACAATTGTAGTCATCGCATATACCCATGGTCTTCTGAGTAAAATATTATAGTCAAGGGGTCCTTCAACAACCTCAACATCAATACTTACTGTTTTTCCCCCTAATTCAACTTGAAGGTTATTAATAATACCACAAGGTTTATATGTCCTTCCATCAAAAGCCTTCAACATCGTTGATGATTGTGATAATTGCGGCAATCCAAGTGACTTCCAACATTTTATAGACATAATGCAGGTAGATGCTCCCTCATCAATAATAGTACGATGAACAAGGTGATTGAGAACATTTACTTGGATGGAGAATGTCAATTCTGCTGGTAGCTATGACACATAGCCTATATGATTAAAGACAACAAGATTAGAATCAATTGGATCAATTCCACCAATGTCCGACAATAAAGCCTGCTTCTGGAAGGAACAATTTTGTAATACCTCAAGAGCAGACATAGTTGAAGTGGATTAAGCCAAATCTTCAACTATATTATAATTTTGTGCAGCTCTTACTCGAGGATTATATGTTGATTTATGAATTACTCCCTTTGGTGGCTTAATCGTCAATTCAGGAATAACAGGAGGTCGTACTGATTCATTATATGGATTCGTTGTCGAGGTAGTAGGTTGATCAGTCGAACTACCATAGTCTTTATTCCGCATCGACACCAAAATATCTTGTGAAGTTTTTGTAGTGGATAACATTAACACTTGGGAACTAGGAGTTGGATCCGTAGCAACCAAATTTATGTCTGGATTTGGAAATGGGTCTGTCAACACAGCTGATGCGTTAGAAGTCTTGATGATTTTTGAGACTTCAGCACGGTGAGGACAATCCCTAACAAAATGTTCCTTGTTACAGATTATGCATGGATAACGAGGTTTCCGTGGTCCTGACGATTGATCAGATGATCATTCTTGCAGGTTAGAAGTTTTCTTTTTCCTTGATTTCCCCCTTTTCTTACTTCTTGGTTGCTTATCACTTTTTCCTTTGTCAAATGAGAGGGCGTTGATTTCAGAAGTAGGAGCAGGATCAGATGCAGTAGTGATGTTTGTATTTACAGTGTCTATCAAGCCATCTCTGGCATGAGAGTCCTTTATTTGAGGAGGAACATTGAAATTAGATCACGGCGCATTTGGTATTTTCTCATAGAGCGTGCCATACTAAGTATAAATCAAGTCTAAATACTAGGCATGAGCGATGAATTTCTCTTCTGTGACAACGCCAAATTTAGCCACATCCTCTATTATAGATGGTAACAAGTATTTGATGAACCATTTAGCAAGGAGATGATAGGGAACAATTTTCTTAACCATTCGTCGACGGCGATGCCACTCATGAATATGATCTGAAATGTGAGTAGAATTACTCTGTTTGAAGTTGTTAAAGAGTTCCATTCCAGTTTTGTATCTGATTGGTAACTGGAAATGGGTCAAAAATACAGTAGCCAAGGCAGTGAAATTGTTGAATGAAGCTCTAAGTAATTCAATGTACCATTTAGCTGACGGACCTGTGAGCGTTCTCTGGAAAAGACGTAATCGAACAGAATCATCATTTAGGGAATTTGATGAACACCATAAATGATAAGTCATAACATGAGTTGATGGGTCTTCTCCAAGGTTTCCATTGAATTTAGGAATGTTGGAGGGTAATTTATGTGGTATCACCGGCCACCAAGGAGCATAATTGATATGATCATTAGTTAACCGATTTAAATCTAGTAATTCCAAGGTTGCAACAAAAGGCAATTGTCTATTAAGGTCAGGTTGAGCATAGCCAGGATAAGATGGAATTGCTTGGGCAATAGGTCTTTGAGCACCGGCATATGGGATTATTTGTTGGTAACCCAGATAGGGGTTGTTTTGCATGGCAAACGCTTGAGAGTGTTGTTGACCAAAACCTGGATATTTTTCTTGTTGAAATGAAGTTTGCAGAATTTGCGCTTGTGGCTGCCAAGGGGTCTATCCACCAAGATTATAACCCAAATTAGTATAAGTTGGATTCGGTTGATATGTATAACCAGATTGTGTTTGTGACATCCCATAAAATGGTGGACCAGCTTATGAATAAATGATTCCCGATACAGGTTGTTGTAAATTAACCAAAGGATTTTGAGTCTGTGGACCCAACATTTGATGATATTGAGTTGAAGAACTCACCTGATAAGGTTGATGTACAATATTTTGATGTTGTAGCAGGGGTATAGATGTATTAACAAGTGGTATTGAAGTGGGTGTAACAGGTTGAATTGGTTGATACAATTGGACAACCGTTTGTGGTTGGATAGGCAGAGTGGGTTGCCATTCACAAACATTTAAATCAACATCAGTTTGACCAAAATGTGACTGAGTACTATCATATTGGGTAACCAAAGTTTTCCCCCCAGCATAAGGAGGATAATAAGATGGAAAATATTGTTCACTGAATGCTAGGAGTCCAGTTGATATGGTATTTAAAGGAATTGACCCATAATGACCAGCTTGATATTTCCCTGATGATGGATTTAATGAATCAATTCATTCAGTACTAACTATAGGACTACCAGTTAAAACACCAGATGATGACATTGGAAAAGACCATGAACGTGAAGGTGCACTAGATAAAGTGCCAGATAGTGATTTTTAACTTGTTGGAACCGAAGGGCCACTGTGCAAATATGACTCTGGTGATGTTGTGAACATCGACAGAGTAGCGAGGGTAGGAGCTGACGTAATTGGAACAGCAGACCCAACCGAAAATGATGGTTCAGGCATGGTTGTTTGACCAAATGTATACCCTCGAAAATCGACAGGTGATTGAATGGCAATGGGATCAACAAAAACAGACGGAAACGATTGAGGAAATGACTGGTACAGGTAAAGGTCTCCCCCAAAGTGGGTTTGACTTAAAGGTGTATCAGGTTGAAGAATTTCTTCAATTGCAATTAAACTAGGAGGAAGAACTTCACCATCAGGCCCAAAATATATTTCAGACGGTTGACTATGTGTCACTGCAGTCACATGGGAAGCTCTTCGATCCAAAAATCTAGAATCCCGAAGGTCAATCCCTCTATGTGCTGCTGGAGCTCAGCAAGAGTCTCAGCCATATCAAGGTCCTGAAGGACTGCTCTCCCAACAGCCCTCTCTACTGGCACATCCGCTTCATGCTCTGGTTCCTCTACTGGTTGAACGCGACCGATATCTGCATTACATTAAAATATTTAGTTTAGTCCTGGAAAGAAATCAAAACAGAAAAAAAAATTGTGTTAACCTTATAAAAATCAAAAAACATGGTCAAATAAATCTTACCTATTGCACCCCACTGAGCACCTTCTGGTAAAACTAGATATGGATCTCCTCGGAAGTCGATGCCTGCATATGCATACTCATCGATGGTGATGATATGTCACCTGAACCAAGCAAAGAATGCAGTCAAGAACACAATGTTCGATTGGCCTGCATCCTGACCCATGAGTTCTACCCATCTCTGCATTCAAGGATCTCTAGGACTAGATATATCCAATGTTACATGTTGTGGCTACATAAGTGGAATCTGTTCCAAAGCGAAGGAGATAAGGATGGAACCATAACTGAAATTTTTCTTCCTTCCTCCCTTTGCTTTATTTAGTTGTTCCTTTATCTGAGATAGAACAGCTTCAGACCAGTTGAAAACTATTGGCTCTAAACATTCCAGCGCATACTGCATATATGATATGTTCGCTACATGGAGTGTAATGGTGCCAGCTAGTTTAGCAATCGTGAATAGGATGGTCCTCAAAGTCAAATCCCTGACATCACGGATGTTTATTTTTTCATCTTTGCTAGGTTCTGACCCCGAATATAAATACTGCATAACATAATCCCTCACTGTTTCTCCTCCAACGGTAGATCCTGTGAGTGAAATGGGAAAACCTCTCCTCGACAAACCTGTGAGAAAATACACATCCTCAATTGTTATGGAAAACACTTGATTTTTTATGTGAAATGCCTCTATCGCTGGATCCCATGCTCGAACAAGGAATTCTAGGAGTTCTATTTGTTGCCTCATTCCCGACAGTTTAAATTACTTAAGCAGCTTGCAATCCCTTAAAGCTCTTATAGTACCTGGATCATTCAAGGCAATCGTATCTTTTTCTTCATGTTCTATTTCTCTCCATGTAACCGTCATTATAATCCGATGGAAACCTGAAAATCAACCATAAGATCCATTAGATACCATTCATTGCAAAAAACTAGGCAAATTTTGGACACAGCATGAAAACAAAAAACATCAACTGCACCCAACACACTCCCTGGGCTAAGATAGTGCATTGCACATGCAGGTACACTTCACTGTACCTGCTATGCAACACAGGTTTCGACATTCAGGGGTGCTTTGTCCTCAATTTTGGCATAATTTACCCTAGGGCCCTCAAAACCCTAAAAATTTGCAAGGAATGGTAATGAAATTAATACTGAAAGAAAGATAAGGCTTTTACTACTAACCTGGATCAAATGGTGATGAAATCCGTCCACTGAAGTGACCGCAATCAACGACTAAGTTCGGGGGAAAAATCAGGTTCAGAGCTCCAAAATGCAAATGGTAACTATGGAATGGTAAAAATGAATAGTGAAACTGCTTTATATAGTCATTTAATTACTTGCAAATTAAATTTATTGCTATGACTATGGTTTTATTATGTTTTTTATCTTGAAACAGGTATTTTTAATCCATTTGATGTTGTTCTGAACAGGAAATACAACTGACGAATAGGTTAGTCATGCAGATTTATTTCAAGAAAGAATTGACCACAAAGCATGCTTTTTCTCCTTATTTTTTTGAGCTTTGTTAAAACGAAAAAGGATTTGAAGCGCACTTTTATCTCTTTTTCGAGTTTCTATAACAGTGAAAAAGGAACCCTGGAGTCTTCTTTCAGCTCTTTTTAGACTTCGATAATGTAAAAATATTGTCGAGCACTTGTCATTTCGAGCTAGTTAAAGTAAATGAATTGATATCTACTCAGTATTAGTTTAACCCTTTTCCAGACTGAGATGGATTATTTACGAAAAAGGAATACCTTGGTTAAACATGACCAAAGAGGTTCTTTCAGATATCATTTTACACTTTTTCGGATCTGAGAAACAAATTTATGAAAAAGTACTTTTGGAGTTCTCTTTCGTCCTCTTTTTCAGGCTCTCTAAATATGAAAAAGGACCGGGCTATCACTGTCGTTAAGCTCGTTAAAACATAAAATAGCGACGGGCTTGTCGATCATGGCAAGAATCGAGTTTCATTCATCGCTAGACTCGTTAAATTATTAAATAGTGATACTTTATTCTTTTTTCACCCGAAGGGTTGAATTATAGATCAAGAAAATGTTATCCTCCTCAAGCTTGTTAAAAAATAAAGAGGTACTGGTCGACAAATGACCGAGGAAAATTTCGGAAAAGCAAGCAAAGTTTCTTTTTGGTAGCAAGTCGCTCTTGAACATGACACTTCTTTCACTCCATGTCTGTGACTGTTTGCGTTGGGTAAATCATCTTGATGATTCATTCACACCTATGGTTCATCATACCTTCACTTCAGTTTTGGGTCAATGCTGCCAACTCATCGCAGTGTCATCGATATGTTCAAGAGAAGTCATCCAGTGATTAAGAACTCATCCATCTGCAATAATCATAAACCTTCATTTTCATGACCGTCATCCCTGAAAATTGCTATCTCATGTCATACCTTTGTCTCCGAAATTAGTAACTCCAGTTTTGCAATAAGGTGCCTTCTTGTCGACTAAAAATCGATATCCAGGAAGTTCACTTGGAAACATCAGATTCCAGTACCATGAGGCTTGTTACAGCATCGAGAAGATCCACACTTTCGGACCTTTAACCAAAATATTTTGTTTGTCGTTTGACATCAAATCATCTATTCACGCCTTACGAAATGTACTGCAGTACCTTGAGGACCATTGAAATTAATGGTGGTTCTCTCGCGTTTGTTAACAACTTTCATTATTGGCTAGTAATCAAACGATGTCTTTCCATGTTTGACAACAAATCATATATTTGCATGGCTAGACTTGTACTCGAATGATCGAGTGAATGAGATAAGAAGTCCCCGGATCTAGTTTCATCCATCCGGGCTGTGATTTCAGGATTGTTGTACACATCATCTATACGGTGACCTTACATACAAATTTTCATCCAAACGTGGACCTATATCTGTAGGCGATGTCTGCATCTGGGAAACATTCCAATGTAGATGACTTTCTGAATTATGTACATGTTATTAGATTGTTTTATGTGCTGACTATGGAAATTCCTACCCTCAGCAATTATGATCAATAGAGAATTTATCATGATGTAATGTATTGTAAGATTGATGCAGGTGACCATTCCGCTTTTTTTCTAGGCTCATCACAGTGTAAAGCATCTCAATCAAGTGTTCTTATTATTTGAATCTCATGCTTTAGGGGGAAATTGTTATAGGTCAATTTGGGCACCATTCCCAATGACCTGGTTAACTGGGCATCATCTCCAGGACCGATGATAAAAGGGTATATCATTCTCTATCATCTCAGTTGTTATATGCCCTAAGACAGGAAACAACATAAATCAAACAAATAACTTTCATCAAAGCAAGGCTATTCCATGGTTTGAAGCTTATTATTAAACATGTGGGAGCTCACCAATGCAGGCTCTAAGGGGCCTAAGTGCGTTGCATATGCAGGTAGCCCCATTCAAGGCTTCTCTAAAAAGCACTTCCTGACATTCAAAGGTGCATTGGTCACATTGGGAGCGAAATTCTCATTGTTCCAGAATCTCCACTTGGCCAGTGTCTTCTATAAGCGTTCACATGCGTCATGCTTCGAATCCAAGTGTCCATTTGACATCTACATGACTAGAAAACATGTCTTTCCTATTTTTTTAATGCAATTTATTGCAAAAAAACCTACAGTTCATCTATAAATTGAACACAGATCTAAGTGTTTGAAGAGGAAGAATTCGAGTAGGGAAATGCTGGAGAATTTTCAATAGAGAGTTTGATTTGTGGAGATGCTGCTGGAGAGACTTATGCTGTGATGAGACTTGGGAACTCTGCTAGAAGGTTACTGCAAATCAGTCACTAGGTTGTAACCTCTCCTTCTATCATCAATAAAGAGTACTTCTTTTTTTCCCTACATGCATCTATGTTTACTTTGATTTTCCATGTTGTAGATCTTGGTTGATGAATGTAGTTTATGCTTAACCGATTTGGCTAATTAACTTGAATAGATATCTACATTATTACATCTTCTGATGTTTCATGCTATTTCTTGCAGGAAGCATTTAGCTATTTGAAACCACTTTAATTTGAGGCTGTAGTGGAAGCAACAGAAAGGAGCCATTTGGAAGCGAATGAAACAAGTAAGCATCCAATCCTCTCTGTGTATCTGTTCTTAGTTAGGAAAAAGGGTAGTGCAGTCTTTCACCTGTTGTTCTAGACTAGACACTGGTCTAGGGAAGCATAGTTTATCCGTAGATTACAATTCTAGCCCAACAGAGTGAACCCTAGAGGAAAACCCAAACAAAGCTAAATGAGGTGATTTGGATGGATAAAAAGTCGATATAAATCGAATCTGAAGATAAGGTATTAGATCTAAAAAAATGGCTGAAGACTCTGAAATTTCAGACAACCTGCAACAGAAAAAACTCTTCCACAAGAAGTGGAGGGTACTAAAGCCCTAGGGGGATAGGTTCCCACTTAGTTGAGATAAATATAACAAGTACAGTTCCAAAACGGGTGGAGACGGAGGTCAGACAACCCTGAACAGAGGCTCAGGCAAACTCAGAAAAATTTTAGAAAAATTCCCGCAAAAAGTCCAGGTCATAGTTTTTGACTTGTTTTCAGCAGAGGTCGCAGTTTTTGGGCTGAAAGGTGTGTCCTGAGGGTCCAGATCACAGTTTTTGGGCCAAAAAGTGTGACCTGCACTTCCGGCACTCTCGGCAATAGATTTCAGAAAAAAATTATCGTCTCAGCTGCGGCTGATGTCTGTCACCTGTGCAATAGGTCCGAAAACACACAGAAGTTAGAATTTTTATCGTTTTAGGGTTTTATAGGTTAAAGAAAACATCAATAAAAGAAAAAACAAGAGGCTGAAGATAAATCCTAGGGTTTGAAGCAGCTAGAAATGCAAGGATCAGAAAAACGACAGAGGTCGTAATCGTAAACCCGTGTGGAGTCGCCAATTGTTAGTATGAATCTTAATTCCAAGCGTATGGAAAAAAACCACTTTAGTTGTGCATAAAAAATAGCCCTAACAGCAAATATGGCTACCAATATCCTCAAATCTGTAGTTAGGTGATCAAGATAAATGCTGCAAAAATCTATATCTATGCATTAGAAGACATTAAACAGTAGAAAAAACAATATTTACTCCATGCATCCAATCGACAAGACAAGAATATGTTGAATGAATTTTGTATTATGGGCACCTGGGGGGAAAACACAGAAGGGTGTTACCAGTTCTCCTCAATGGGATGGGTTCTTGTAAGTCCTCAACACTTCAGATCTAAGACTTCTCTCTCTTGATGGTGTAGAAAACCTAAACAAAAATGGTATCAAAAATATGACTATGATGGTGGAACAATAGTCAGACCAAAAGTATAGATCCAGAGTGATATTTAGGCAAAAAAAGGCGGTAAATGAATGGGAAAACCATTCTATTTGTAACAAAATATTGAGTTAGTCTAGATATTGGTGCATAATTAAAATATTATTAACCAAATCAAGATCCAACTTTTATGGAATATTTTATTATATTTTTTGGAGGGAAAAGGAATTTGACTTGGGTCAAATCCCTTTATTTGTAAATAATAAATAATTATATGATTTATTTATCATTTTAAGGATATGGTTGAGTAATAATCAAATAAATAATTATTTATTTAATTATTTATGGGTGATTTAGTCATATTTAACAAAGAATATTATTTAAATAAGGTTTAAATAATTATTCTTTAGAAAATAATAAGATAAATAATGATTTATCTAATTAATTTCCTTGTTTTGGGTTAAATATAACCAGGAATAATAATTAAACTGTTGTTTAACTAATTATTCCTTGAGGAAAATCAAACAAATGAAGATTTATTTAATATTTCCTCATGGGGTTTCCTGTTTAGACCATAAACAACTTAATAAAGGTGGTTAACTAAGTTATTTTCATAGTGAAAGCAATTTTACTTAGGGTAAATTTGGTCTTACATGGTGTACTTGGGTCCATCTAATGATAATAGGTTAGATGGCCAAAAAATGGTGTAACACTCGCGACTTTGATATTGCCCCTCATGGTGAGGGAGGTGAGGAGGAGGAAATCGTGCGCAACCTGGAGGGGATCTCTCGTGGGGTCCTAGACTATGCATGATTCGACGATTTTCCTCATGCCTATCAAAGACACATTGTAGGGGCGTCAAACCAAGTTCACCGCTTGCTGAGGCGGCTCATACGACCAGTGACATGCTATCATGATTATCACGCCGATTAGACACCTAGGATTTCCTTCTTCATATTTTGAGAGACATAATGTCTTAGGATGTAATAGAAACACACATATTTTTTACTTATGATGCACACTGATGCAAACATTCGATATATATATATATATATATATATATATATATACACATCTAATTTCCTATATGGATCTTTTTCATGTGATGTAATATTCCTAAATTAGCATGCAGCTAATTGGAATATTGATTTTTGTCTTTTACACCTAGGAGATTGAATAAATCGGTAAGGAGGCCCATGAACAATAAAATATGAATAAAATACCTCATAGTATGAAAAGGGATCATCATTGGAGCTGGATTTCACACCCTTATGTGTGAAAAGGGACCTTTGCATGTGGACAAGGTCAAGTTTGACCAAGTCAACATCGCTGGGATAAGAGGTGGAGATCACTTGGAGAGACAGCGCAGTATGAATGGGAGGAAGTTTCCTTGGTGGAGGAGACCCTAAGGAGTGGGACCCAGGGTGACAGAGCTTTCACCTTTTTAAAAGGAGGGCAAGGAAACCATTTTTATTCATGTTATGTATTATTGATTTCTTGGTCTGTTCAGACTTGGTGCATTCTCCTGTTGTTTAGCAGAGTTTCAGTGTTGCTTAGCACAAGTCTTTCCTGTTTAGGAATTCCTTCTCCTTTCAAGAGAGGCCTCTTGAAGGAGCTTACACTTCATTTCTCCACATCCAGGATTGAGGCCAAGCTACCTCCTTCAGCTACAACGCATTTTCTGTTGAGAGTTGGGTTGTGTTGTAGGGTGTTTCAGTGGAGGGTTGAAAACACCACTTCCAGGGCTTATTTTTCAAGGGAGAAAGCTTTCTTTCCTTTGGAACACCAGTGAGGAAGACCCTAGAGCTTATTGCAGATTTTGGCACTTGGCCAACACATTTCCTTTCTCCTACAGCGCAGTCCCTTCTCTAGACTACGTTATTTTCAGTGTGCAATTACAGTGAGGGTCTGTAGGATTATTGGAGGGTGAGATATTCAGTGATAGGATCAGACTTTCACTTGAAAGGTCCATTGGATGAGATCTATTTATCTGATGCATCATCTTCAGCCATCTCCATCCAGTTCCAGCTCTTGAGTTGCAGCTGCTACTGTAACTCCGGCATTTCTGCAGTTTTGCATATTTCAACCAATCCTTCCAGGATTGTCTTGAAATAGTATCTGGGGATCTTAGATCTTCACTCCCTACATTGTATGAGATATATCATTCCATATCCATGTATTGACATACTCTAGCAGCAGTTATTCTTAATAAAATTGCGCTGTCCTAGCCTTGTATACTTTCTGTGTAGCAGTAGGCTTGTATTTTATGTTCATGTTTCTTGAGGCTGATTTTTGCCTATCTTGAGTAACTCTTTCCTCAAGATCTTGTATCTATTTGCTGCTATAAGACTAATAATATGGTTATATGTTCTTCTTACATTTTCTGAGTTGATGTAACACTGCTCTTTCATTATTATGTTCATGGATTGTTGTAGCTCCACTTTTGGAATATCTTAAGATATTCCCATTGGTGTAGATTTTCCCTATTTGGGATACTACAGTGGTATCGGAGCATAATCTTGGCTCAGCCTGTGGAACTCGGCCAATATGCTATCAAGAGAAGAGAAGATGAAGACTCCATTCTTTAGAGGAAAGAAGGAGGAGAGGCTCTCAAAGCTTCTTCATAAATATGTACAGAGCATTCACGGAGATCTCAAGAAGATCAGGAGGGAGATGTGCATAGAATATCCAAGAGGGTTTGAATCTGAATCAAACTCTAGAATTTCACATCATGAGTGTGAGCATGAAACCACAGATAATGATGCACAGTGCAGTCACATGCCCAGAGTTTCCATGAGAGAGATGGAAGAAGAAGGAATGACTAGGAGGGAAACTCTTAGTGAATTTTTGCTAGAGTATGAATCTCAAACTCAGAAGTTTAGAGATCATATTACTTTTCTAGAGTTTTGCAAGATCAAGGTGGAGAGAATAAAGCAGCATAATATGGATAGATTCATTCTATCTACTTTTGATGGTTCACCTACATGTTCAGCCAAAGCTTGGGTGGAAGAGCTAGACACCTTTTTGTAGCAGCACCATATTTCTGAAGATGAAGCCATCAAAGTTGCAGCGCTGCATTTTGGAGGTAAGGCCTATGCATGGTGGATATTTGAGTATTTTTCTTTAAAGAATACAAATACTTCTTCTTATGAAAGGTTTATTAAGACATTGGTGGAAAGGTTTGATGGAAAAATTTCTGCAACACATGTGGTGAAGTCAAACAAACATAAACAAACAAAAACCTTTCATGTGATGGAGGAAACCATAAACTCAACTCAACTTCAGAAAACCATTAAGGAGGCTGAAATATTGGATCATACCTTGCTAGAGGCAATATCTCTATCTCATGATTTTGAACAAGAGGATATGGAGATCCCTTTTTCAAAAGAGGATCCAATCATTGGGAGGTTTCCCATACACATTGATGAGGATGAGGGCAACATCGATGTCATATCTAGAGTTGATCTAGTACCTCATGCAGAGGAAGAAGGAGCTCTTGCTCCAACTAGAGGGATTCTTGTATCTTTGCAAGAAATTCCTCGGGATCTCATATATGGAGATCAAGGCACAACTCATGTTCTACATGTGCCACTGATGATGAGGTGTGGAACTATGGAGTTAAAAGGAGGAGATAGGGATGATGACCAGCATCATGTGATGAGGAGTACACACCCCTATCCATTTCAGGAGGTTGATGCACCTAAGAGGGGGACTGGATTGCACAGTGAAGGCTAGGACAATTATTTCCATTCATATATGTAGTCCACTCTTGTTTTTGATGTCTCATTGCATGGAGACATGTCACCGGGGAGACCACCAGATCAGTAGAGGAGGATGGATTCTTCACATTTTGAGGAACCACTCATTGATTCTAGAGGAGTGAAGACCTTGGGAGAGCTTGGTACAATGCTGAGAGTCTTAGGTAGGCTCAAGGAGGAGAGAGACACTCTCTCAACATCATCTTTACCCACTCTCATTTCAGATTCTACGTTGTGGCAGGAGCATCATGGGAGGGATAGCAGCCTTCCAACTTGCATCTTTGGCATGGGAGATTTCAAAGAAGAGGAGAACCATATGAAAGATGTTCTTCATGATATTTCATCAGCGCTATCACTATGGAGGATAGATCCATATTGGAAATCCCAGCTATTGGTGGATTATTCCAAGGATCTTTCTACTTGTATGATTTTGGATGGCCAAGTGCATGAGGAGGGATACTCAATCAGAGATGAGGTCATCTACTATCATGGTAGGATCTTCTTTCCTAGAGCCTCCCAGCTCAAGGAGAAGTTGCTACTAGCAACTCATGAGGATTTTCTCTTCAGCCACACTTATTCTATGAGAGCATACTACACCATCATGGAGGGGTATTTTTGGGAAGGCTTTGAGGAGGAGATATATCAGCATATGAGGAGATGCATGGACTATGTAGAGATGGAGGAGATACATAACTCTTTGGAAGAGTTAACACAGCCACCTCTTTTCTCTTTTAAGATAAGAGGAGACTCATCTATGAGCAAAATATATGGTAAGGGCGTTATTTGTTTGCATGATGATTTGTATAATGTATATATGCATACCTTAAACATACATGTGCAGGACTTTGCTCAAAGGAGGAACCTTATTCCTTCTAGACTTCATGGTCTACTTGAGGCCATGAGCAGTTTTTATGGCCACTCCCTAGGAGGACTTGGGGAGGAGATTTATTATGGAGAACATGATTACTTTGCACCATAGATCATTCACTTTCTCCAAACATATGAGGAGAGTGGGGCAGCAAGCAAGTGGTTGAGAAGCCACACTTTTTTTCATTCTCTATTGCAATTGAGGGTCAAACTGCGTTGGTTACATCTGAGGGACCATTGTCCTTCTCCCTTGCTACATATGGCAGCCAGTATGGTTCTCATTATGGTTCCCTATGTTGCTGTTGTTCTTGTTTCTATTGAGAGCATGATTGGGAGAGACACACATTGGTTGGATGTGTCCTTTGGGAAAGATATTTCCTATATTATTAGCATTGCATGTTATGATGGGAGCATGAGAGATGGAATGGCCACCACAGCAAAACACTTGTCTCTTTATGAGGTGGGCCATGAGATTGATTGGAGCACTTGGGCTTTGACTCCCACACTTCATTGGGAGAAACTTTTCTATGAGTTGCCATGTCATGTTGTGCAATAGCAGTTAGGAAAACTTCGCTATGACCACTTGGGAAACTGTCGGTACCTTTCAAATCCACATGAAATATTTAGTATTCCTCTTACTTGGATGCCATATGATGGTGATTTCCTATTCATCATATATGGGATGATTTGGGCCAGCATGATTCACAACATTGGAGGGAAGATCTTTGGAAATTCACTTTTCTTCTTGCCACTTGGAGGCAACACTTTTGCAACCCAAGAGCAGCAAATACTCTACACTTATCATAAGCGGAGAGGAGGAAAGCATGGGGTAGGCTATTATGTCTACCATGATCATATTTTCAGCACACCTACATTGCATGAGCTCAAGGTCGAAGAGGTTTTTCAGGAGTTGCCATGTTGGGAGGTAACTCACTTTGTATGGATGATTGCTTGGGGATGGAGGATCCACATGGGAAGTATGTTTCCCAATACACTACAGACTCCATGCCTTGAGAGGACCTCTGGACAGCACCTTATTTCCTCCTTGAGTACTTCACTTATTCATGATGATGGCCATTTGGCTAGCTTGCATGCTTGGGAGGGGCAATTTGGAGATTCATTGATGAGACAACATCTTATTCCTTAGAGGATTTCATAATATGTGGATGCTACAGTAGGAGGAAGGGAGACCCTTCAGTTCTATCCTTGCAGTTTCTTGAGGACAAGAACCATTTGGGAGGGGAGGGCTGTAATATTCCTAAATTATCATGCAGCTAATTGGAATATTGATTTTTGTCTTTTACACCTAGGAGATTGAATAAATGGGTAAGGAGGCACATGAACAATAAAATATGAATAAAATCCCTCATACTATGAAAATGGATCATCATTGGAGCTGTATTTCACACCCTCGTGTGTGAAAAGGGACCTTTGCATGTGGACAAGGTCAAGTTTGACCAAGTCAATAGTGCTGGGATAAGAGGTGGAGATCACTTGGAGAGACAGCGCAGTATGAATGGGAGGAAGTTTCCTTGGTGGAGGAAACCCTAAGGAGTGGGACCCAGGGTGAGAGAGCTTTCATTTGTTTAAAAGGAGGGCAAGGTAGCCATTGTCATTCATGTTATGTATTATTGATTTCTTGGTCTGTTCAGACTTGGTGCATTCTCCTGTTGTTTAGCAGAGTTGCAGTGCTGCTTAGCACAAGGATTTCCTGTTTAGGAATTCATTTTCCTTTCAAGAGAGGCCTCTTGAAGGAGCTTGCACTTCATTTCTCCACATCCAGGCTTGAGGACAAGCTACCTCCTTCAACTATAATGTATTTTCTATTGAGATTTGGGTTGTGTTGCAAGGTGTTGCAGTGGAGGGTTGACAACACCACTTCCGGGGCTTGTTTTTCAAGGGAGAAGGATTTCTTTCCTTTGGAACACCAGTGAGGAAGATCCTAGAGCTTATTGCATATTTTGGCACTTGGCCAACACATTTCCTTTCTCCTACAAAGCAGTCCCTTCTCTAGACTGTGTTATTTTCAGTGTGCAATTGCAGTGAGGGTATGTAGGATTATTGGAGGGTGAGATATTCAGTGATAGGATCAGCCTTTCAATTGAAATATCCATTGGAGGATATCTATTTATATGATGTAGCATCTTTAACCATCTCCATCCAGTTCCATTTCTTGAGTTGCAGCTGCTACTGCAACTCCGAAATTTCTGCAGTTTTGCATATTTCAGCTAATCCTTCCAGGATTGTCTTTAAACAGTATTTGGGGAGCTTAGATCTTCACTCCCAACATTTTATGAGCTATATCATTCCATATCCATGTATCGACATACTCCAACATCAGTTATTCTTAATAAAACTGCGTTTTCCTAGCCTTGTATACTTTCTGTGTAGCAGGGGGCTTGTATTTTATGTACATGTTTCTTGAGGCTGATTTCTGCCTATCTTGAGTAACTCTTTCCTCAAGATCTTGTATCTATTTTCTGCTATAAGACTAATAAGATGGCTAGATGTTCTTACTACATTTTCTGAGTTGATGTAACACTGCTCTTTCATTATTATGTTCATGGATTGTTGTAGCTCCACTTTTGGAATATCTTAAGATATTCCCATTGGTGTAGATTTTCTCTATTTTGGGATACTACATGTGATGACGATTTTACAGATTACGCAAATGTCTATCTAATAAAATTTTAGCCACTGTATCAGTTAATGCATTCATTTGCCTAGGAATATGTTGATATGTGATATAATCAAAATTTCTTTCTAGAAAACGAACACGTAAATACAAACTTAAAATATGAGGGTTTCTAACTGAATAATGTCCATTAAGTTGAAGAACAGCAAGTTGTCAGTCCAGATTTACAACCAATGCACGAATGCCGAGGGTAATCACCTCGGTTAATAGTTCAATTACAGCACTATACTCAGCGACATTGTTTGTAGTTTTTCCTAGACAAATACCTTGTAGATCTATCAACTCACCTACGGGATCATAAATCACCCAGGCTGCCAAAGACAAGTTCTAGGTACTGCGAGAAGCACTATCCACGAAACCGACATAAGGGGTAATATACATCTGCACAATAAGCAACGACCCAATAAGCAGGAAAATGCTCGCAAAGCACACCAAGCCAAAAATGTACAAAAATGAAAAGAAAACCTATGTACACAAAACATGCACGAATGACTCATGCATAATATTTTTGAGATATAACCCATTTCTAGGTTGATCCAGAGGATGACCTTCATAATCAATTAGCTCATAGGCCCCATTCCACAAGACAAGTTTAATAATGTAGGGCCCATGCCACATGGGTTGAAATTTCCCTGCCCCCAGCTTATCATGAGCTTGGTCGTACATGAGGACAAGGTATCCTACTACAAAGGATTGAGGGGAAACCGAATGGTCAAAATGAGCTTTGACCAGTTTTTTTTTGCCTCGATGACCAAAGCAGCCATGCGGCAAGTTTCATCCAGCCTTTCTAAGTAATGAAGATGCTCTTCTTCTAGCAAAGTGTTCGGAAAAAATTCAACAGCCAACTTGAGCGAAGGTATTTCACACTCAATCAAAAGGGTAGCTTCCAGACTGTAAACAAGCTGGAATGGAGTGAATCCAATCACATCCTTAACTAAGATTTGGTATGCCCAGAGAGCCGAAAATAACATGAGATGCTAGTTTGATTTGTGCATCCCAATTTTCCGTTGAAGCATGGTGACAAGAACTTTGTTCACGAGTTCCATATGGCCATTGGCCTGAGGATAGTACGGTGTTGAGATGTCGTGATGCAAACCCAAACTAGAAGTCAACTCCGCCACCATATAAGGCCGAAAATGGGAACCATGATTGGTACCTGTTAGTCATCAATAATTTTTTCTATTTTGTAGATGACTAAATGCTTGTCCTAGATTTCTAAAAACAAGATTCATGAATATTGTGAGTTTTATAAATCTCACTGCCTTCATTATCCTTATGATAAATTTTTCATTGTTTCACTATTTTGTCATGTCATGGTTGGCTTACCACTCCTAGAAGACCCCTCATGGGCTCATGCCATTCATCTTTATCCTATTTTCCCACCCATAACCTCAGAACTCTGTTTAGCCTTTACCTCACCCCTCCACTTTCCCACTAAGATCACCAAACAACCTACTCCTTCTCATATTCACCAAATGCCTCAAGCATTGATGGTCTCAAAACTATCCCTATAGGCTCTTTATATAAGTCAAGTACATTGTATTTTGGATCTTCAGTACATAAAATTGTCAAATCTCTATTTTTCATACTTGAAGACCCCAAGCCAAGCTTTCAGTCAAAGATCAAGTCAAAAGAGCCTCCCACTAAGTTATTAGGGTTTCATAGGTTGTAGTGTTATATTTGGTGTTCTTAATCATTTTTTTTCATGTGCTAGAAGTTGAATCAGATGTGAAAGAAATTCAGCACCTATTTTTTGAAGATAGATGAGAAAGATCTCCAAGGAAGATCTCCTTAATCAAGTACAAGAATCTGCAAAAGGAAACTGTTTATTATTGACATTTCTGTAGGAGTGTCAAGGTGGCTATCACTTTTAGAAAAATTATAAATTACAGAGCAATGCAACACATATAATATGCGGAAAACACAAACACATAAAACACATAAAACCAGAGAGACACAAATATACGTGGTTCACCCAGTTTGGGCTACGTCCACCTTGAATAGCCAATCCTTCCTTTCTATTATCCAGCAAAATGAAGAGACACAACCTACAGCAGATCGACTGTAATATCCTCTGTTCTCTCTCGCAGTCTCCCTATATATTTCTCGCTCTAAGAATACACATACAATACACAGCCGCAATACAATACCCTCATAAAAAGTGAGGGGTTTCCTTCTAGGGAAAAAAAACCCTAAACTAAACATAACTTATACCATCAAATCATATGCCTAATGAACGGCCCAGATTGATTAGAAATTAGTATACTTTTACAAGGAAATTTTACATTTGTTTTTAGCTTTGGGGGTGCTGCACTCGAAACCCTTGCCGGGGGACCTCTAGCCCCCAGAACCCCCAGCGGGGGGGTCAGCCCCCCAGGACCCCGCAGGAGGGACAAGTCCCCCCCCCCCCCTTGCTGTAGGGGTGTACAATTTTCCTAGGGTATACATCTGACTAAAACAAGGATCTCTGAATCAGGATGAAAATCAGCCTCCACACCCAACAATTTCCCACTTGGAGACTGATTGTAGCAACTCCACCACTACTTCATTTGTTGGATAATGACTCCTCTTTGGACCTAGTTGTTTCTCATCTTTATCGTCATTCTTGAAGACAAATTGAAACTGAGCATATTCTCAGTTTCTCCCTAGTTACAACTTTTGTTAGGATATCTGCAGGATTCTGGCTAGTGTGTATCTTTTCCAGCTTCAACTGTCCATCTTCCAATACTGACCGTATGAAATGGTACTTGAGTTGTATGTGTTTAGTCCTGGAATGAAATACTGAGTTCTTTGCAAGATGAATGGCACTTTGGCTATCACTGTATAATGTGCCTATATCATGATTCTTACCCATTTCATCCATAAACCTTTGTAACCAAATCATTTTTTTACTAGCCTCTGTAGCAGCAACATACTCTGCTTCTGTTGTTGAAAGTGCAACAACACTTTGGATTTTGAAACCCAACTAACAGTTGTTCCACCTACAGTAAATACATATCCTGTAGTGCTCATCCAGTTATCTCTGTCACCCACCATATTCGCATCAACATATCCCTGTAGAGAAATGTTTGAACCACCAAAGCATAATGCTTGATTTGTGGTACCTCTCAAATATCTGAGAATCCATTTTACTGCCATCCAATGTTCTTTTCCTATATTTTTCATGTACCTGCTTACGACTCCCACTACATGTGCAATATTAGGCCTTGTGCAGACCATTGCATACATCAAGCTTCCAACTGTTGATGCATATAGAATTTTAGACATATAGTCCATTTCTTCTTGGGTCTTGGGGCACATCTCCTTACTAAGTTTTAAATGGCTAGCAAAAGGTGTACTAACTGGTTTTTCATTCTGCATATTAAATCTTTTCAACACCTTTTGTATGTACTCATTCTGAGATAGTGTTAATTTGCGATTTTTCCTGTCTCTAGTTATTCTCATACCAAGGATTTGTTTTGCAACTCCCAAATCCTTCATTGCAAATGAATTTGCCAATTTTCTTTTGAGCACATTTATTTCCTGCATGTTAGACCCTGCAACAAGCATGTCATCTACATACAATAACAATATAATATAGCTGCCATCATTTTTCTTTTTTAGATAAACACAATGATCAGAGTGACATCTAGTATAACCTTGTTTAGACATAAACTTGTCAAATTTTAGATACCACTGCCTTGGAGCCTGTTTTAAGCCATACAAGCTCTTCTTTAACCTGCACACCAATTTTTCTTTTCCTTTGACCTCATATCCTTCTGGTTGCTGCATGTATATCTCTTCCTCCAAATCTCCATGGAGAAATGTTGTCTTTACATCTAACTGTTCAAGATGTAAATCTTCCGCCGCTACAAGACTTAAGATAGTTCTGATTGAATTCATCTTAACAACAGGAGAAAATATTTCATCAAAATCAATACCTTTCTTCTGTGCAAACCCCTTCACCACAAGTCTAGATTTGTACCTTTGTTTTCCTCCATCTTCTTCCTTCAGCCTGTAAACCCATTTATTCTGCAATGTAGTTTTACCTGCAGGCAACCTGACTAAGTCCCAAGTTTGGTTATGCATTAAGGATTCCATCTCTTCTTCCATGGCTAGCTCCCACTTCTTCCTGCTTTCAACCTGCATTGCTTCTTCATAACATTCGGGTTCACCAGAATCAGTTAACAATAAATAATATAATGAAGGAGAGTATCGTTCAGGGGGTCTACTTATCCTGGTAGATCTTCTAACACCACTTTCAGGTGTTTGAGGTGCCTGTTGCTGTTGTGGTGGTTGTTGTTGTTGTGGTTGTTGATTATTATTATTTTCAGGCACCTTTACTTTTTCAGTTATCTCATCAAGAACTGTGTATTCCTTGCTTTCTTTTTCCTGTTTCTTTTCCTGCAACCGATTCTTATACAAGACCTTTTCATTGAATATTACATCTCTGCTCCTAATGATTTTGTGATTTTCATAATCATATAAGCGATAACCAAAATCATTAACACCATATCCAATAAAGGTACATTTCTTTGATTTTTCCTCAAGCTTTGTTCTATTTTCTTTATTAATATGGACAAAGGCCTCACAACCAAAAGGCTTTAAAAGAGAGTAGTTTACCTTTTTACCTGTCCATGCTTCCTCTGGAATACCACCATCCAAGGAACTTGAAGGCCCTCTGTTTTATTAGATAAACAACAGTATCTACAGCATCTGCCCAAAATTGTAAAGGCAATCCCGCATGCAATCTCATGCACCTTGCATGCTCCATGATTGTTTTGTTCATCCTTTCTGACACACCATTTTCTTGTGGTGTTCTTGGAACTGTCTTCTCTCTACGAATTCCATGCTCTGAACAGTACCTATCAAATTCTTTGCTGCAATATTCACCTCCATTGTCTGATCTGAGACACTTCAACTTCTTTCCTGTCTCAATCTCAACCAAAGCTTTCCATTTCTTGAAAGTATCAAATACATCAGATTTATTCCGAATACAATAAATCCATGTTTTTCTAGTTGCATCATCAATAAAAGTAACATAATAACGAGAGCCACCGAGAGATGATACATGAGCAGGTCCCCATACATCTGTATGCACAAGCTCCAATTTTTCGCTCTTCTTTTCTTTCCCAACTCTGAGAAATATGACTCTCTTTTGTTTTCCATAAATGCAATTCTCACAGAAATCCAAATCAACATTCTTCAAACCTGGAAACAAATTTCTTGAGTGAATAATCTTCATTCCCTTCTCACTCATGTGTCCAAGCCTATGATGCCATAATGTTGCATCTGCTCCTTTGGAAGTTAAAGCATTAACATAGTTAGAAATACCATTGCATAAATACAATGTACCAACCTTTTCGCCTTTTTCTATTACCAGGGCTCCTTTGGTGACCTTCCAAGTTTTATCTGTGAAAGTTGTCACACAACCTTCACCGCCTAACTGCCCTGATTTTTCTTCAAATCTGGAACATGCCTTACCTTATTTAATAGCCATTGGTTTCCATTATATTGTTTTACAAGAACTTTACCCATTCCAACAATTTTACAGGGTTTATCATCACCCAAACAGACTTGTCCAAAATCTCCTTGAACATAGTCATGAAAATATTTCTTATCAGGTGTGGCATGGAATGAGGCCCCTGAATCTACCACCCAGGGATCAGTAACATTTTCAAAAGAAAGAATCAAAGCATATTGTAACACATCGCCTATCACATTTTCTTCATGATTGTTTTCTTGCTGTGCATCTCCTTCTTTTCCCTTCCGAGATCTACAGTCTTTCTTCAAGTCTCCTTTCTTTCCGCATTTCCAGCACACTATCCTCGATCTGGACTTGGATATTCCTTTCCTTGATTTACTACAATATCCTGAGCTCTTTCCCCTTTCCATTATTCTTCCCCTTTAATCTGCACTCAAAAAATTACCCGATGTCTTACCAGAGCTTTTTCGTCGCATTTCCTCGCTAAGGATACCACCGATAACATCATCAAACTTTAAAGTACTAGATCCAGAGACAGAGTTACTAATGGCCATAACTGAACCATTCCAGCTTTTTGGCAATGAGCACAGAAATAAAATAGCCCTAACTTCATCATCAAATTCTACCCCTACAGAACTTAACTGACTGGTAACTGTATTAAAATCATTTAAATGGTTTGCAACAGAACCACCTTCCGACATCTTCATATTAAATAAACGTTTCATGAGAAATACCTTGTTTCAGGCTGTGGTTTTTTCATATAGTTTCTCCAATGCCTTAATCAAACCCTCTTTTTTTGTTTCCTTCGAAATATTGAAGGCTACCGACGCCGCATGTAATATCCCAAAATAGGGATTTTCTACACTATTGAGAATATCTTAAGATATTTCAAATGTGGAGATCCAGCAAATAGACTCATATGATGTGTTCAAAAACACATAGCCATCAAATGAGTGAAACAGAAGCAAAAGAAGAATGTCTGCACATTCCCAAGTGGGGAAAATACAGAAATTAGACCCTCGAAACGTTATTTCTGAAGATATGCATTTTTACTGGGTGAAATAATGCTTGATTCCCTTAGAATATAATGTTAGGCCCTCACATACAAAAGGGTATTATAAATAAATCCCTTTTGATATGTTAAACAGACCTCCCGGCTTCCTATCAGCTCAAAAATAGCCAAATCCCATGACTTGAGTTATGCAGAAAAAGACTGAAGCATGTACAGTGTTATTTTGTGAGGGTTTCTATATTATAATGATAAAATAACATGGATCTAGAACTTTATGTAACAATATGCCAATAAAACATAGATCTAGCCTCCTTATTGCATTATAAAGCTAACCCGGCAAGGGTTTCATGAAACACATGTACAAGAAAGAGCAGATCTGAATATTCAGCTCAGAAAATGCAGTCTTACTACAAAATTACAGAAATATAGCTGAATAATACAAAATAGGGATGAGGATCCCTTCCTCTAGCTTTCCGGGAGAAGGGTTGGTCGTTTCCCTAGGAAACTAGCTCAGAAACAAGGGTCTTAACCCTACTGTAGCAACTATGTGCAAAATGACGTATTTCCTGCAAGGGACTGTGCTGTAGGATATGAGAACCACTTTGGCCTACTGCCAAGATATGAAATATGCTCAGAAATCTCCCTAGCTTTCTCAAGAGAAGGAAGACACCCTCTACTGAGAAATAGACTCGGAAGTGGTGTAAGAATCCTCCACTGCAACACCCTGCAACTCAGCAATATCCTGCTACAGAAATAACGCTGGGGCTGAATAATGATGCTTGGCCTTAAGCCTGGATGTGGAGCAATACTAGACAAGCTCTCCCAAGAGGCCTCTCAAGGGAAGAGGTGGGATTCCTGCTTGGGAACACCCAGTGCTACCCTGCTAAACAGCAAGAGGAAGCCAAGTCTAAACAAACTAGATCAAAATATCGAAATACAAAAGCATGCCTAACAAAGGCCTCCATCCTCTCCATATATAGCAATTGAACCTCTCCTCATTGGGTCCCATCCACATGTTCCATCAAGCACATGCAAGTTGTCCTCCACCAAAACTGCACTGTCCATCAAGCTGGTTCAATGTATCTAGACAGCTTTATTGACTTGGTCAAAGTTGACTGAATCAACATGATCCCATCTCTGTTCACACACAAGGGTGTTGAAATAAGCTGCTTATTCTTACTCCTTTCACATTAGGAGTGTTATTGATCCTTCTAAAGAGGTTAATGGGCCTCCCTACCCATTTATTCACCTACTTAGTGATGAAACAACTCTAATATTCCATTTATCTTGAAGGCTAAAAATTTGGAATATTACAGTCCTCCCCTCCAAAATGTTGCTTGTCCTCAAGCAACTATATAAGGAGAGAAAAATCTTCCCCTCCTCTCCTTGTGGCCTCCTCATCAAAAGTCTCCACCACTGCTCAATATTATCTGCTACAAATCTATCCTCCAATGTCTCCTCCCAAGCATGCAAAACCATATGGCTCACATTATAGAAAGGTGGAAGATGTAAGTGAAAACCTCCTTGTTGACCAATGACCTCCTCGAGGTGGGAGTGATGATGAACATGGGGAATATTATTCCCAATGAGTGACTCCCACACCCATGCTATCATCCAAATGAAATAAGCCAATCTAGTTAGCTCAAAAAGATCCTCAACCCCTGGTTCATACAATGTGTTGGGGCTGCATGGAGAGATTGGATCCTTCCAACCAAGTGGTTTCTCTCTCCATTTATGGTAGGTATGGGGCTGCTACTGATCTTGGGCTGAAATATCATGACCTCCAAGAGTGGCCGAAGCTACCCCATCAAACAAATAAACCATGAAGTGCCTCCTCCAAAAACACAAGTTCTCCAAATGGCTTCTCCCACATGAAGAAGAGAGATGTAATTTGGAAATCATGGGCTGCCCATTTCTTCTCCTGAAACATGTATCATGCAAAGTAGGGAGAATCATTCTTCTAATGGGAATATTCAACTCATATCCCACTCTCCCAACAAAGCTTCTCATGAACATCGAGATAACAACAATACATGGAAGCAAAAACCAATAGAAACAAGTTGTCACATGACAACCGAAAAGTGGATCAAGGCCCCACACAAGGAACCAGCGCAGTGCATTCCTTTGCCTGCATCAAATAAAACAAAAACAAGTGCTTTTCCAGCCACTTTTTTGCTTCCATAATCATTTTACAAGATATAAACATGAAAGTACAAAAGGGTGTCAATGGTGCACACCAAAAATCATGTGGCTTCCCCCACAAACCACCAATTAGATAGCCAATATCGATGCTACAAATGGCTTCAAGTACATCATTATGAAGTATGCAAGAATGAATAATCCTCCTTGGTACAATATGTTGCTCATAAAAAGACAAGAAGTACAAAACATAAGGTGAAATTGTACATTCTCCATTATGTACTTGCAGTCTTGAGCTGGAATGGCTCAACTGGAAATGCTCCCTTACTCCCAATGAGTAGGAAGATGGTTGTGACATCCTCTCTATCACCATCCGGGTTATGCATCTCTCCATATGCTGAAATATGTCATGTTGAATGCCCTCCCAAATGAACTCCTATGCCAAGGAAAGATATGCATCAAAATGCATGGAGAAGAAGTCCTCATGTGTTGCATGTAGCAGCTTCTCCTTGAGCTTAGAAGCTCTAGTCAAGAATACTTTGCCATAAGAATAGATGACCATATCATCCACCATATATCTATCATCTCCATCTGGATCATCAAGAATCATGCATGCACCAAGATCCCTGGAGTACTCTACCAAAATTTGAGACCTCCAGTGTGGATCAATCCTCCCAAGAGACAGTGCTAGTGATCTGGTATGTGAAAGTCTCTTCATGCTACTACCTGCTACTTTGACATCCCCCATGAAAAATTATCCTCCAAAATTCTTCACCTCTCCAAATTCCAAGAGTGGTGAACCAAATGGCAAGATTTCTCTTACCAACTCTAAGTTTGGTGGCCTCCCTGGTGGAATGCCTCCATGTAGTGAGACATCCATGGAAAGAGAATATTGTTCATATGGTTGGGAAACCTTGCCCTTGCCCTCACAGCGCAAACCAGTCTCCCTCCTCCTTGCACCAACTCTCTGAAATAGATAGGGGTGTGTGTTCCCCATCAAGTGATGATGTCCTTCCTCCCTACCTTCTCCTTCCATCAATATCATCTCACAATCATGCTGCTCATTGATTTGACTTTGCCTCTCATATGTGAGATCCTGGGGAACTCCTTGCAATGACACAAGAAATTCTCCTATTGGAGAATGTGCTCCTCCTTCCTCTGCATGAGGCACTAGATATGCTCTAGATGTGACAGCGTTGTAACCCCCATCCTTCTCTTCATCTTCAATATGAATAGGAGGTAACTGCTCAATAAAAGGATCCTTCTTTGCAAAAGGTCCCTTCATGCCCTCTTGTCCAAGGTTATGAAACAAATATCTTGCCTATAGTAAGGTATCATGCAAGATATGACCTCCTCCAATAGGTTTCTGAAGTGGCTGTGAGTTTGCAGGTCCTCCCAACTTATGTAAAAGTTTCATTGGTTTGATTGTCTCATGTTTTGTATCAAATATTTCTACCAACCTCTTAGTGAACTTTGCAAAATAAGAATGATTAAAATTTTTCAATGAAAATGACTCAAACATCCACCAAGCATAGGCATTACCTTCAAAGTGCAGCGCTGCATCTCTGATGGCTTCTTCTTCAGAAACTGGGTGTTGCTGCAAATAAGTACACAACTCCTCCACCCAAGCTTTGCCTGATCAAGTTGTGGATCCATCAAAGGTAGATAGAGAAAATATATCCATGTCATGTAGTTGGCTCCTCTCCACCTTGATCTTGCAAAACTCTTTGAAAGTAATATGATCTCTAAACTCCTCAGTTTGAGATTCATACTCTTGCATAAAGTTACCAAGAGTTTCCCTCCCCGGCATTTCCTCTTCTTTCATCTCTTTCATAGCAGACCTGGGCATTTGACTGTGCTGTGCATAATAGGGTGTAGCTGCATGCTCACACCTATTATGTGCCAATCTAGATATATATCTAGATCCAAACTCCTCAGGAGATTCCATCTCTCTTCTCATCTTCTTAAGATTTTCATTGATGCACTGCACAAATTTTGAAAGAAGATTTGTAAGCCTATCTTCCCTTTTTCCTCCACATAATGGAGTCTTATTTTTGTTCATCTCTCCTTCTCTGGATATTTTCATGGCTGAGTTCCATAGGCTGAGCCAAGATTGAAGCTTTGATACTACTGTAATATCCCAAAATAAGGATTTTCTACACTATTGGGAATATCTTAAGATATTCCAAATGTGAAGATCTAGAGAATAGACTCATATGATGCGTTCAAAAACACATAGCCATCAAATTATTGAAACAACATCAAAAGAAGAATGTCTACACATTCCCAAGTGGGGAAAATGCAGAAATTAGACCCTGAAAACTTTATTTCTGAAGATATGTGTTTCTACTGCGTGAAATAATTCTTGGTTCCCTTAGAATATAATGTTAGGCCCTCACATACAAAAGGGGATCAGAAATAAATCCCTTTTGATATGTTAAACGAACCTCCCGGCTTCCTATCAGCTCAAAAATAGCCAAATCCCATGACTTGAGTTATGCAGAAAAATACTGAAGCATGTACAACGTTCTTTTATGAGGGTTTCTACAGTATAATGATAAAATAACATGGATCTATAAATTTATGGAACAATATTCCAAGAAAACAGAGATCTGGCCTCCTTATTGCATTATAAAGCTAACCCAACAAGGGTTTCATGAAACACATGTACAAGAAAGAGAAGATCTGAATATTCAGCTCAGAAAATGTAGTCTTACTACAAAATTACAAAAATATAGCTGAATAATACAAAAGATGGATGAGGATCCCTTCCTCTATCTTTCTAGGAGAAGGGTTGGCCCTTTCCCTAGGAAACTAGCTCATAAACAAGGGTCTTAACCCTGTTGCAGCAACTCTGTGAAAAATGATGAAGCTCCTACAAGGGACTGTGTTGTAGGAGATGAGAACCACTTTTTCCTACTACCAAGATATGAAATATGCTCAGAAATCTCCCTAGATGATTTCTCAAGAGAAGGAAGGCACCCTCTACTGAGAAACAGACCCGGAAGTGGTGTAAGAATCCTCCACTGCAACACCCTGCAACTCAGCAATATCCTGCTATAGAAATAACGTTGGGGCTGAATAATGATGCTTGGCCTTAAGCCTAGATGTGGAGCAATACCGGACAAGCTCTCCCAAGAGGCCTCTCAAGGGAAGAGGTGGGATTCCCGCTCGGGAACACCCAGTGCTACCCTGCTAAACATCAAGAGGAAGCCAATTCTAAACAGACCAGATCAAAAGATTGAAATACAAAAGCATGCATAACAAAGGCCTCCATCCTCTCCATATATAGCAAGTGAACATCTCATTGGGTCCCATCCACATGTGCCATCAAGCTCATGCATGTTGTCCTCCACCAAAACTGTGTTGTCCATCAAGCTGGTTCAAAGTATCTAGACAGCTTTGTTGACTTGGTCAAAGTTAACTAAATCAGCATGATCCCATCTCTGTTCACACCCAAGGGTGCTCAAATAAGCTGCTTATTCTTACTCCTTTCACATTAGGAGTGTTATTGATCCTTCTAAAGAGGTTAATGGGCCTCCCTACTCATTTATTCACCTACGTAGTGATGAAACAACTCTAATATTCCATTTAGCTTGAAGGCTAAAAATTTGGAATATTATACCACGAGGCACAACCGTACCGTTCCGAGTGCCTTTCTCTCAAGAATCTCCCATTCTGCATCTATCATAGCCATCGACTTCTTCTTTTTTCCACTCAATGGTAGGTACAAATCATTCTGATACAGATAACCTTCCATCTGCATCTTCCACAACGGGAAGTTTTAGCCGTTAAATTTCTCGACCCTAAACTTACCATCTTCCGCCATTGCTCCCAGTCGAACCAGGAACCCTTCTTTCCTGCGAGTTTACTAGCCAAATAGAACTTCGACTCTTATACCAGTTTTTAGAAAAAATATATATTACAGAGAAATGCAACACATATAATATGCAGAAAACACAAGCACACAAAACACATAAAACCAGAGAGACACAGATATATGTGGTTCACCCATTTTGGGCTACGTCCACCCCGAACAGCCGGTCCTTCCTTTCTATTATCCCGCAAAATGAAGAGACACAACCTACAGTAGATCCGTTGTAATATCCTCTGTTCTCTCTCACAGTCTCCCTATTTGTTTCTTGCTCTGAGAATACACATAAAATACATAGCCACAATACAATACCCTCATACAAAGTGAGGGGTTGCCTTCTAGGGAAAAAAACCCTAAACTAAGCATAACTTCTACCGTCAGATCATCCGCCTAGTGAATGGCCCAGATTGACTAGAAATTACTATGCTTTTACAAGGCAATTTTACATCTATTTTTAGCTTCGGGGATGCTGCCCCCGAAACCCCCACCGGGGGACCGCTGGCCCCCAGACCCCACAGCCGGGGTGTTAGCCCCCCGGACCCCGCGGGTGGGACAAGTCCCCCCCACTGCAGGGGTGTATATTTTTCCTAGGGTATACATCCAGCTAAAACAAGGATCTCTGAATCAGTATGAAAATCAGGCTCCACACCCAACAATCACCAGAAAAATAGGTAAGGTAAGAGGCCTGCCCCTCATTAACGATATACATGAGCAAACAGAAGAGGAAGCAACCCAGAAACCTAAGTTTTTTTAAAGATAGACAAGGGAGATGAAATGAAGAAGGTAGACTTCTATGATGACAGCAGATACAAAGTTTTAAGAAGTTATTGAAGGTTACTTCCAAGGTTTGCCAAGGTAAAGTTTCACTGCCTCAAAGGGAAAGCATGAAAGAGTATCAATGTAAGAAAGGTCAAGCCTTCATTCTCAATCATTTGCCCTCAAATGATCAAAGGAATAAAAACATAGGGTTGGGTTTCAAAATATAATTCCAAGCTAAGCATGAGTTTACTGTTATATGAATGAAAGTGTTAAAACCCAAGAAACATCAAATGAGGGAAAAAATCAGTATGACATGGCACCTACAAATCAGAAGTAGCCAAAAGAGGATACAGCATACAGGAGTGTGAAAACTATGGTGTTGGCCAAAGATGGATTTAGCATGCTTAAAGATCAATGAGAAGGATGAAAATAAGTTCTCTCAGTCACCCATCCAGCAAAGGGCCATTTTATCTCCAAGATAAAAATGGGGAAGTCCTAAGGATGTTGTCACCATGCAAAAGTGCCTAAAAAGTTATGAAAGTGATTGGAAGACATAGGCATGCCAAAACACATAAAATCATGTAACACAAAGAAACATCTGCAAAATAAGTGCTAAAGGCATAAATAGGCCAAAGGGAGTTAGATTTCACCTTGTCAGCAACCTAAAGAACAACAAAGAAAAAAGTTAGAAGGAAAAGGGACCATTTTTATGTTCTCAAGTCACCTGCAGTAAAGGTCAAAATGAATATTAGTGAAAAGTGACAAGAGACTAAAAAACATTAGAGAATGGGTTTACAAGGAATAAATTTATTTTCCTAAGACTATAAAAAGTCAATTTTTTTATCACTCAACTTCATTTGTCACCTACAAAAGAGTGAAAAGCATTCAAGAAATGAATTTTTGAGTTTGGAGAGAATCTGGGCAAGGTTACTGGCACTATGCCTAGGGCACCTGGCACTGCGCATAGAGGAGAAATTGCAGTGTAAATTTACATTGCGTTGCACTTAGAGCGGAGCGCGTTGTGCTTACAGTTGGGCACTACCCGTTTTCCCAACAGGAGGACCTAATAGGAACTAGAAAGGCTTGGAAAGCCTGCATGCGAGAAGCGCTACGCTCAGAGAAACACGAAAGGCCCAAAGCTCATGCAGTGCTGCGCTCATGGAACTCGGCAAGCCTGCACGTGGGAAATGTTGTGCCCAAGAGGACCCGACTCACCCAAAAGTGATCGGCGCTGCACTTAAAAAGGACCCGTCTGGCCCATTTTTAGCTCTGTGTTGCGCCTAGGAGACCGGCAGGCCTGCACGCGAGCAAGCGTTGCCCTTAGGCCTGAGAAGCCTCCTTCCACCTGAAAAATTTCCAAAAACTAAAGGGAGCCACCTCCAAGTTGCCTTCAAGAACCCGCAAACAAGTTAAAGTTTGGTATATGTTGCTTTTCCTTTCCCTCCAAGTGCTTTTTATGATTTAATGATTAAAGGAAAATGATCAAACCCTAGTGGCTATAAACCCTAACCCACACCTCCATCACACTCGCTTTCTAGAGCTTCCCTTCACCATCATTTCAGTTCACTCTTCCAACCTATTTTCAAAAGCAGGGCTAAGTTTATCTAAAAGCCATACCAATCACCATGTCAGAAGAAGAAGGAAGTATGAGCAATGAAGAAGGTCAAATGCCTATGAGGCCAAAGCACAAGGGTGGGAAGGTTAACAGATTTGAACCCCAAGACATAGTGGAGATTACTTCCTCCCCCATGATTCTCACATGTTTTCAAAATTTAGGGTGCTTTCAATTTTGTGAAAAGGTCAAACAAGTGCAAAATCACTGAGACCTCACAAGGTTATTCATTCTTAACCTACATAACAAACAATCAAGCCTTGCAGGGGTGGATTTTTAACTATCAGTAGATGCCATTTCTAGTGATATAGGTATACCTGATGTTGGTGAAAATTGGTTCAAGAGGGAAAAGTTGGACATGAGCTATTATGAGCCATTTATCAAACCTAGGTACAAAGAAGGTTGCAAGACCATTTTCCCTTTCTCACACTTACTGGAGAGGTATGCACTCTTAATGAAGGTTATCATGAAGTACTTTACCTGTGAGGGAAGGTATTCTAGACTCTACTCCTACCATGTTAGACTGCTCATGCATTTCACTAGGGTCAAGATACTTCATTTTCCCTATTACTTGTATAGAAGTATCGACAAGATGTCTTATGTTGTCCAAAGGAGGAGTTATTCCTAGCAAATTCATACTTTGTTCCACCACTCCTTGATCAAGATGATAGTACTACATCAGCTAGAGAAAAAAGGCATACCTTGAGAGGTGTTTATTGCTCATGATATATTCACAAGCCCACAGCCCCATCATTAGTCAAATTTACCCTCATCATCTCATCCTCATCCCTCCACTCCTCCATCACCTCCTACTGACCATACCTCATCATCTACACAAGTATCCTCTCCTCAAGAAAACCTCCCTTCCCCATCTTCTCCTGATGCATCAGATCAAGAAGGAAGTGGCAGTGAACAGTCAAGCCAAAATAAAGGTGAGGATGACAATGAGTCAAGCCAAAATGAGGATGAGGGTGATGATGATTTGAGCCCACAAGAGGTAAAGAACATGGAAATAGAAGGGCATGATGATAGTGCATAGAATGAGGAAGTTGACAGTGAGAATGAATTGAGCATTGATGAAAAGAAGGTCGCCAATGGAGAGGACAGTGACAAATAGGTGGAAAATGATGAGGAAGTGGAAAATGATGAAGAAAATGAAGAAGAGGTAGAGGCATAAAATGATAAAGAAAAGGGTAGTGATACAGAGGATGATGAAGAAGAAGGCAGTGAACAAACTAGTGATAAAGAGGATAGTACAGAGGTAGATGAGGAAGAGGAAAATGATGAAAAATAAGGTAGTAAAGAGAACAATAATGAAGAAGAAACCATGATAGCTGATAGCCCTAATAATGATGATAGCATTGACACTAAGAGCCCTAATAACAGTCAAAAAAGTGAGGCTCCTAGTCATAACAGAGATGAGGGAAAAGACAATGAGAGCATCCCAAATGAAGTGGATGAAAATGCAGAAAATGAAGAGGATAACAATGAGGAAAATATAGAGACTGAAGGCAGCCATGGTCAAGACACTGAAATGACCACAATCACACCAATTCCATCGACATATCACAGGGGATAAAGGCATGTGTTTGTTGCCTCAAAAAGGCAAGGGGCCATGCCTTCCACTTCTACCAAGAAGCTAGATAAAGGAAAAAAAAGGTGAAGAAAGGTAAGAAAGGTAAGAATGAGCTTGACATCATGGACCTTGACAATAAAACTGAAGATAAGGAGAGGTCCACTAGCATACTGCTCCAAAGAAAAGATGCAGAGATCAGAGATCTAGAAAGATGCCTTGGCATGGCAATGTATAACATTGAATTACAAGAATGAAAACAAGCAACTGAAAAGTGTGAAGAGGGACCTTGAGCTCCAAAAGAAAATGGCCAAGTAGTATGCATTGAAAAACCAAATTGTGAAGGTGTTGGCTTGAGGGGTCCTGGCCTAGGTTCGGAGGTAAAGGTTTGCCAACAAACCCCTACACTACTGGCCCTTTCAACAGTGACCTGCTTGCGCAGGCCAAAGTCTCACCCGAAGTAGTATGGGAGCGTGCTAGAACTTGGTTTACGCACCCTGGGAGAGGGCAGGTAAGTTATCCAGAGCAGCGTTCGACTTCACAAATATCAGATCGCATATTAAAGAACCCAGATCTATCAGTCCCTTTGCATCCACGTGCGTAATACCATGCAATGAATAACAGATATAGGACAACAAGAAACTATCACAACTATAAATTCTAATAAACAGATTCAAATCAATTGTCAACGCAACATAAGTACTTAGCACAATTACTTGCGGAGCTCAATATAGAATTATGCATACCATAACAGATCTAGATCGCAGTATAAACAAGTAACACAAGTACTTTTGTAGCTAAAATCAATGACATAGAGCATACATAATCAGATATCACAGATCCAATAGATTCAGATATTTCAACAGCCTTTCGCATTCATTAATCCTTCAAATCCTTTTACAATACCCAAAACCCAACCTGTGCACACAGTAACAGGGTCCGCCCACAGCAGGACTGAGGATCTCCGCGCACACAGCCAGCAGGAGTCCTTTCCCAAAAAACCCAAAATAGATCTACTAATTCACAATTCGCACCAATCTTAGTTCAAGTTTGTCTTACAGCTCAAAAAGGTTCAACTACTTATACTACTTTAGCCTACGCATCCAATGGTTCGTAAATCGTGGTTTGCGGACTCTTGGTCTACCCTTGACCCACTTACAATGCAATAGGGGCTTTGACCCACCCCAAAACTCCTGTGTTAGACTAAATATAATAAAAAATATACAAAAATGGACTAGATTCGTAGCTCTTGTAGGAGACCTTGTTCCAACAATCCCCCAACACAATCTTGTGACTCGTCCTGAGTCACTATGGTGGTGGGGTCTCCACCTGCGCCTGTATGGCTACTCCGGCCATAGAGTCATTTGATCCTATACGTTTTGAGCTAGCTAACATTGATGTATCCAGGGAGCATATCTCCGCGTAAGGTAGCAAGCCTAACCGCTCCGCCATCCGTGATCTCCTTAACTGTGTAGGTACCAAGCTAATGCTGTCGAAACTTCCCAGGATGCTTTTAAAACTGGCTATCATACAAGAGGACCAATTGGCCTTTCGCAAAAGTCTTCTGGCGAATTCGATCATGCCAGGCTTTATCATGGGCCTTCTGGACTTGTTGATGGAAATTCGCAATAAACCGATCTTCCTCTAAAGCCATAAGCTGCGTTAATCACTCCTCCATCATGTCCGGTTCTGCCATGTTTGTAAATGTTGCAATACGCAGACTAGGAACAATATACTCCATGGGCATAACAGCTTCTTTACCATAGACCATCCTGAATGGGGTTTTTCCTGTTAACTTCTTACAGGTTGTTCAATAGGCCCAGAGGACCGCAGGGATGCGCATGTCCCAATCGTTACGATCTGCATTGCATACCTTGGTCAGTTCTTGCTCCAAGATTTTATTAAAATCTTCAACCGTGCCATTGGTCTAGGGGTGATATGGTGTGCTCTTCACATGATGATCCGGAATTCCTCGGTCAAAGCTTAGATTGTTTCATTAACAAAGTGTGTACCTCTGTCACTTATGAGAATCTTCGGACATCCAAATCTAGTTAGGATTTGTTCAAAGATTAAATGCGCAGTGGTATCTGCAGTACAATCCTTTACTGCTTACGCTTCTACCCGCCTGGTTACATAATCGGTGGTCGTAATAATGTAGCACGCACCCGTATTTTTTTCTAGGGGGTTGAAAGGCCCGATGAAGTCGATAGCCCACTTATCAAATGCTTGTAGGGCCATTTGTGGTTGAAGGGGCATTTCATCTCTACGGGATGGCCCCCCTGTTCATTTTCACATATCGCAGGTGTTACAATAGTCATGGGCGTCAGTATGCAGGTTTGGCCACCATAACCCAGCCCTTAAGATCTTCTGCGCCATTGCTTTCCCTGCGTAGTGACCTCCAACTACTCTGTCATGAGCGTCGGTCAAGATAGCCTGCCTTTCGTGCTCCAAAACATATCACCACAATACTTCATCTACCCCCATATTATATAAGTGTCCTGCGATGATGGTAAAGTCTGCTGCCCAGGTGACTAACTCTTTTTTCTGCTGTACAAAGTACTCTGGAGGTGTCGTCCCGATAGTCAAGAACTGAATTATATCAGTGAAGTGTGCATCCACTACCTTGATAGCAAATAGCTGTGCATCAGGCAATCCGGCTTACAGGTCGGTTGGCTCCTCGCTACTCTCTTGTAATGTCCCAATTTTTAACTTCAAGCTAAAAAAGATATTATAGTTGCACATTTTATTTTTGTTTAATAAAATGGGCAAGGAGACACCTTAGGCCCTTTCATATGAATAAATAACACTCCTTGTGTGAAATGAGAAATAATAAAGTAGCTAAAATAAACACCCTGTGGTGTGAACATGATGAGGATCACCTTGAGTTGGCTATTTTGACCAAGTCAACAGCGCTGCTTTAGAGGGTTAGCTTTCTTAAGAAGATAACGCAGATTTTGGAGGGAAAGCATTCAAAAGTGAATGAAAACCCTAATTGTGGGGCCTATGGTGAAAGAGAGTTCATTTTCTTTATAATAACGAAGGAGCAGCTCATTTGATTCATTCTTTGATTCAGACATTTCGTGGTGAGGCCAAGGACTTGCATATTCGGGCTGTTTAGCAGGATTGCAGTGCTCTTGAGCACTGGGGGTGTTCCCGGTGGGGATCCCCCACCTCTTCCTCATGGGAGGAGAGGATTTGAGCTACATTTGCTCATTCCAGCATTTGGCCAAGCTTACTCCTTCAGTTGCAGCGTTTTCTTGTAGCAGGTTGATGTGTAGCTGGGGTAGCAGCAGAGGAACTCATAGAGTTCTTCCCTACTTGCATCTTCAAAGGAGGATGGGTGTCTTCTTTGGAGGATTTGTAGAGAGAGCTCATGGACTTCATTTCAGATCTGCGGCATCAGGCCACTCATTCACCATCTCCCATTGCGCAGTCACTTGGAGAAATTGTGTTATTCTATGAGGGCAGTGTTGAGGGAGATTCTTGTGCTCATCAGGAGGAGTGCTTTTGAGATTAAGGGGATCAGCCCCTTTTTCCTTGAGGGCATTATCAGAGGAGGGCATCATCATTTCAGATCAGCCGCAGCCTCATATTCATTTGGTTTCAGTTGCAGTGACAACTAGTTTGTCACTATGTATTTTATAGATAGATAGAAAATCTTTGGGATTAATCACATTATTAGGATTTGGTCACCAAATCCTAATAATGTGATTAATCCCAAATATTTTCTATCTATCTACATTATTGATCACAAAATTCTTAGATCTAACTATGTATTTTATCCGAAATTTCTAGCAATCTCCATGAGATTGGCTAGAAATCCTATATGAGCCCATTTTCCTTTCTTGGGCCATTTTCTTTGTATTCCTTCAGCTAAGTTTCATTTGTATACATTCAGCAGCTGCATCTCCTATAGATACGGCATAGTCATGTTCTTCCGGCATTCTGTGTAGCTACAGCTACTCCGGCATTGTATTGTATATTCATTGGAGGATTGGTTCTAATGCTTGAGGGTCTTATTCCTCATGATATTCCTGTATATTCATGCTGATATATTAATGTAATGATGGCTGTGATATTTACCCTCACATGGTGCATTCAGATTTGCAGATTTCTGGATTTATGTTTTGCATATTGTTGTAAGCTCTTTCTTTGAGCATTGTTTTAGACACCTAGATTGGGGAGATCTAAATAACCCATCTAGAGTGATTTCTTTAAGCTCATTTTCTGCAAGGGATTTATATTAGAAGTGTTCTAGGGCATCCTAGTGATGGATAGCCTTATTTATGTGGCATCTTCCTTATACAGCGTCCTCATGGGAAGCTATAGCAGAAATTCCCGAGGTGGAATATTGCATATCCATAGGCAGAGTCTGAGAAGGGCCAGCTAGCCTCAGGATTTCTCCCTTCTTTGAAGGATTCATATCCTATAAATGCCCCATTAGTAAATCTCTAAAATGGACTTGCAGTGTCTCACTGAAGAAGGAAAATTGGAACATCTAAGATGTTCCCGATGGAGCAACAAGTTCCTGAAAAAGGGACATTACATCTCTATTCGAGACAAGTGGTATGGCCCAGCATTCAACTCTCCCAGCTTGACTATAATTTCAAAGTCATACTCCTAAAATAGTAGTGACCATCAGCATATTTCCCCCCCCCAACACAGGCTTATTGACCAGGTACTTTAAAGCTGAATGGTCTGTGAACATTTTGAAGTGTCCTCCTAACAGGTAATGTCGATATTTCTGCAATGCGTAAACCATGGCCAATCCCTCCCGCTCTGTGGTGGATTAGTTATGTTCCACTCTAGAGAGCTTCCTACTTGCAAAGGCAACCAGATGGACAATATCTCCCTCACCTGGCTACGTAAGGACAGCCCTGAGAGAAATGCTTGATGCATCAACGTGAACATGAAATACCTTCTCCCAATCCGAAAAGATGAGAATAGGTGCCGAGACCATATTTTCCTTTAGTAGCTTGAAGCTCTTTTTACATTTGTCATTCCAGAAGAATAAAACATCCTTCTTTAGCAATTTTTCCATAGGGGCAGTAATCAGCGCATAGTCTTGAATGAATTTCCTGTAGTAGCCCGTGTGTCCAAGGATCGAGTGCAGCTATTTCTCCGTGGTTGGTACTGGAAAATTTATGATAACTGTGATTTTGGTAGGATCTAACATTAGTCCTTGCCGACAAACTATGTGGCTGAGAAAGATTCTGAAGGGTACGCAGAAGATA
Organism: Pinus albicaulis; assembly: GCA_034641835.2. NCBI lineage: Eukaryota > Viridiplantae > Streptophyta > Pinopsida > Pinales > Pinaceae > Pinus > Pinus albicaulis. Next base: position 1,052,327,600 of record CM076575.1, on the reverse strand, counting down.
CGCTTCTTGATATTTAGGGAAATCTGGTTTTTCTGGCAGGTTTCCAACATCATGCGCAGGTTTGAGGCATGTGCCTTGACCAAGCCAAAGACAATCCAGTCATCGAAATACACCTCGAGGAACTTGTGAATGAATTATTTGAACACTGCGACAACGACCCGTGAGAAGATAGCAGGGGAATTTTTGAGTCCAAACGGCATGACAAGATACTGAAAAGATCCCCACTCAGTGGCGAACGTGGTTTTGCTATAGTCCTCAGGTGCGATTCTTATCTGATGGTATCCTGAGAACCCATCCATGAAATAGTATGCTTCCTATCCTCCCACACTGTCTAATATTTATTTTGAGAATGGCATTGGGAATGGATCATGAATGCAGGCATCGTTTAACTTGCGTAGGTCCACACATATCCGAATCTCTCCCTTAGTTTTTTTCTCCTGAACCACCATTGGACTGACCCAGTCCGACTGTTCAATAGGTTCGATGATACCTGCAGCAAACATTTTATCGAGCTCATCCTTGACCTTCTGCTTATACTTGGGGTTCAACGTATAATTTTTCTATTTTATGGGCCGCGCATCAGGTTTGAGAGTGATATGCATGACCCCTAAGTCCCCCGTGATCCCCTTTAGCTCGGAAAACTTTGTAGGGAACAAGTCCTGATATTCTGTAAGTAATTCAGCCACTTTACCTACTATATTCTCATCCCAGTAGTCCCCAATATTAGCCAACTTAGGGTGCTCTTTCATCCCAATGTTGACTTTGCAAAGCTTGAGAGGCTTAGTGACGTCCACTTCCTTTAGTGGAGGTCCTTCAACAGCATGCTCCCATTTCGAATCTGGGATAGAGACAGACCGCAAATCATCTTTACCTTCCTCTCTTTCCAAGTTATGGCAGTTAAAAATATCCTTCATTTGCATTTCCCATGTTGGCATCCCGAATACTGCAGAAGAGCTGGTCTTTCCAAACACGAATGTATCTATGTCCTTTAGATCTTCATCAAGTGCCTCGGAACCCCCTATCAATCCGAATGTTCCTATAAAGTCACTATTCAAAGTTTCCCAGTGGTCAGTGTGCTAGTGTAGCTCCACATCTAGGTACGAAGCAGTGGGGATTGGACCCAACGCGTGAGTGAACAAGCAAACCCACTCTCCTGTAGTTCGGTCGCCCCATGCCTCCATCCATGCAACCACATGTTCACGTGGATCCCCTGGGCTAAGGAAAAGCTTGACTCGTACCTCCACCGGAGTCTCAAATCGTAGGAGCATCATGTCTCAACAATCTTCCCACTCCGGGAATGCTTCCTTATGCATCTCCCAACATCGTGAAGAGGTTGCACACATTGCTAGGTTAAGGGCCCATAACCTCCGTTCCCTGGGAACCTCAGCTTCAAATTCCTGCAAAAAGTTCCTAACATTACCAGAACCATCGAAATAAGGTAGATCTCTTACCTCTGAGGATATGCATTGGAAGTTCTTCGTGACCCAAAGACATCGCAGCGTGGAGAGATCATGTAACAGGTTTTTCCAATTCTCTATCTCCCCGTCAGAGTATGAGAAACATTCACTGTCCTTTTCCCAGTAGATTACCCCCTCTGCCGTGGGGTTTATCCAATCCTCATCTTGCAAAATAAAATTATAAATATGATCCACATCCTCTTCGTCACGCACTGGTTCTGTGTATCGTTTGCCTTCCGCCAGATCTAATGGTACTATTACCCTTGTACCGTTATTATTGAATACTGTGATTCGCTTCTTTAGGTTAATGATTCCTCCCATATCGATGGCCTAATCCAAGCCTAGGAGCACAGGGTAGGGGTCTGCATCTTCGACAATCTGAATTACTTCAAAGTCAGCCCAGACCTTAACCCCTGCAATATCCACCACAATCTTCGATAGTCTTCCCAATGGAATGATCTTCTGTTGATTGTCCATACGCAACTGGATAGTAGACCATTCCAACTTAGACTCCCTCATTCGTTGCCAAGTATGTTTAGGTAATACATTTGCATCTGACCCTAGGTCCAAAATAACCTGATCCATCTCGTAATCATCGATCTGCACAATCAACCGCATCTCCCTACTAGTGCATTTCTTATACCTATACAGTTTGTGTAAGTCCTTGACTTCCAGAGGGAGGATATGTCATGTTTCGTAGCTATCTATTAATGCCTGAAGATTTCCCATAGCCTTTGGGTTGCACAACAGCTTCATACATCCCTAGAAAAAGGGTTTGACCTCCTCATCTGCCTTGAGGTCCTCAGGCTACTACGAAGTAGATGCCTTTGCCTCAGCAAAGTCTTTGCGAGCTACAACAAATGTTTCTTTCTCCTTTTCTAGATCTAAACCTTCCTGTTTTCTAACTGCTGGTCAAATCAGAGGCTCGATTGCAGTTTTCTCCCCAGGCCCTCTAGTGGCCATCCCACTGTGTGTTACGACATTCACTCTTGGATCTTTGTCTCGTAGCTTGGCCTTAACCCTATGCACATTCTGCGTAGGCGTTGGCTGATTTTCCTGCATCTTCGCTATCAAGACTGGAAAGTCTTCAATCACATGGTCCAACTGCTTGCAATACTAGAAGGACTATCTTGTAGGGTTTGGACAGTCGCTGGAAAAGTGCTCTACCTTTCCATAGTTATAACAGATGAGTTTCCCTCGTCCCCGACCTGCGCTTCCACCTCTTCCACCTCCCCTGCCCCTTGTTGGGGAGCCCCTTGTGCTCAAGAGGGATCTTGGTGAGGATGGATCCAACTGCACCCTATAGAGATTCCCTCGATCGATCATTAAATCATACGTCCGACAATTCTGTTCATCATGTCCTACCGACCTACAGAACCTGCACCATTGTTGTTTTACTTCTAGGACGTATGCAGCAAGGTGGGGACAGTGGTTTGTGTCATGTAGCCCTGCAACGCAAAAATAATCACACCATAGTTCCAGCCCACTTGGTCCTGTAACTTCCCTAGGGCACAATGGACTAGGTCCCCCGACCTACATGTAGTCTATTAACAGAGGGCAGTTATCCTTGGTGTGACCATTCGTCCTGCATCGTATGCACCACCTTTCAGGGCTAGCCTCTACGCCTTGCTCCTTTCGCAGGTTCCGGATCTCCATGTGCATCGCTTCCATCTGTCCTTGGATCTGATGGACGCCTAGGTGGGTATCATCTCTGGGCGTAGCTTCTAACTTCATAGCGACCTCCAGATCTTTTTCTGGTGATTCGAAAGTTTGGAGACCCATAGGTACGTGCAATTGAGGTAGCAACATAGCAATGAACCATTCCATGTGCTATCTTTCATCATATTGAAATCCCCCTTCCCTGATCACCTTCTTCAGCCATTGATCGGCCTCCCACATAGACTCAGAAGGCCCTTGCTTGAAATCTTTTAGATCGACCACTATTTGAGAATAGGACTTAGGCTTCTTGAATTTTTGTTTCAAGGCATTCTTGGTCTCTTCAATGGTTGAGTTTGCATGTTTTCTGATGTATCCCATGTGCCAATCCAAAGCTCTTCCTTCGAAGGCAAGGGATAGTTTTTCCCTCTTCACCACATCACTAGCTATGTTCTGCGCAGTCCATACCGATTATGCGACAAACCATAACTACTCCATGTCTTCATCTCCCACACCCTTAAAGGAAGGAAACTTCATGTGCACAGCCATGTCGTCTTTTGGTGGTGGAGGTGTAGGTGAATTCTTACCCCTACGCTGGTTTGAAAGTGGTGTGGCTGGAGGACTCTGCGCAGCTGCTTCTCTTACCGGGCTGTAGACATATCTACCTCCTTCTAGGTTGGTCCGATAGTAATTTCCACTTCACGTCGTACTCCTATCCAGATCAGAGGTTATTCATTTTGTGTGGCTACATAGAATAATTTTTTCGCACAGTAATATCTTAATCAACAATGGTAAAGTTTTCAGAAACTTACTCCTAAATCCTTTGAAGAATCTTCGCTCTGCTTCGAAGTAGGAGACGAATTGATCGATGGAAAATTTTGTCACGAATCCTCCTAGCACGTTTCCCACCCAGTGGTCTACGGTACGAGTGATGGTGTTATCAGCTTTCTTTAACTCTTGGATCAATTCTGGGGTCCACTGTGTAACCCTCTCATCCTTCCAACACTTTTGAAATTCGACCAACCTTGCGAGCCACTCCAGGAGCTCGATCGCAATGGTTACGAAGAAGATCTCGTACATCTCTGTGAAAATATACTTATTTTTCCACTCTTTGGTGGTCAACCTCTTACTGCGGTTTTCTTTCACTACGAATTCCTAAACTTGTCGTTCGAACCATTCATCAATTTATTTTCTTTTAGGTTTCCATTACAGCCTTGGCATTGCCCAATCCCTCTCTCAAAATGCTCCCGATCCCGGCAACAGAACCATTTGTTGGCTTGAGGGGTCTTGACCCAGGTTCAAAGGTTAAGGTTTGCCAACAAACCCCTATACTACTAGCCCTTTCAGAAGTGGCTCTCTTGCGCAGGCCAAAGTCTCAATCAAAGTAGTATGGGAGGGTGCTAGAACTAGGTTTCTGCACCCTGGGAGAGGGCAGGTAAGTCAAACAGAGCAGCATTCGACTTCACAAATATCAGATTGCATATTACAGAACCTGGATCTATCATTCCCTTTGCATCCACGTGCGCAATACCATGCAACAAATAACAGATATAGGACAACAAGCAACTATCGCAGCTATAAAGTCTAATAAACATATTCAGATCAATTGTCAACGCAGCATAAGTACTTAGCATAGTCACTTGTGGAGATCAATATAGAATTATGCATATCATAACAGATCTAGATCGTAGTATAAATAAGTAACACAAGTACTTTCACAGCTTAAATCAATGACATAGAGCATACATAATTAGATATCACAGATCCAATAGATTCAAAGATTTCAACAGCCTTCCGCATTCATTAATCCTTCAAATCCTTTTACAATACCCAAAACCCAACCTGCGCACACAGCAGCAGAGTCCACACACAGCAGGACTGAGGATCTCTGCGCACACAACCAATAGGATTCCTTTCCCCAAAAACCCAAAACAGATCTACTAATTTGCAATTCGCACCAATCTTAGTTCAAGTTTATCTTACAACTCAAAAAGGTTCAACTACTTATACTACTTTAGCCTACGCATCCAATGGTCCGCAAACCTTGGTTTGTGGACTCTTGGTCTACCCTTGACCCACTTAAAATGTAATAGGGGCTTTGACCCACCACAAAAACCCTGCGTTAGACTAAATATAATAAAAAATATACAAAAATGGACCAGATTCGCAGCTCTTGTAGGAGACCATGTTCCAACAGAAGGCTAAACTCAAAGAGGCCCATGCCGAGCTACAGACACTCAAAGAGGAAAAAGACCAAGAAAACCTTGGAATATTGGTTGAAGCTTCTCTACAGGCTTCTCAAACCCCATGAGGAAGACATCCACCAATTTTGAGAATTTTTTGACAAATTTTGGTTTTTTGTGAATTTGGAGGCCTCTAAGCGCAGCACCCCTGGCACTACGCTTTCATCTCAGGCACCCTCAGCAGAAAAAATTTTAATTTTTGGAATCCTTACATCTATGACAGTATTATCACCAAATTGCAGAGCATTTGGAGCATTTTTGACCCCTCAAAAGACCAAAACACACCTCAGTTTTCACCTTTCTGCCTCATTTTCAGGCTTGGCACTACGCCTAGAGAAGTCTTGGGATTGAATTTTGGACAGTTTAATGGGGCTCAATCAAGAAATAAATGGTATATTTTGAAATTAGACTCATTAATCTTTCCAACGGGACATCAGAGAGCCAATTCCGACATCAGTAAGGCCATCAAAAGTTGGGTGCAAGTGGACCCATTTTTCTTGCGCAGGCGTTGCGCCTAGGCTAGGAAACATATCCTTAAATCTTAGTGCTATGCCTTGACAATCCAAAAGTCAATAAAGTATGCTTGGAAATTTTTTGGAGGCTTTTGGAAGCCCAAATGTCAATTTTTTTGCCAAAAATAGTCGAGAAGATATTTTATGTTAGATATTTTGTGCCTTGGGCCTTGCAAGGTCTCAAGGACAAAAGTGACATTTCTGATTAGCCAATGGGCTTCTAGAGACCCAATTAGGTTTTCTCCTCCTTTCTTGTTAAACAGAGCATTAAGGATTCATTTTTTGATGGTTGTTGTTATGACTTTTGTGAGTAATACATAGTCTTTTGGAGCTTGAAGAGAAATTGGTGTTATGGACCTTGTGAATGGGTTGTTTTGCTTATTGATGGAGAAGGCTTGCTTGCAGGATCCCTAAGCTTGGTTAACTGTGATGTGCTTCTATTCAGTTATTTTTTTCTTGTGTATCATTGTGTTTCATCCTTCTATATTGCAGTAGGACAAAATATTTATACTAATAAATGTTGTTTAGAGGCACCTTAGCTCTGTTTATCCTTCATTGCTTCTATGTTTTCCTCTGCTAGGTCAGTTTAGAGAATTCTTAGTTGCTCTCTAGACCCACCAAAGCTTGTTTATCTTATGAATGGTTTAATATAGTAGATCTCATAGATGATTTATGGTTAGCCATGCTTGTTTGATATCACTAAAACATTGTTCTTGAGTTCTCTCTTTGAAGTACCACTGAATAGGTCTACCAAAGATGCTATGTTTCAATCATACCCTTTGTCCATGCTTGAAGAGTTATTTCAAAGATGTTTATGGCTATGATTAAAAAATTTTAAGAGTTCCATCTTCTTTGATTAAAGCTATTTGTTTATTTTAAATGTTTTCTAATCTTGAAGATGAAGTCACTAGAAGTTAAATGAGTTTCTCGCCTTCTATATTTCATTGGATTGTTTGTCTGAAATGCTTATTTGCTTAAGTGGAATCAAAGATTTATTGGTGTGCTCTGTCTATTGATTACTTCTTTATGCTAAATAGTGTTGAAGTCCCTTCTTTTTTTAAGTATTTGACAAAGGATTCTTGATTACCTTTTCCCAACTTTGTTCACAAACTTGATGTTCATTTCATTTCACATAAACATTGAAAATCCACTAACCATGCTAGATTTTCCCTGTGATGCTCCCCGATCCATTGTTGAACCTTCCATGACCTTTTTTAGACTCCATAGCCCAATGACTTGAAAATCTCTCATTCCATCTATTCTACTTGATCATTTACCCAACCCAAACAAACAAAAAAATCCTAAACTTAACAACTAGCCTAAAATCTAACCCTAAAAGCAAACAAGTTCACATCCTTTGCGCAAAATAGAGAGAGCCCTCTCTTAGTCCAGGAAGGCTAGGTCCTAGGACTCCAAAGACTGGCCTAATGTTACCCTGTGCATTTGATCTCACCAATATAACAAATTACGGGAACCTAACATAATGGCGATCACGATGGGACCTTCTAATTAAGCACCAAGCTTATACATCCTTAGAAAACTCAGAAGCCCTTATCAAATCATAAAAAACTCAAGTGTTAGCCAAGAGTAGAATCTGATTGTTTCGCCATCCTAGCAAAATGATGACTCAAATGGAGGACACTCATAGAATCCTTGGGGCTACATAAAAAAACTCAGAAAACCCAAAAACATCCCTAGATTGGTTTTTATAAATTATTGGTGGGGGACCACAAATAATTATCTTCGAAACAGTAAAAAACATCCACCTGGTGACTCCACTAGCCTCCAGTAGGCCTACTACTTCACTAGTTCTCATTAGACTTCCCTAGGATTGTGTCAAATCATCCCTGAGAAGTCTATAGGCCTATTCACACACTGTGTGAGTTTAGAAAACACTAAGAGAGGTCAGCCTTTCGAAAACAGTCCTAAACTTTCAGCCTCTCTACATTTTGAGTTGAAATCTGGCTTCATAAAGGATCAGACCCAGATCTCATTTGGACCCAAACCCTCCTACTATATTTGATGACCCATAAAGGATTTTGTGGAAAACTTCCAAAACTGAAGACTCAACTACTGTTAGGACCATTCATAGAGCAAGTTTTTTCCCTGAACATCTTACATCCTTGCAAGATCCCCAATTTGACTTGCACCATACAAGAAACCTTTTCAGAACCAAGACACAAAGTGGGATTGACCAGATTGACCTTGAGCCCATAGATTTGCAGTAGAGTCCTAGCGGAGAAGCCTCTCCTTCCACTCCTCCTGATTTTCAACTTCTCCACCACTATGGCTCTTTTCATTCCAAGTCTGCTCAAAATTAGTTTGTTGGTCCAAGTACTTCCACCACACCCATTCATACCACCATTGTGCAAAACACACCACTTCATCCTACAACCCCTATCACAAACACTCCCCTTGTAAATCCTCCTTGGATTCCATTATCTCCCATCATGGCAGCATGGTATGCCCCTCTAGTACTACCACAACCTCTGATACCTTTCCAAATGACTACCAACCTAGAATTCCCCACTTTATCAGAGCTGACTCTACAACTGCCCAAAAACATGTAGATAGAATAAATGATGCTTTTGATTACATGGAATTATAAGAGGAAACCATGAAGATGAGGATTTTTTCCCAAAGCCTGGGAGGAGAAGATAAAAAATGGTTCAAAAGCTTGACTCCTAACAACATACATGATCTCCCTTCCCTTTACTAGACATTCATAAACAAGTGGGAAATTAAGAAAAACCCTCTCCAAATTCTCTCAAAATATAACAACCTTAAGAGAAATGTCGGGGAAAGTGTCCAAGAATATTGCACCAAGTTTAATAGTGTTTACAATGCCCTCCCACCAAACATTAAAGCCCCACAAGGCTTAGCTTTAGCAAAATTTCCAGAAGGTTTTGATCCAGACATGGCATATCAATTAAGAGAGAGAGATCCCCTAACTTTAGAAGACATGCAAAGGGGAGTTGTGAGTGTAGAGGCCAACCTAATTGAAAAGAGGGCTAGGATGAGGTCAGAAAAGAGAGTCACATACAAAGATGAAACTATGGCCTCAACCTCTTCATCCGTTGCCAAAATTGACAGCGTAGTCAGAACAATGGAGAGAATGATGGAAAGGATAAACTTGAATGAAAGAACACCTCTTAGGGAGAATCAAAAAAATCCCCAAAATAGAAATAGGAATCAAAACTTCAGAAGAGACCCACCCCAAATCAAACAAAGGGAAAATGACCAACAAATTAGGCCCCCTTTCCAAGATAACTATGTAGATGAAGGGGAAAGAGATATTGAACAGCTGGAAGAAAACCATGTAAAATTGATAGGCTCTAATAATGAGGGTGATGTTTTTCTCACTGAAGAAGAACAAGGTTTCTTCTCTTCAGATCAAAATGAAACAAACTATGAGGATTCTGAATACTACCAATTAGGATTTGAAAATTCCATAATGGAAGTCCACAGGAAATATGACCTTAGGAGAAAAAAGAATTAAGAAGTCTCCAAAAATATAAAAAATTAGACACTGTTGTTAGGAAGACACTTGAAAGTACTCCTAAGAGGACAGCAGATAGTACCAACACCATGGCTAAGAAATCTTATCCTAACAAAGACAAAACTAGCCAGCAAAGTGGTGACCCAAGCCGCCCTAGTGCACCTACTAGTGGCCCTGAGAAAAATCTTTTGTCCAAAATCCCAAATCAGAATCAGCAAACTAAACTTGTAGAAAATATTATGGTTGATAAAACTGATGTAAATATGCCTAAAACATAAGTACCTTTTAGTTTTGAAGGAGAAATTGCTAAAATCAAGATAACCTTACCTCTCACTGAACTGATTACCCAATACATGTACAGGTCCCAAGTTTTGAAAGTTTTGAACATAGAAAATGATACCGACACTCTACACTTGACTGATGAAAAATCAGAGCTGTTTTTTGGACCTAAAGTAGAGGTAAAATACGAAGAAGGAGCTATTCCCCCTTTCTATGTTATCCTAAACATACACGACAAAATCTTACATAATGCCATGCTAGACTCTGGTGCCTCTCACAACCTCATGCCAAAGGTAGTGATGGAGAGACGAGGCCTAGAAATAACCAAACCTTAAAAAGACCTGTATTCTTTCGATTCAAGCAGAGTCAAGTGTTTGGGTCTAATCAAATATTTATGTTTCAATCTGGCACAAATCCTTGCTAAGGTCCTGGTCATGGACATAGTAGTAGCTGAAATTACCCTCAAGTATGCCATGATTTTATCTAGATCATGGGGAGCCAAACTTCAGGGGAACCTTCAACTAGACATGTAATATGCTACCATCCCTGTTTTTAACCAAACAAGGAGATTATACCGAGAATCACACATGAAGTATATGGTTAGCAGCCAAGAAAGGCCAAACAACACACCTCTTTATTCCATCCATTCAGATCTACATTCATTCATTTTATGTAATGAAGAGGACATTGATGAGAAGGTCAGTGAAATTGAGACAAATATAGACATACCATAGCAGTCAAACCAAACACTGCATGAAGAACTCAACGGCCAAAACTCTAGCAGCCTGGAACAACAACATGATGGCAAAGCTAAACTTAACTTTCTACAAACTGAAAATAAAATTGCAAAACCAAAACCAAGTTTAGAGTTTGAACAAGGTCACTCCAATGAAGAACAAACATAAAAAATAGAACCATTCCCTTCTGCTAATGTAAAAAAGCTGGAATAATTTCATATAGCAAGACCTTATATGAAACAGGATCAAAGAACCTTAAGGTATTTTCATACAAAGATAACTCATCACCAAAAGGTTATGTGATGCAGGGATTCTGCTATAAAATATATCCTTGCTCATAATAGAGTGTTTGGTTACTTAACATGGAAACCTCATCAAATTATTCATTAAAAACCACATTCAATTCAGCTCAAAACATATACATAGAAGAGAGAGCCCACGCAAACAAAATACTAGTATATAATAACACACAAAATTCAGATTCAAACCAATTACCCAAATATTACATTTGTGGGCCTCTCGGCTCTCGGCCTTTTCAAAAAACTCTCACACCATTTCTCTCTATCTCTCACTATATTCCTCACTGTCAAACAAGCTTCATATTTATACACAAATATGAATTAACTCCAATCCATGATTTCCTCCACACAAATATCAACCAAATCCTAAAATATCTTTACCCCTTATTTGACTCAACTAAGTTCCATTTAAGGAACTCCTAATCCCTAAATTATCTACCCAACTCAATTACCCTCATATTCTCAATTAATTAAGAGAATATTTACAATAATCCTCACACTCAGATTATTCTCTCTTAATTTAAATAAAATGAGCATAATGATTTATAAAATAATTAAAAAGACATCACCCCCTATTTACACAATATTTTAATGAAAATCAAGCAGGATGCTATTGCATCGGATTCCCCATTTAGAGAAGTTTCCATAGACTCATGTCTATGAGGTATGTCACTTTTCTGTAGTAATGTGACAGCCACAAGTCTCAATGACTTTCTCCCTCCAGGATTCCAAATTTTTTTTTGTCACTGGTCCTTTAAAGTATCAATTCCATTTTGTAAATCATCACTCACTCTGTCAATCGGATTCCATCAGTCTTTACAAAAATTTCTTCTGCCAATTCCTCGGAGTAACTCCTCTTTGTTTTATGCTTTCGTCTCCAATTGTGCTGAACACTCAACTTCCCGAATTGAAGAATAATCAAGAATTTTTTCTTGATCAAAACTATAGTCATTGACTGCTCCTATAGTAACAAATTTTTCATCCTGTGTTGTACCTGCATTCGTCAATAAACTATTAGTTTTAAAAATACAAGACCTTTCGGCCTCTTTTGCTGCTTCAAGCACCAATCTCCCATCATAGTCTTTCTGGATTTCGTAGATCCTGTTTTGAATTTTTGGCTGCTTTCATCTTTATCCTGTTGGTTCAATACTTATGTTTCCTTTATGTCTCTAAAGACATAGCTTTCTTGTTGCTCTTGATCTTTCATCTCATCTCCAAATACTTTCTACTAAATTTCTCTAATTTCAACATCATATTTATTAATGTTTCCTTCTGTACCTACAGCCACATTATTATTTGAAAAGTTATAACATTCACTCAACTCTATAAATGTTAAAAAAAATCCATTCCTATCATGCACAGAAACTGCAATCTCTTCTGTATCAGGTTCTGCAAGTTTCATCTCCCTTTTAGGTTCTTTAAGCCATTGTTCCAAGAACTCTATTTCCATGTGAAATATTTCTAGCATTTCATCACAACCTTCATTCCTAGTTTCATTCTTCTTATGGCAATCCTCCTGAGTTATCCTGGTTTCTGTATCATCACATTGCAAAATTCTGTCAGCAATTTCATTAAACAAATTCATTTGTTTACCTCCTTGGAATTTCACTTCGACATTTTCATTATGCTTCTGCTCCATAACAGCTTCAACTGGTTGTCTTACACCAAACAAGAATTCACTTATGATTTCTTCCTACTGCAACAAATCAGTACCTTCCTCCTCTGAAAGGCATTCTCCTTCATACTTCACCTTAAGAGTTTCATTCATCTCTGTGACAGTTTCACCAGACCGCCCACCATCTTCCGCACATCCTGCAAACATACATAAACTATGAGATTTAAAAATACAAGGCTTCATAGCCTCATCTGCTTCTCTTGTCAACATATCTTCCAATCCTTTTTAACTATTCCAATAGTTCATGAGATCTTTCTCATTGATCTCGTCACCCAGAATTTCACCCTGTTCTGGGCCACAAATGGAAACTTCCATTTTCAACTCAGCCTCTCTGAGTTCTTCATATCTCAATTGCACATTCATCATCTGCTCGAGCTTCCTCAACTCTTCTGTCAACTGTATGTTTACCTGATGTTCCCTCTTTGCATGTAGCTTCTGCCATTTCACTTTATTCCTCATGGTCCAACCATGTCTCTGGTCTTTCTTGTTTCTCTGCCACAATTCCATCAATAACTCAAGGTGAACTGTTATCTCAACTTTCTCCCACTCATACTTTTCATCAGTCAACTGCTTAAATATGCCATTTGCCTTGGCATTTTCCTTCTTCTCCCTTCTGTTGCGGTCTTTCTCAAAACCTCTGAAATGAATATCAACAGTTATATTCTCCTCCTTTGTGAACTTCATTTTTTCACGTGTCATTCAAATCCCCTTTTCAGCAAGCCTCCATACTTTCCATTCAACAATGCAAGCTCTCTTTCTGTGCTTGACATTTTTTAGTTCTCTGTCTTGGAATCATTTTTGGCAACTCTCTTACTCCTTTTTGCTGCAAACAACAACTTCAATAATTCTTGTGCTACAATGACCAACTCATTGGGTGTCGGGCTCTGCCGATCATGCACCCAATTACATTCAAACCTTTGACTTGATTTAAGACTCTTTGACTCTGGACTTGACATCAACTCTTCATCTTGGAAAAAATTCACCCTCTTGTACAATAACTCAATGGTTTAACTTGACTCAAGCTATTCAAATTTTCATTTGACCTTAAAATATGATTTGACTTCAAGGCTTGACCCAATAATTATAATAGTGGATATTTTGACTCTAATTCAATTTATACAATATACCCTATGAACATCCACCCTTAATACATTTTCATAATGTAAAATCTTCACTCTCTCTCATACTCCATTCTTAAGAAAATATCACAAGTCACCAATTACCTCATATCCCTTTATCACTTCACATGATACTTTAGCCTTTAAAAAATGCAATCCATTTTTCCCAAGATTTATTTTATGGTGAAAATAAATAAACCATTCAATTTTCAACATTCAAAAATACCTTTCTGAATTATCATACCTTATGCTCCCGTCAAGGATATTTAATAAACCTTCTCTTTGCAATTTCAACTCTATAGATTTCACTCTTCTGTGTCGTCTTTATCACTATGAATGTTCTCATGCCCCTCATACCATAACCTCTTCAACACGCTCATCATCTTAGCACAAATAGTTTCCCTGTACTTCCATGCACCATACAACTGCACATTATAAATTGTACATCAATTCACATCTCTTCACCTGTGTACAAAGAACAAGCTACTCATGTTTTCAACCTCTTTGATGAATAATGTACAACTATACATTGTGTCCATCTTGAACAACACCTCCTTAGGCACTGCCATATGATGGTAAAACAAGGATTCTACATCATCAAGCAATTTTGGTTTGTTTGTGTTTTCAATCTTAAAACACAAATCAAAATAATTCTCCCATTTTCAACTATAAGCCTTGATCCAAAATGACGCAGCCAAAACTGCGAAGAACCCAGACTATGCACAATAAATCACCTCATATATTATAAAAATGCATGCTTCTCTTTATATCACCCAGGATAGTGCATTCTCCTTTTCCATTCATTTAAGCGGAACTTAATTTCCTTTAAACTTACTGTGGTGTTAAAACCTTATACATCTGCTTTTAAAACATTTCCACTTTAATTCTGATTCTGGTTTGAACAACATGTTGACATATATATAAATCATTCCCGCAAAATACTTATCTATAATTTTGATTTTTGTTAAGAAAAACCAAAAATGTCAACATATAATATGCTCGCCCCACAATTTTACTGAACATGCCTTTGCCCGACATTTACCATGCTTTTTTTGCATAACTTTTGTTGATTGAAGGATTCACCTCTAAATCTTAAATATCTTTCAGTTTTCACTATCACTGGAAGAATCACTGCTCGAATTCTTCGATTCAAAGTCTCTGTCACTCTCATTCCCATTAACCAGTCGTTACCACATTCCTTTACAGAGCATAATGGTTTTATGCTTTTAACTCGTTTTATCGAAAAAATTTTAATTTTGACTCACACGCTCTTCACTGCCACCTCAAGATATGCCCCTGTTGCACTCTCACCACTAAGCATAACACAATCAGTCCCATCCAGAACAACATTAGCCACATATGTAGCCTCAGCACGGGTAAGGCGAGGAGACTTAATCATGGATTCCAACATTTGAGTAGCAGTGACAACGGGCTTTCCAAGCAGATTGCACTTGTATATCATCATTTTCTGAGCCAAGAATATTTTTTCCAACTGGAATCTCCATACCAAAATATCCTCCTTGTCTTTTTCTGTAAGAGTCGGTAGATCAACCACAACTCTAGGAAAATGAAAATTCCATTAAAAATGTCGATGCAGCCATTAAGGAAATCATTACTATCTATCACAATGTGAACATAAAAAAAATTTGTTATGTTATGGACGCACTACCAAATATAAAACATCGCACAAGGAAGAAAACGCTACATTATTAAAGCCACTGCCGGCACAAGTCATCACACAGGAAGATCAAAAAAAATAAGAACATATAATACGACTTCAAAGCTGCTTACAAAACATTGATCCCTTTACCATGTGAATTGGAACGCCGTTATATATATCTCTGCTTAACACACCATGATCCCACGGTACTGGCATCAGGGATTTAACACAGCTATCATAGCTAGGTCTGCACGTCATTCACTTCTCGTTTTGCCTTACGGCATCATCTCCACAACTCCAAAACTAATGTTGAACAGGAATTTGCATGGAGAAACATTGATCCACACCCTGTCATATCCATTATCACAAAATTATAAATCCCTGTCAGATTAGTTGTTGCCACTAATAATCCCTTTGCTGGCTCAAACATGGGACAATGCATAAGTAAGAGAGAACGTTGTGTGGCACTTCTCTGTATTGTTGAAGTCGCTGCCAACTTGAGCCATTACACTAAAAAATTCACATGCGTCATGGCCTTCTCCCGTGTTGCTAGAATCGCTGCCAAAACATGGGATATTGTTCCAGAAATTTATTATATGTTGTTCTGCATTACGACAGTGCAAGTGGACTCTTACACCACTGCTAGCATCAATGCATTTTCTGCAGGGTGTCAACGTTGTTTTCCGTAGTTTATTATCCACCTCGGATTCACTGCACGGTCCCCAACTTCTCCAATTTCTGCATCCAAACAAATATGTAGCCTTTACACTTGATAACCACACCAACTTATATTGACAACCTTTCACCTATGCTTCATCCAATCCGAAGTTGTCTTTGCTATCGTCCTTTTTTTTTCGAATGCACCAATGCTCCTACATTCACACACTCATATACAACATATATATAATTGCAGAGATTAAATTCACTCACTCATCTCTCGTCCGTGGCTGCACAGATTAATGTGATCTTTTGTACTCAGATACCAAATGATGCAGGGATTTTGCTATAAAACATATCCTTGCGCATAATAGAGTGTGTGTTTCCTTAACATGGAAACCTCATCAAATTCATCATTAAAAACCACATTCAATTCAGCTCAAAACATATACAAATAAGAGAGAGTCCACGCAAACAAAACATTGGTATATAATAACACACGAAATTCAGATTCAAACCAATTACCTGAATATTACATTTGTGGGCTCTCGGCTTTCGGCCTTTTCAAAAAACTCTCACACCATTTCTCTCTATCTCTCACTGTATTCCTCACTCTCACACAAGCTTCATATTTATACACAATTATGAATTAACTCCAATCCATGATTTCCTCCACACAAATCTCAACCAAATCCTAAAATATCTTTACCCCTTATTTGACTCAACTAAGTTCCATTTAAGGAATTCCTAATCCCTAAATTATCTACCCAACTCAATTCCCCTCATATTCTCAATTAATTAAGAGAATATTTACAATAATCCTCACACTCAGTTTATTCTCTCTTAATTTAAATAAAATGAGCATAATGATTTATAAAATAATTAAAAAGACATCACCCCCTATTTACACAATATTTTAATGAAAATCAAGCAAGATGCTCCTGCATCATTTTGACACTTCAGAAGAGTGGTTGGATGCAAAATATGGTGTCAAGAAGCCTAAAGTGGTACCTACTGAGGCTGACATAGAAGAATACAACATAGGCAGCCTAGAAAAACCCAAAATGATCAGGTTATCCAAGACTTTGTCACCTCACACAAAACAGAAATATGTAGGACTATGCGAAGAGTTGGAAGATGCCTTTACATATGGTCATGAGAGCTTGAAACCTTTTGAAAAAAACATTTCTCCAAGTATGATCCCTTTCAAGAAAAACCAGAAATCTTTGGAGCATATTGTGTCACTAGGAAAGAAAGCAAAGGGATATAGGCTATGTGTAGACTTTAGAGGCCTAGATCAAACCCCCTGAAAAACAAACACCCTTTTCCTAACACAAATCATATACTACAAGGGGTAGAAGGTTCTAACAATATGTCATTGTTTAATAGTGTTTCAGATTACAACCAGGTGATAATACTTCCAACTAATCAGCATAAAGTCACTTTCAAAGCACCTCAGGGCATCTACATGCAAGATCAAATGCCTTCTGGGTTAAGGAGTGCGAAATATACTTTCCAAAGGGCCATGGCTCCTGATTTGAGTTATTCCACCATCATATACATTGATGACATCGTTGTCTGCTTTAAAACTCATGAAGAATATATGTTCCACCTAAGAAGAATCCTCAACAGAAACAAAGTTTGAAAGCAAGAATCAATGACAAGGTACAAAGGAAAGCATGACAAGTTTCATAATTTTTGGAAATATCATTCCATCGTCCATTCAAGAAGGAATAACAATGATTTCTTTTTACCAGAGTCAGATGAGAATGAGTTATTAGGGAACCCTGTCAATGACAAGATACCCAAGCACTATTACTGTTAGTATCCCTAGTTTGAAACCTTCATTCATTATACATAAAAATGCATGAGGAAAAGTCAGTAAAACAAAAAATATTTCAAAAAATAGAAAATGGAAAAAGAGGGCAGATTTAAAGAAGAGGTACAACCCCATACCCAAAAAAAGAGTACTGCTGAAAGTGAGCAAGTCTAAATGCCACTACTTGTTCAAAAAGAGTCTTTTTCAGTCATCTAGCCTAATCATGGCTGAACATGTTTTCAATTTGTTGTTGATAGGTAGTGAAAGAGAACTTGTCAATGTTGAGATTCAACAAGATGATGAGCTTAGTGAAAAGAGTCACCTTCACTAAGTGGGCCCGCAGGCTATTTTTGGCGCAAAGTATATTTTTAGACATGTCGATCATATTCTATGAGTTGCAAGATGCTATTTGTGGATGGTTGGTCAAGTTGGAAAAATAGATGGACTTATATTTTTAGAAATATTGGGCGGAATCTATTTTTAGATTACCAATCTAAAAATAGATATGTCGAATATTATTAGCTCTTAATAATATTTGGACTCTAAACATTATCTTATTCTCTTGGAGCACTTCAGTTAAGTGCACAGATGTGGCACAGCAACTGACAGAAGGAATTACACTATTCCTGAGGGTTTACTGGAGCTATTGCATGGAGGAATTCAGTTAGAACTCATGTGACAAAGTTTGGTGGAGTTATAGAGGTAGTTGGTGGAGCTGTATTCAGTTTAACTCAGTTAGACTCAGTTGAGCTAGTATCTAGTCTAACTGCTTGATACACTAGTGAGAGGTGTGAATTAATTAGTTAATTAGTTCACTAAATAGTAACTCATTAATCAACTGAAGAATACATCAGTTAACTACAGTGCATGGACATTTTCAGTGGAGACCAGTGGAGAGATAGGTGAAAGGGAAAGATGACTATCAGTTGTGACTATAGTGATGCATTGATTGCATCCAACACTTAGTGGAGATGCCAATGAGGATTGCATGAGCAAGGCTGGGAAAAATTCGAGTTCATTTGGAGCCATTCTTCAGCAGGGATTGTGCAGTAGAGGCAGGCTAGCAGGTGGTAGAGATCGGTATATTAGATCGAACCTGATTAGTGTGTAGCGATTGTATTGTACTAAGAGCTTGATATGATCAGCTTTTTTTGAGGATTTTTACATGATCTCTATGAAATATATTATATATAGATAGTTGGTGTTTTCAGCTTTTAGGATTTCCCATAAATCACTATGTTAATGTGTGTGAATTTTTATGGTTTCATGTGTGCATTGGAATTGATTTAATTTCCGCATGTGATGATCAATGGTGGAATAGATTCTATATTGTGCATGAAGTTAAAATAGTGTGTAATCAGGATAATATTAGACATATAATATATTAGTTATATAATTTCTACATGGTATCAGAGCATTGATCATTGCAGTTGTTGGGTATGTGTTATGTTCTTTCCACGACAAACCCCACATGTTGTACATTACGCTAGGCGTAGCAGGGGGGGGCGGTAGCCCCCCCTGTTGGGGTCCGGGGCAGCGCCCCGACGATTTTTTTTTTTTGGTATGTGGTCCCACTCATATGCGGACCCACCCATGTTTTGTGCATGATTTTGCACATGGTTTTGGGGTACGATGGTTTTCGACCCCTGGTATTTTGTAGATCCGGTCAAGGGAACTACGGTTATGTTCTAATCCAGGATTAATGGATTGGGGATTATGTATGCTTCGGCATGTATATATATGTGTTGTAACACTAAAAGGAATATAATGAAAAATCAAGCTGGTAGTCCCAATTTGGGATCCAGGGGAAAATCTCTGTGTTTATCTGTTTTATGTTTTATGCTCTCGCTATTGTTTATTTTCTCGTTATTAGATTTGTGTGTAGATAGCTCTCTACTGTGTTTAAAACCTACATTTGGCAGTCGTAGCCGTTTCGCCCAAGGGGACACCTTTGCCGCCGAGGGGTTTCTCAGGCCTGCCGAGGTAGACTTTTCGGGGAGATCCGTGTGGATCGATTCTTGCTGTGAAAGAAGATGGCGAGCGGCGAAAAGATAGAGATCGAGAAATTTAATGATCAGAGTTTTGAGTTGTGGAAGCTCAAGATGGAGGATCTGTTGGTGGATAAAGATCAGTGGATCATGGTAGATCCAAGTACTAAACCAACGGCAATGTCATATGAAGACTGGAAGAAACTGGATCGAAAGGCTAAGAGCACAATACGGTTGTGCGTCTCAGATTCAGTATTGTTGAATGTATCTGGGGAAGCTACATTTGTGGGAAAAACTTGGGAATTTGTGCCAATCTAAGTCTCTGGTGAATAATTTGTTCCTACGAAAAAATCTGTATAACCTGAGGATGAAGGATGGAGACTCTGTGACAGAGCATCTGAATGCCTTCAATACTGTGGTAAGTCAGCTTTCATCTGTTGATATTAAAATCTCAGATGAAGATAAGTGCATCAACTTGTTGTTTTCTCTACCAAACTCGTGAGATAGTCTGGTTATTGCAATAGGTAGCAATACAACTGTTGTGCTCAACTTAGTGTTCCTAAATTGAGGTCATAAATTATCAACCAGGGTCAGTAAACTGTTGAAGTGAGGTGCACTATATGTGCCTAGGTATCTGTTTCTCATCACGCTATGTTTAGTGTTTTTATGATGTTTTTGGTTTTGTGGTTTTATGTTAAGAAGGAAAATAACTAAATTTTGAAAAAATCAGTTGTTGGTCACACTAAAAACAGAGCAAAACCTATACTAAAGAACAGAAAATGCAAAGTTTGATAATGACTCATAGCAAGAAAATAAATCACAACATGAACTCAATAACTCATAACATAAACTCATCCAATTCATTCATTAGAAATATGTTGGAATATCTTGAGAAAAGGACAAGTTTAGTGCAAATTAGGTTCTCCTAAGTAAACAACCATCTTACAATATTACAAAGAATCTCATCCATGGCTAAATGTTTATTGGAACACAACTGAAAAAAAGACTATTTGTAGCACAATAATATTTCTACTCTGAATTAACTTGTCATGCTAAGATCAATCCATTCTACAGCTCAACTTGTCACTACTAAGCCTCATTCGAAAGTTAGAGATTTTCTAAAATAGTTTTTGGGAAAAAGGCTTATTTGTGAAATTGCAAAAGATTGCATAACAATCAAGGCCTTAAACTGATATCACTAACTCATTCCTATCCATATGATGATGCATTAATAGAAAGTCAGAAAAATATTAGTTTGTAAACAATGAAGGTCGTGAAGTCTAATTTTGACAGTTAATACAACTTAAAGAACAATGATTAACACTGAACTAGAATGCAATGGGTCAAACTTGAAACACAGTGATCACAACTAAACTAGAATGCTTTTAGCCTAACTTTGAAATACAGTGAACTGGAACTGAACTAGAATGTCACTAATCTAACTTAAAGTACAGTGAACAGAGTTATACTAGAGTGCCATTATCAAACTTGAAACACAGTGAAAGAATTAAACTAGAGTGACATCTACCTCCGGAGTACTACAACTAGACTAAAGATGAAACTAATAAAAAAAATGTCTCAGCTCTGTCTCATTCGGAATTAGTGGTATTTTGGAATAATTTATGGAACAAGACTAGCTGCAACATGTTATGTAAATGAGCATGAAAGAATACAATTCAACAAAACACAACAAAGCTCTAAAACACCACAGCTATGTCTCATCTAGAGTTAGTGATATTTTGGAAGAGTTTATAAGATCACGACTAGCTGTAACAACTGATGTAATTGAGCACAAAATCATAAAGTTCAGAGAAATGTAACTAAATCCTAAATACTACAGTTATATCCCATCCAATGTGAGTGGTATTTTGGAAGAGTTTGTAAGGATAAGACTAACTGTGGCATCCGCTGCAAGTAAGCATAAAAACACAAAGTTCAGAAAATTGATTAAACTAAGAATGAAACAAGGCTAAGTTACTTATCTAAACCATATGAACAAAGCTTCTCAGGTAGCAGGGGCCCTCTACCACCGGATTAGCACGCAAATATACTCAAGATTGACTCAGCTCTTGCAATAAAGTGATGCTTCTTTCATTAAAGGACAAATTCTTCAAAACAGAGTATTTACGGTCTTCTGAGATCTAGCAATAAAACATAAATCTAGCTAGTTGTTTCTCAGTCTCCCGAGCCATACTTATAACAAAATTACATAACTGTCTTTGAGATAAAATAGGAATAATTGTCTTTCCCAAATAAAATCAAGCTAGGACTCTGGTGGTGGCCTCGTACTATGATTAAGGACATCTTTACAGTCCTTGTCCTATTAGAAGTCTGTCTCTTAGTTTTGGTTTCCCACGTGCATAACCACCTGTAGACTCGAGCTCAGACTTCGTAGAGAGCAAGAAATGATGGGGGAGTGATGTGGAATACTACCATATGCATTTTTCCTTGAGGTGACACCTGGAACTTGCGTAAACATGAGAACAGATGCGGAATAGGTGACTGGCTATAGAATGACTGTGTTCTGTAGCCGAGTCTAGTAAAAAATTGCTACAATAAAAAAATCATGAAAACATAGAAATTTAGTCATTATATACATTCTTAAAGTAATCCTAATCAATCCTATTGATCATTTAAGCCTGTAATTGATGAGGGACAAAGAAAATGAAGTGAAATGTGGTGGAAAAGAAGGACATCTTTGGGGCTCAACATACCCCCACTGCAAGGCTTTTGCATGTCCTCATGCAACTATTCCATGTACTCTGAGACCTCTGCTAGGACATATAAGCCTCTTCTTCTACTTTTCCTGACATTCAGTGGCCTTCTGGGCTTCCTTATGACTAACTTGAATCGCAAATTTGTAAGTGCCCTGCTTAACTTTTTGTTTTTCTTCTTCAATCTTTCACTGGCCCTGTGCAACTTTTTCATTTGTAGAGATAGAGTGGTATTCATGTCACCTTTGAGCTTAACCTGCTCCCTTAAAATTTCATTCTCATTCTTGATATGCCTATTGAGTACTTCCAACTCATATTTATCTCTTCTTAGCATATCAATTGCAGATTTTGGTGGACTAGGAGTTCTGTCTCTACTTTCTGAAGCTTTCTTCTCTAGTGTCTCAACATAATTGTAAATTTCTTGTTGTGCTGGGTCTATTTTAGGAGCTCCTTCATCAAAATCCTCCTCATACTGATAGTCAGGTGATCTAGCAGTAGGTGTTTCTTCATCCTCAATGTTTATGATTCCATTTTGTCTAACCTCTGTTTTCTTTAGTATTCCTCTAAGCTTGTGGCTCCGTCTCAGTTGAGATGGCCCTTCTCCTCTGTCTTTGGCATATTTTCTTATTATTCTTTCCTTCTTAAGCTGCTTTTTAATTTGAGCCAATTTCTCAAAAATCATCTCTTCACTGTCCTCTTGTATTGATTTACCAGTTTTAGTTTCAACAGCCTTGGAAATTTCCTTTCTCCTGCTTCTTCTTATGGGTTTGCCTTCAGGTGGAGATTCCTTGGGTTCCTCAAAATTATTCCTTACTAGAAACTCATCCCAATTATCTCCCATTTTTCCCAAATGATGTTCAATTAATATTTTCACTAACCCATGGTGATACAAGGTTGTTTCCAGAAATTGAACCCTCTTTTGTACATTTGAGGCCATTCTTTTCAGACTATGTAGGAAAAAGGGAAAATTCATTTCTTCTCCTAAGAAATGCATCATTAACCGAATATGATAAACATAGAGGGTACCAAATCTTCCTTCACAAGTTATAATTTTTTGCAAAATGAGCAACATGTTCCTCCATTTATTCTTCAGTGCAGAGCTAGGAATACCTTTCTTAAAAATGGAAACATCCATACCTGGTGTTTTGAATATTTGCGTCCATGCCTTGTTATGAAATTCCCTATTTTTGAACCACTTTTCTCCTTTCCTGGGTAATTCTGTTGCTTCTGCAATGAAAGCCTCTGTAATGGTGAATTTAACATCTCCTATTTCGACCTCCGCACCATTGAAGGACCGTTCAAATGTTTTAGTCACCTCTTTGTGAAAACCATTGAATTTTTCTAAAAATTGCAACCACCCAACCTGCTATAGCATTTCTCTGATTTGTGGATAGCCTTCCAAGTACTTGGTTCCAACTGCCCGCTCTACTATGAGACTCCATAACTTATATTTTCAACCTTCAAATTACCGTCCTCTGCCACTAGTGAAAAATGCTATTAAAGATATGTTTTTGTATCTACTGTGATGTTTCTCCGTTTCTTTACGTACCGGAATGGCTAAGAATTGGTCGCGAGATGTCGACGGCGGAAATGGTTGTTAAAGAGATGTTTTTTACTGGCTACGTATGTTTCCTCTATTTTACAAACCGGAATGGCTAAGAATTGGCTACGGAAAGAAATGATATGGAGTAGTTATGAAATAAGTATAATGGGGTGAGGGTGATTCACACGGATTAATGAGTTGAGAGTTGAGAGTTATCACGTAAGAAAAGACCGCTGAGCCAATGTTGTACAAGTCAGCCCCTCCATTCAAATTTTGGCCAAAGTCTCCTCTTTCCCCTTTATCGTTTCCCTTTCCCGAGCCAGAAATACATTGAAAAAGGCTAAAAATCCACTCTTTAAAGTCATATAAGGCCTAGCTCCTTTCTCCCCTAGCTTCGCGCCTCCCTTCATCCATATAGCCAAGCGCTGCCCCTTAGAGCGTTTACCGCAAATCGCATGATCGCGCCATCGCACTTTCCCCCATCGCATATCCGCCCCATCGCAAAAGCGTAGTTTCTCATTCATGACATTCTCCGTCATCACACTTTTCGTTTTTGCGATCTGCGCTCGACCGGTCACGCCCATCGTAGAGCGAAAAGTGCAGTTTCTTGTTACTCCATCGTTTCGCCATCGCACTTTCTCTACTTACAAGTTTGCGATGTGCACTCTGGGTCCCACTTCCAAAGCCTTTGCTCCATTGTTTTGTCATGTTTTCCTTCGTAGCTTCCACGAAAGCTAATCTTTGAGTTGTCGTGCTCGTGCCGTTAGCATTTTTCCACCATTTTCCGTCATCTGCCCACGTGTCATTCACTTTTCCCTCCACTATTCACATATTTCTTTTATGTTTTTCGTTTCAGTGTTTTTGTTTGATGTCTTTGCCTCGTGCGCTTATCGTCGTCCCGCTGTATTACCCCATTTTCACTTCTGCTATTCCTCTGTGTTTTTCGCCACCCCGCGTCATCTCATCACCCTCTCAAATCTGTGCCACCGCTTCCATTAACCTCACTATGTCCACTATCTCTGTGATTAGTTTTATTCAACAAGCTTTTGTTTTTTCAGGACCATGTTGTGGGAACGAAATTGGCGGAAAGGATCCGGGAGTCACTATGATGTGACCCCCATCAAAGAAAGGTATTTCAATCTATAGAACCCTCTAGAGAAAATTAAAAAAAGGCAAATTTAGGCAGATGAAAACATTAATGCAGCAGCAGATTATTAATGAAGGAGCAATGAATTCAATGTCCGCCATGAAAGGTTTCAAATTTAAATTCAAAATTAGAAGGCCGAAAGTACCATGTACAGAAACAGGCGCCTCAAGGTTTTATTGCCACAGATCTTCCTCCTCCAGCAAAGAGCCAAATATTTACATATTTTATTATTTATGTCTTGTTTATAAGCAGATTTTCATTTTCAGCACTCTTTTCCGGAAATAAGTTGTAAAGTACAGTCATTTATGTTCATTTATTCATAGTGTGGGCGCGAGTGTTTTCTGCCACTTGATTCAAAATAATTCATTAAATGTTTTCCATCTACCTCCTCCTCTAGAATTCTCTATCTCTCCTATAAAAGCTGGAAACAAAGACATTGTAAGGGTTCCAGATTTCTATCAGAAAACTGTGCAGTGAAAAGGCTTTTGTATACATTCTATAATATTTCTATATGAAGGTTCAGAGCCCGTAGGGTCTCAGTGAGGAGGAGTTATAACTGTAATGAGGATTCTGGTCTTTGGTATCTACAAGATGTAATTTTCATGTGTTAATACAATATCTCATTTCATGCTATTTATCTCTTGTATCATGTTCTAGAATGCGAGTGGCTCACTAGTTTGCGTAAGGATTCATCCTTGTTGATTCCCTTTCTCCGGAATTAGTCAAGAGCTTTAAATAGGCCTAGTCATACCGTTCCATGTTCACCTTATCCGTATTTTCTCGCTATATCGCCTGTCTTAGGAGGGTGCTTTTAAAATATGCCATGATTGTGTATGGATTCTTGAATTAGCAAGCCCATGCATGGTTTGGTTGTATATCAATATATCCGGCACACCCAATGTATGCCGATATTCTAAGCTTATTCCTCTCACTCGCATCCACCTTTCCGATATTTGATTTCTCCGTGATATATTATCTCGACCGGACTCCTCTTTACGTTAGCGGTCTCTTAGTCAGTTCGATGCCTTTGTATTGGAGTCTTACATGATGTTCCTACATTATTCTTATCTTTGTACCAGCTTCTGAGAGAGATTGGTCCCATTTAAAACCTATTTCCTTGTTTTACAAGAGATAGTGAGAGAGCTTTTGGATTGACAACCCAAGCTATATGAAGATCTCCTTGCTATATTAAGATGTCATAGGCACTGGTCTATGGAAACTCTAGACTGTCTCTAGGGGGTGAAAAAATCGTCCACAACATCTTTCTGGCGCCGTTGTCGGGGAACGAGTTCAAGAATATCAGTTTCCCTGGGTCTCGACAAATTGTTTTCGATCTCTAATCAGGTGAGTACAGAGAGTTGAACAGTTGCGTATCTCTCACCTTGGCGACTACACTACTTTCAATTGATAAATTTATTGGTAGTCATGGCTCCTCGTAAGCCACATTTGAGGTCAGATACATCTCAATCAAAGACATCGTACGTGTTTGACCTAGATAAAATCATTCATAAAAGAATTTGGAAGGAGAGGAAGTCAGTTCGTGCTAAAAATACTGAATATTTCGTTGAAGATTATCCGCCCTCTTCTTCTCAAGAGATCAAAACAGAAAATCCTGAGTTTTACTCAGAAACTCCACGTAGAGGAAGTACCTGGATTGAAGAATATTCTCATCGTACTCCCAAGGCTGAGGAAATCAAAGAAGTCACAGAAGTAGTTGCTGTTAACCGTGAACTATTCCCATCCACACCTCAGGCTTCTATGCGATATATTCCCATTGTTATTTATACTCCACTTCCTCCTACTCCTCTCCCTTCATTTGTATCTCAGACTATTGTACAACCTCCACCTCCTCCAATGGCTAATGTTCCTGCTTTTCTATTGAACAAATACACTCCTCTGGCCTTACCCCAAGTGCTAAATGATATGCCACAGGATTACCTGAAGATTCTACCGAGATTTAACGGAGAAAATGAAATTGATGCTTAGAAACATCTCGAGACCTTCTGCTCTTTTGCAGAAAACTTAAATGTTGAACATCTGGATGTGGTCTTAAGATTATTCGTACAGTCTTTGGAGGGTGAAGCCAGGAAATGGTTCAAGACATTAGGAAATCATTATGTGACCACCTGGAACTAGATGGAGAATAATTTTCTCAGGAAGTGGGGAGAAAGAAGGATCATGGTCAGTGTCTTACTGAGTTTAATACTATGAAGAAGAAACAGAATGAAGGAGTGTCAGAGTTTATTAAAAGATTTAATAAGTTATATTTGAGCCTGCCTCCTGAAATGAAGCCCCATGAAGCTGCTTCCAAGATAATTTTTATAGCAGCCTTTGATTTTGATTTTGGATTCTCCTTGAGAGAAAGAAAACCTGCCACTTTAGATGATGCGTAGTCAGATGCTTTGGAGTTAGAAGCAAACTTTTCCTCCTCTGGGAAATTAAAAGGAAAAGCTGAACAAGATACTAGGAGGAGAGGCAAAGAAGAGGTTTCTACTTCTAATCAAGAAAAGGATTCAGATAAAATGGATGAAATAAGTAAAATGATAAAGAAGATGGTCAAGCTTGAACTGGAAGTTAAAAATGCAGCTCCCAAGAATTTCTATAATGCTCCAAATAGAGGATACAATCCCCAGTATAGAAGGCCACCTCTCCAGATATTGCCGAGAGAAACAAAGGAACAACAAGACCAGGTACCACATCCATTGTACCTGGAAGGTCCAGTAGAAGACTCCACTGGAGATGCAGCTTATGGATTAGAGGATTCAAATTTGGCTTTTTCAAATAATGATGATATAGGATTCCCCCTGCAAGAAGAAGAAGAAGAAGCAGAGATTGACCATTATTGTAAGCAATTCGATGACTTCATGGAAGCACAATTCAATGTAAAATATGATCTTAGATCTTCAAGAAAGAGGACCCGAACTCAAGATCAAGAAGAAGAGCCACCTCAGAAAGAAGCACCTGCTCAGAAGGAATCAGCAACAAAGACAAACATAGAAAAAGGTAAGAACCCTCTAAATGTTCCCCTGCAGTCTAATGATCATATTCCTTCTTCTTAAAAAATAGTCAGTCCTTTTAATGTTGAGTCAGTGTCGAAAGAAATTAAATCTTCAGCTGACAATAAAGAATTTAAAGAAGCTGTAATAGAAAAGCCCCCTTCTGCTTTTAATTTACAAAAAGAACTTGAGAAAATTAAGATTCCAGTTCCCCTGACTGAACTATTAAAATAGCCTGTATATCAGTCTCAAGTTACTTCCTTTATACTTCCTCCTGAAATACCAATCGTGCCCGATAGTTTAAATCTTCAAGAAGAAAGACCCATGGTGGTCTTTGGCCCACATGTCGAGGAGATAGACCCCTCTACTCCTCCCTTTTACGTGTCCCTAGTTATTCATGACTTGTTGTTACACAATTGTATGTTAGATTCTAGGGCTTCCCATAATCTTATGCCTTTGTCTGTCATGAAGCAATTAGGGCTGCAAATTACAAGGCCATACAAAGACTTATATTCATTTGATTCCAAAAGGGTGAAATTTTTGGGAATGATTAAAGATTTAGTGGTCAATTTGGCCCAAATTCCAGCAAAAAGTGTGGTCATGGACATTGTGGTTACCGATATCCCAGCTCGCTTTGGCATGTTGCTGTCAAGGTCCTGGGGTACAAAAATTGGTGGGTTAATCAAATTGGACTTAACATATGCTACTGTCCCGGTATTTGGAGGCCATGAAAGGAGGTTATACAGGGAGACTAGATTTGTTAAAATGGTAACTAAGACTGATTGCTCAGAGAATTCACCAGTGTATAACAAAGAGGGAGACTTCTCATGTTTGATGTTAGAGGAAAATCAGGATTATGCTCATGAGCTCCTTTTTGGTCAAATCCAAGC
This sequence comes from Pinus albicaulis, assembly GCA_034641835.2. Classification (NCBI taxonomy): domain Eukaryota; kingdom Viridiplantae; phylum Streptophyta; class Pinopsida; order Pinales; family Pinaceae; genus Pinus; species Pinus albicaulis. Next base: position 1,052,298,711 of record CM076575.1, on the reverse strand, counting down.
TGAGCAGCCTAAAGAAGATCAGGAATCAGAAATCTGGACTTTGCATTTTGATGGAGCAAGTTCAAGAGAAGGCAATGGAGCTGGGGTGTTATTAATCTCTCCTACAGGAAAATGGGTGCCACTGTCCTTTAAGTTGGAATATGAAGCTACCAACAACGTAGCTGAATATGAGGCACTATTATTGGGACTGCAAGCAGCAAGGAACATGGGCATCCAAAGTCTAAAAGTAATGGGATACTCTGAGCTGGTGGTAAGACACATCAAAAATCAATGCCAAACCAAGCATCCTCGGCTGAGAGCATATAGAAACGAAGTATGGGACATGATAGAAAATTTCTTCTCAGCATTTAACATACAGTTCATGCCCCGAGAGAAAAACAGAATAGTAGACTCTCTTGCTGTAGTTTCCAGTACATTCCATCCTCCTCATAATCCACTTTTAAGATACGAGGTGGAGGTATGTTACAGACCATCCATTCCAGATAATATAAAGCATTGGCAGGTATTTGAAGATGATGAACATATGAAGAGATTCATGGAGATAGTTGGAGAATTCTCCAATATGGAGATTGATGATAATGAGGGAGAAGTTGGAAATATTGCAGAAAACAAATGGGAAGAGAGAATAGCAGGAAATAAAGTGCTGCAGCTGAAAGGGAATGTCATACCTAGAGGTCTGGTGCCTCTAGAAAGATTATTTAACAAGGATGACATTCCATTGCAGCCAAACAAGATGACAAAAGAAGATCAAGTGGGAGATTTGAATCTGGGTACTTATGTTGATCACAAAATTGTAAAATTATCTAAAAGGGTCCTAGAAGAATATAAAGAAAAATATTTGAAGTTGTTTCAATCTTATAAAGATGTATTTGCTTGGTCCTATCAGGACCTAAAAACTTTCGATGTTAATATAATGCAGCATAAAATTCCTTTGAGGGAAGATGCAAAGCCTTATAAGCAGAAGCTCAGACAGATAAATCCCCTGCTGCTCCCCTCTATTGAAAAAGAAGTCAAGAAGCTATTGAAAGCTAAAATAATTGTGCCTTTGAGATACTCAGAATGGATAGCAAATCTTGTTCCTGTTCGAAAGAAAAACGGAGAAATAAGGCTGTGCATGGATTTTAGGAATTTAAATAGAGCATCTCTAAAGGATAATTATCCGCTGCCCAAGATGGACTACATCCTGCAGAAAGTGGTAGGAGCATCCAGAATGTCAATGATGGATGGTTTTTCTGGTTATAATCAGGTGGCCGTGTTCCCAGAAGACCAGAAGAAAACTGCATTTACTACACCGTGGGGAACATTTATGTATGCCAGGATGCCATTTGGGCTAATTAATGCAGGAGCTACTTTTCAGAGGGCAATGGACATAGCCTTTGTTGGGGAGCAGGACAAGTTTTTGGTGGTATACCTTGATGATATCACAGTGTTTTCAAAGAATTATAATGAACATATTGAGCACTTAAGAAGAACTTTTGAAAAGTGCAGAAGGTATGGCTTATCCCTCAATCCTCAAAAATCTTTATTTGCATTAGATGAGGGAAAACTCCTAGGGCACATTGTAACTAAATATGGTGTCAAAATAGACCCTAAGAGAGTTGAAGTAATTAACAGTATTCCATTACCAAGGAATAAGAAAGAAGTACAGGTGTTTTTAGGCCGAATTAATTTTCTAAGAAGGTTTATTCCTAACTATGCTGAGATAGTTAGGCATATAACTGATATGCTGAAAAAAGATAGTGAAGTAAAATGGTCCCAGGAGTCTAGAGATGCATTCACCAGGATAAAATAGGCATTTTTTGAAGCTCCTATGCTAGCCGGGCCAGATTACGCAAAGCCATTTATGATATTTTCATTTGCATCACCCCATACAATTGTCGGAGTCTTATTGCAGAAGAATGAAGATGGATATGAGCAGCCAATAGCTTTCTTCAGTCAAGTACTGCATGATATTGAATTAAAATATAATATATTGGAGAAGCAGGCGTATGCCCTAGTAAAGTCCCTTAAAGCTTTTAGAACCTATGTTTTGCAATCTCACATTACTGCATATGTTCCCACAGCAGCTGTTAAAGATATTCTCGTTCAGGGGGACAGCGAAGGTAAAAGAGGAAGATGGATTGCAAAAATACAGGAGTATGATTTGGATATAAGGCCTACTAAGCTGATTAAAGGACAGGGACTTGCTAAGATGTTATCTGAATCAAATCACCAAGCCTTGGGAATTAATTTATCCATCATAGCAAATGAATAATCTAAGAAAAGAGAAGAACAGCAAGGACTAGAGATGGCCACTCAAAAGATACATATGAAATATCTAACTAGTCCTTGGTATAAAGAAATAGTTGAATATCTTTTAACACTTAGTTGTCCTCCGAGTTGTGATAAGATAAAATACAGAGCTGTAAGGATGAAATCTCAGAAATACATAATTGCTAATGGACAGCTATATTGGAGAGACCCTTCAGGGATATTACTATTATGCCTCACGGAAAATGAAGTGGAGAATATACTGACAGAATTTCATGAGGCAATATGTGGAGGACATTACAGCTGGAGGGCTACAGCTCATAAAATCCTGAAGGCCGGCTTCTACTGGCCAAAATTGTTTACAGATGCTTTCGCCTGGGTTAGGGCATGTGACAAGTGTCAAAGATTTGCAGAAAGACAGAAGTTAGCTGCTCTGCCCTTAATTCCAGTACATGTAAATGCACCATTTAAAAAATGGGGATTAGATTTCATAGGAGAAATACATCCCCCATCAAGTGGCCAACACAAATGGATACTAACAGCCACAGATTATTTTACAAAATGGGTGGAAGCCATACCTGTAAGGAATGCTACAGATGCTGTAATAATCAAGTTTATGGAGGAAAATATCATATCCAGGTTTGGTTGTCCTGCTAGAATTGTAACTGATAATGCACAGGCTTTTAAGTTTGCCAGGTTCGAAAATTTATGCCGACAGTATACCATTATATTGAATCATTCAATAGCCTACTATCCACAAGGGAATGGCCTGGCAGAATCTTCTAATAAAACATTGGTGAGGGCCTTGAAGAAAACGATAAATGAAAATCAGAAGAATTGGGATTCTCAATTAAAATTTGCTCTATGGGCGAATAGGATAACCAGCAAGAGAGCAAAAGGGAAGTCCCCCTATGAATTAGTATATGGAAGAGCAGCTGTGTTTCCTGTGCAGCTGGCTATGCCAGTGGCACGTTTCATGCAAGAAAATCAAGAAGAATCAGAGGATATGGTCAGAAGGATAAATCAATTGGTAGAATTAGAGGAAACGCGCGACCAGGCGAACCAAAGATTAGCTGAGTATCAGGAAAAAATGAAAGATATCTTTGATCAGCATGCTAAAGATCGAAAGTTTCAGATTGGGGACCTAGTTCTCAGATGGGATGTCAGAAGAGCTGAAAAAGGAAAACACGGGAAATTTGACCCCCTTAGGTTTGGCCCATTCAAAATTGTGCAACAGGGAGGCAACAACACTTTTATATTGGAAAATTTGCAGGGTGACTGGTCAGACACCCCCGTGAAAGGACGATTCCTTAAATACTACTTCCAGTATTGATTCAAGCAGACCAGGCTTGATGTATTATAATGTATATGATGTATATAAGTGTGATTTCAATTTTAAATGTAAATAGTATAGATAAGCTGATAAGTTTTGAAGAAAAGCAAAGGGATCGTAGAATAAAATTCACACACAAGAGGGTCTGAGTTCTACGCATTCTCGACATGTCCGAAGACAAACATGCCATCCCCAGATGGAGCCAATGTTGTACAAGTCAGCCCCTCCATTCAAATTTTGGCCAAAGTATCCTTTTTCTTCGTTATCGTTGCCCTTTCCCAAGCCGGAAATACATTGAAAAAAGGCTAAAATCCGCTCTTTAAAGTCATATAAGGCCTAGCTCCTTTCTCCCCTAGCTTCGCGCCTCCTTTCATCCATACAGCCAAGCGCTGCCCCTTAGAGCATTTATCGCAAATCGCATGATCGCGCCATCGCACTTTCCCCCCATCGCATATCCGCCCCATCGCAAAAGCGCAGTTTCCCGTTCATGCCATTCTCCGTCATCGCACTTTTCGTTTTTGCGATCTGTGCTCGACCTGTCACGCCCATCGTAGAGTGCAGAGCGTAGTTTCTTGTTACTCCATCATTTCCCCATCGCACTTTCTCCACTTGCGAGTTTGCGATGTGCGCTCTGGGTCCCACTTCCAAAGCCTTTGCTCCATTGTTTTGTCATGTTTTCCTTCGTAACTTCCCCGAAAGTTAATCTTTGAGTCTTCGTGCCGTTAGCATTTTTCCGCTATTTTTCGTCATCTGCCCACGTGTCATTCGCTTTTCCCTCCACTATTCACATGTTTCATTTATGTTTTGCATTTCAATGTTTTTGTTTGATGTCTTGGCCCCGTACACTTATCTTCGTCCCACTGTATTACCCCATTTTCATTTCTCATTCCTCTGTTGTTCCTCTATGCTTTTCGCCACCCCGCGTCATCTCATCATCCTCTCAAATCGGCGCCACCACTTCCATTAACCTCACTATGTCCACTATCTCTGTGATTAGTTTTATTCAACAGGCTTTTGTTTTTGCAGGACTTTGTTGTGGGAACGAAATTGGCGGAAAGGATCCGGGAGTCACTATGATGTGACCCCCATTAAAGAAAGACATTTCAATCTATAGAACCCTCCAGAGAAATTCAAAAAAGGCAAATTTGGGCGAATGAAAACATTAATGCAGCAGCAGATTATTAATGAAGGAGCAATGAATTCAGTGTCCGGCATGAAAAGTTTCAAATTTAAATTCAAAATTAGAAGGCCGAAAGTACCATGTACAGAAACAGGCGCCTCAAGGTTTTATTGCCGCAGATCTTTCTCCTCCAATAAAGAGCGGAATATTTACATATTTTATTATTTATGTCTTGTTTATAAGAATATTTTCATTTTCAGCACTCATTTTCGGAAATAAGTTGTAAAGTACAGTCATTTATGTTCAGTCATTCATAGTGTGGGCGCGAATGTTTTCTGCCACCTGATTCAAAATAAGTCATTAAATGTTTTCCATCTACCTCCTCCTCTAGAATTCTCTATCTCTTCTATAAAAGCTAGGAAGAAAGACATTGTAAGGGTTCCAGATTTCTATCAGCAAACTGTGCAGTGAAAAGGCTTTTGTATACATTCTGTAATATTTCTATATGAAGGTTCAGAGCCCGTAGGGTCTCAGTGAGGAGGAGTTATAACTGTAATGAGGATTCTGGTCTTTGGTATCTCACAGTATGTAATTTTCTCCTATGTGTTAATACAATATCTCATTTCATGCTATTTATCTTCTTGTATCATGTTCTAGAATGCGAGTGGCTCACTAGTTTGCAGTAAGGATTCATCCTTGTTGATGCCCTTTCTGGAATTAATCAAGCGCTTTAAATAGGCCTAGTCATGATATACTGTTCCATGTTCACCTTATCCATATTTTCTGCTATATCAGTTGTCTTAGGAGGGTGCTTTTAAAATGCCAGAATTGTGTATGGATTCTTGAATTGGCAAGCCCATGCATGGTTTTGTTGTATATCCGGGTATCAATCTAATGCCAACTGATATTCTCTTATTATTCCTCTCACTGCATCCACCTTCTGATATTTGATTTCTGTGATATATTATCTAAACTGGCCCTCTTTACAGTAAGCGATCTCTTAGCTGTCTGATGCCTTTGTATTGGAGTTTTGCATGATGTTCCTACACTATTCTTATCTTTGTACCAGCTTCTAAGAGAGATTGGTCCCATTCTAAACTAATTTCCTTGTTCAACAAGAGATAGTAAGTGAGCTTTTGGATTGACAACCCAAGCTATATGAGGAGCTCCTTGCTATATTAAGATGTCCTAGGCACTGGTCTATGGCAACTCTAGACTGTCTCTAGGGGTGACAAAATTGTCCACAACAGACATTTTGTGAGAAATTCAAAATCATCATTAAATACTTTGGCCTAGTGATGTGACTGATCAAATCACTTCAGTACTTAACCATTAAGTTTTAAATGATGATCGGATATGGCAAGATGGAAGGGATTTTGTCCAAATTTTTTATGATAGGTTTGATAGGCATGATCAACACGACTAATTAAAATAACTTTTTTGAATCATACATGACTTAACTATGCTAAACTTTCATGATCTGTTACTATAATAATTTCATAACTTTTACCTTTGCCTTTCCTTCGATTTTTTTTTTCTTTTGGTTTTGATATGCCTTGTCCTCCTTTGAAAATCATTGGTCTTCAGTCCTCATAACTCTTTTTATTTTTCTTGTTGTCTTGGATATGCAGGATCAATTTGTTGCTCAATCAAGTGATTACTGAATAGTGCCTTCAGGATCTCTGGCTGCAGAATGTGTGGCTGGTGACAGAATGTCTGACTGGCTGCAGAATGTCTAACTGATTGCAGAATGTACCTGTAGAAGTCTTAAAACATGGAATGGAAAGGTTTCAAGCATGAATGGAATGTTTGTATGAAATGAGTTAAAAATGGATAATGAAGTATGGTGTAATGGAGTATGAGTGAAGTGAATAATGGAATGCAATGAATCACTATAATGAAGTGGAGTGAAGTATGGAAAATGACTTGCAACTTATGATCTGTATTATTCAATTGCAGAAAGAAATCACTCTTACAAATCTGAGATGAAAATGAGGTGGACCATGGAATGAAATGAATGAAGTATGGAGTGAAGTGGAGTATGGATTAATGGAATGGAATGAATCATAAGTGAAATATGGGTTTGCACTTATGATTTTGTAATAGCTACTTGCAGAAAAAGAACAAATTTGAAAAGCTAGAGTGTCAGAAAGATTCTGATTTTCACTCTATCTTTTCTGTATAAACATGCTAATTAGTGATTAGTTTTCATGTTTTTACTTTTATTTTTTATTTTTATTTTTATTTATTTATTTTTATTTTATTTTTATTTATTTTTATTTTTTTATGCTTTTGAATTCAGAAAATTCAACTAAGTTGATGAAGAAGAAAAATTATTCTTCATTAACTTCACATTACTGTTTTCCTGAAATCTCTTGACAAATTATTCTCTTGAAAGTGGCTTGTAATACAGCTTCAATCTATGACCATTTACAAGAAAAGTGACCTTCTTTTCATCTATTGTCCTGATTTTTATTGCTCCATTGTCAAAAATTCTTATAATTTCATATGGCCCAAGCCAATGTGTTTGGAATTTACCTTGAAAATCCTTGAACTTTGAATCAAACAAGAGAGCCCCCTCACCTTCTCTAAACTTCTTTTCCTTGATGTACTTGTCATGCCATCTAGTCCTTTGATGTTGGACTATACTTGTTTTCTGAACTGCATCTTGTCTGATCTCATCCAATTCATTAATCTGCTCCAATCTATGCTTTTGTGCCTCTGTTAGATCAAGTCCTAGCTAAACTGCCATTTTGAAAGTTTGAATCTAGAACTCTATGGGAAACAAAACTTGCTTTCCATAAACAAGTTCATAAGGAGTATGGCCTGTTGTGCTCCTCCATGTAGTTCTATAGGCCCACAAGGCTTCAGGAAGCCTATCTGCCCAATCTCTTCTATGCAAATGAATAGTCTTCGTTAGGATCCCTTCGATGACCTTATTAGTAGATTCCACTTGACCATTTGCTTGTGGATGATAGGGAGTAGATTTTCTGTGTCTAATTTTGTACCTCTCCATCATTTGTTCCACTAGCTTTGATGTAAATTGAGCTCCTTGATCTGTAACGATTTCCCTTGGGACACCAAAACGAGTAAAAATATCCTCAAAAATAAAATTAACTACAGATGCTTCAGTAGCAGAAAGTAATGGCTTGGCCTCTACCCATTTGGTAACATAATCAATGCAAACTAATATATATTTCTTTTGTCTTGATGGAGGACTAATAGGTCCTACAAAATCTAAAGCCCATTTTTCAAAAGGTTCAATATGTACCTGAGGCTGCAATGGCATCTCACCTGAAGGAGAAGGTTTCTCTACCCTTTGGCAACTGTCACACCTTCTGACATACTCTTTAGCATCTTTAAAAAGGGATGGCCAATAATATCCTAAATGAAGGATCTTATAAGTTGTTCTTTTATCAGCAAAGTGTCCGCCACAAGGTTCATCATGGCATGCCTTGAGGATCTCAGGCATCTCATCTTCCCGAACACATCTTCTAATGATAAAATCTGGACCTGTTTTGTATAACTCATTAGCAACCCATGAATATTTTTCACTGTCATAAATGATCTTTCTTTTGTCTTTTTCATTCATTATTGAAGGAAATTTCCCTGAAACTAAATAATTAGCAATGTCAGCAAACCGAGTTTGAGTAGAAATTGCAAAAATATATTCATCAGGGAATTGATCTTCAACTGGAGTATTGTCTTTGATGTTTTGGAGTCTAGATAGGAAATCAGCTACTGTGTTTTGTTTCCCAGGCCTATCTAGAATGGTAATGTTGAATTCTTGTAAAAGCAATAACCATCTTATGACTCTGCCATTAGTAATTGATTTGTTCATTAAATATATAATTGTAGAGTGATCTGTGTCAACAAAAGTTTCATAGCCTGTTATATAGTGTCTGAATTTGTTTATGGCATGAACAACAGCTAAAAACTCTTTTTCAGCTACAGTATAGTTTAACTCTACAGGAGTCAATTTTTTACTGGTATAGTAGATGGCATAAGGAATCAAGTCTTTTTGTCCCAATACTGCTCCTAGAGCTGTATCTGAGGCATCTGTTGAAATATGAAAAGGTAACTTCTAGTTAGGTCCCCTTAAAATAGGTGCTTCAGAAATTTTTGTTTTCAGGGTCTCAAAGGCTAATTGGCAATCAGGATTCCACTTGAATTCACAGTCCTTGGTAAGTAATTTGAAAAGTGGAGATGTTATCTTGGTGAAGTTTTCTATAAACCTTCGATAATATCCTATAAATCCTAGAAAACTCCTAACATCTTTTTGACAACTTGGAATAGATAAGTTAGAGATGACTTCAACTTTTGACTCATCAACTCTAATCCCATCCCCTAAAATGTGATGTCCTAAAACAATTCCTTCAGTAAACATCATAAAACACTTCTCATGACTAAGTGAAAGATTTTCTTCTTTACATCTCTTTAAAACTTTTTCCAAGTTTGTTAAGGCTTCTTCAAATGTATTTCCATAAACTGTGAAATCATCCATATATACCTCTACACAATCATGTATTAGATCTGAAAATATTCCTAGTACTACCCTTTGAAATGTTGCAGGTGCATTGCATAATCCAAATGGAAATACTCGGTAAGCATAGGTACCCCAAGGACAGGTAAATGTGGTTTTGTCTTGATCTTCAAGTGCTACTTGAATTTTATTATAACCACTAAACCCATCTAGAAATGAAAAGTACTTTTTGCCAGCTAATGTATCTAACACCTGATCTATGAAAGGTAAGGGAAAATGATCTTTAAGAGTAGCTTTGTTTAATTCCCGGTAGTCAATACATACCCTCCATTTACCATTTTTCTTTGGCACAATTACCAAAAGAGAAACCCACTGACTATCTGAAATAGGATAGATAAAGTTAACATTTAACAATTTCTGCAATTCTTATTTAACAATCTCCCTAAGATCTTGATTCATCCGTCTTTGAGGTTGTCTGATTGGTTTACAATTTTCCTCTATATAGATGTGATGAGTGCAATTCTTAGGTCTTATCCCTTTCATATCAGTGTAGTCCCATGCATATGCAGAAGAATGTCTCTGTAATATCTTGACTAGCTCTTCTTGTTGAGATTTCTCTAGGTTCTTGTTTATGTTTAAAGTTTTTCTTGGAAATATCTCAATTGTAGAGCTGCCAAATTTATCCATGGAGTAAAGAGACATCTGTCTTGATGATAAAAATTCAATGTTGTATTCTTCTTGAAATTTTTCATGCTTGTATTCTGAAGAGGATTCAAAGTTTTCTAAGGTATTCAGAATCTAGCTATCTTCACTAATTTCTAAAATTGTGAAGAGAGGTTGTAATTCTTCTTCATCCTCTATCCATTGAGTATCATCTAATTCTGTAATTGTTTTTGCTGGAGGATACAAGGTAAATTTCTTGGTTGAACTACCATCAAAGATGTACATATCACCGGATCTACAACTAATGAAAGCATCAACTGTAGCTAACCAAGGTCTTCCTAATATAACAGGATGCCCCCCTAGATTATTCTTAGGAGTTAGGATCATAAAATCCACAGGATATTCCCAAGAATCTAGGGACACTGGAATGTCTTCTATTACCCCATCAGGTTTTATGACAGATCTCTCTGCTAATTGTAATAATTTGGGTGTAAAAAGAAGATTAGGAAGTTTCAGTTTATCCATGATTTGTCTACTCATGATATTGATTGCTTCTCCTAAATCAATAAGTGTGTTTTGGATCTCAATTCCATTGATGTGAATTTTAACAACTGGATTTCCTAGGTCTAGATACTTTGGAATAGCCATCTTACCCATCATGATATCTTCTATTTTTCCTGCCAGTTGAATTTTCTTTATCTCTCTTATTCTTTTTCTTGTTTTCTTCATGCTCAACTCCTTTATTGTCTTTGCTAAGATTGGAATTTCCTTGATGGCTTGTAATAATGGGATCTTAATACAAACATTTCTCAGCTTATCTAGGAAATCATAATTAGGCACCATAATTTGTTTTTCTATACCCCTATCAATTTGTAATCTTTCTGGAAAGGGGGGTGTAGAAGTGGATGTTGATGGATGCTCTAATATAGGAGTTGAAATTATTGGTTCTTTTTGTTTTGATTTTTCAATGTTTGAGTCTTGGAAATTTGTGTTCTCTTCAAGAATTTTATTTACTCGTAGAGAATCTTCCTTAGAATTTTCTTGCTCTTGTATGATTACAGAAGGTTTCCTCTTTTCAAGTTTTCTTCCAGACCTAAGTTGAACATCACTAAGGTCTAAAGGAGTGATCAAATAAGTTGGAAATTGTTGGCCTTCTATCATGTATGTGTTCTGAGGATTTTTATTGTTGGGGTTTGGTATGGGTTGGGCAGGAAACTGATTTTTTTTCTAAGGAAATGGTAATGGAAGTGGTTGATTTTGATGTTGTGGATTTTGAGAATTTTGTTGAAAATTTTGTTGAGGAGGGAAATGTGGATATGGTGGATAGGATGGTGGATATTGGTAATACTGAGAGTATCTTCCATAGGGATTTTGTGCTCCTTGTGCCCAATTTTGTGATTGATTTTGAAATTGGGGCCAAGGTTGCTGCCAAGAATTCCAATTTGGTAGGGGTTGATTATACAACTGATCATGAAATCCTTGTGTTTGAGGTTCTTGCCAAGGCCTCCTGGAGACAAAATTGAGAGATTCTGTGGAACTTGTAGGAGTTTCTTCTTGAAAGATAGCTTTAAGACAAGGAAGTGAAGGACAACTCTTGGTCTCATGTTTTTCTGAACAAATTACACAAGTCTCTACAGCTTTTGCATCCAAAGGGCACTCTCTCAAGGCATGTTTCTTTCTACATTTGGGACAAAATATTTCTAAGGCATCAGATTCAAATTTTTGCTTGTTTTGTAACTTAAGGGTGTCTATTTGTTCACTAAGACTCCCTAAGATATCATATTTGAACTCATCAAGCATATGTCCTATTTCTTCCCTACTTACTGTCCCAGAAGCAGACTTACTTGCCCTTGCAAGAGCAGGGTCTCTTGGTCCTTTTACAATTTTAGATTTCCCTCTTGAAAGGTTGATACATAATTCAGCTATTTCAGGTAATGTGAGTTGAGATATATCCCCTTTTCCCATCATGTTAAGGATATCTAACCATTCATCCATAATTGTCTTCAACAAGAGAGCTTTCAAGGTGTCTTGGTTTAAGTTTTCCATTTTTGCTCTTTTGATGTTGTAGTTAAATCTCTCCAACAAGTCTTCCAGATTTTCATCCTCTTTTTGTAGCATTTTAAACACTTCCTCCTTATGGTTTATTGGCATACAGTAATCCAAATACCTCTCTAGAAATGCTTGTTTCATGTCTACCCATGTCCTAATAGAACTGTTGATCAAACTCATAAACCACTTCAATGCTACTCCTTTCAATGTTGAAGGAAATAGTTTAATTTTTTGAGCATCTTGTAAGTAGTCATAGGTTCTACATAGGACTTCAAATTCAAATAGGAAGATTTTAGGATCTTCAGTTTTAAGTCCATAAAATTTTTGAAGGACAGAGGGTGAGATGTTTTTCATAGTTGTATTGGTTTCTTCATCTACTATAGGAAACCCAAAAGAGCTTCCCATTTCTCTTCTACCTCTTCCTCTGCCTCCTTCTCCTTCTGCACCTCTACCTCCTTCTCCTCTACCTCTACCTCTACCCCCTCCAAATAGTTTGTGTTCTCCATTAAAAACTCCTCCTCCCCTTTCTTCTGCCATAGTTGATTCTTCCGTGGAAGTTGAAAGGTTTAAGTCCCTAGCAGGGGTTCCTGAATCTTCTTCCAAGACAGGTTCAGTGGGTAAAGTGGAAGGTCTTTCTGATGGAATATCTAATCTTAAGTCCTCTGGAAGTCTAGGATCAGTAAAGGATGGAATGTGGGTTTGAGTTGGAGGTGTGTTGGCTCTTGGTCTTGGTGAAACAAGTGGTGTTCTAGGAATCAAGCTTCTGCTTCTTATGAATCTACCCCTTGAGTCTCTTTCTCTACGCATGTCATTGTTTCTGGGAGGTAAGAAACAAGGCTACCTAGTTACACTTCCCTGGAAATGGAGCCAAAATTTTGTGCTCAACTTAGTGTTCCTAAATTGAGGTCATAAATTATCAACCAGGATCAGTAAACTGCTGAAGTGAGGTGCACTATATGTGCCTAGGTATCTGTTTCTCACTACGTTGTGTTTAGTGTTTTTATGATGTTTTTGGTTTTGTGGTTTTATGTTAAGAAGGAAAAGAACTAAATGTTGAAAAATAACAGTTGTTGGTCACACTAAAAACAAAGCAAAACCTATACTAAAGAACAGAAAATGCAAAGTTTGATAATGACTCATAGCAAGAAAATAAATCACAACATGAACTCAATAACTCATAACATAAACTCATCCAATTCATTCATTAGAAATATGTTGGAATAGCTTGAGAAAAGGACAAGTTTAGTGCAAATTAGGTTCTCCTAAGTAAACAACCATCTTACAATATTACAAAGAATCTTATCCATGGCTAAAAGTTTATTGGAACACAATTGGAAAAAAGAATATTTGTAGCACAATAAGATTTCTACTCTGAATTAACTTGACATGCTAACATCAATCCATTCTGCAGCTCAACTTGTCACTACTAAGCCTCATTCGAAAGTTAGATATTTTCTAAAATAGTTTTTGGGAAAAAGGCTCATTTGTGAAATTGCAAAAGATTGCAGAACAATCAAGGCCTTAAACTAATATCACTAACTCATTCCTGTCCATATGATGATGCATAAATAGAAAGTCAGAAAAAGATTAGTTTGTAAACAATGAAGGTCGTGAATTCTATTTTTGACTGTTAATACAACTTAAAGAACAATGGATAACACTGAACTAGAATGAAATTGGTCAAACTTGAAACATAGTGATCACAACTAAACTAGAATGCTTTTAGCCTAACTTTGAAATACAGTGAACTGGAACTGAACTAGAATGTCACTAATCTAACTTAAAGTACAGTGAACAGAGTTATACTAGAGTGTCATTATCAAACTTGAAACACATTGACAGAATTAAACTAGAGTGACATCTACTTCCGGAGTACTACAACTAGACTAGAGATGCAACTAATCAATAAAATGTCTCAGCTCTGTCTCATTCGGAATTAGTGGTATTTTGGAATAATTTATGGAACAGGACTGGCTGCAACATGTTATGTAAATGAGCATGAAAGCATACAATTCAACAAAACACAACAAAGCTCTAAAACACCACAGTTATGTCTCATCTAGAGTTAGTGATATTTTGGAAGAGTTTAAAAGATCACGACTAGCTGTAACAACTGATGTAATTGAGCACAAAATCATAAAGTTCAGAGAAATGTAACTAACTCCTAAATACTACACTTATATCCCATCCAATGTGAGTGGTATTTTGGAAGATTTTGTAAGGATAAGACTAACTGTGGCATCCGCTGCAAGTAAGTATAAAAACACAAAGTTCAGAAAATTGATTAAACTAAGAATGAAACAAGGCTAAGTTACTTATCTAAACCATATGAACAAAGCTTCTCAGGTAGCAGGGGCCCTCTACCACCGGATTAGCACGCAAATCTACTCAAGATTGACTCGGCTCTTGCAATAAAGTGATGCTTCTTTCATTAAAGGAGAAATTCTTCAAAACAGAGTATTTACGGTCTTCTGAGATCTAGCAATAAAACATAAATCTAGCTAGCTGTTTCTCGGTCTCCCGAGCCATACTTATAAAAAAATTACATAACTGTATTTGAGATAAAACAAGAATAATTTTCTTTCCCAACTAAAATAAAACTAGGACTCTAGTGGTGGCCTCGTACTATGATTAAGGACATCTGTACAGTCCTTGTCCTATTAGAAGTCTGTCTCCTAGTTTTGGTTTCCCACGTGCATAACCACCTGTAGACTCGAGCTCAGACTTCATGGAGAGAAAGAAATGATGGGGGAGTGATGTGGAATACGACCATATGCATTTTTCCTTGAGTTGGCACCTGGAACCTGCGTAAACATGAGAACGGCTACAGAATAGGCGACTGGCTACAAAATGACTGTGTTTTGTAGCCGAGTCTAGTCAAAAATTGCTACAATAACAAAATCATGAAAACATAGCAAGTTAGTCATTATATACATTATTAAAGTAATCCTAATCAATCCTGTTGATCATTTAAACCTGTAATTGATGAGGGACAAAGAAAATGAAGTGAAATGTGGTGGAAAAGAAGGACATCTTTGAGGCTCAACATACCCCCACTGCAAGGCTTTTGCATGTCCTCATGCAACTATTCCATGTACTCTGAGACCTCTGCTAGGACATCTAAGCCTCTTCTTCTGCTTTTCCTGATAGTCAGTGGCCTTCTGGGCTTCCTTATGACTAACTTGAATCTCAAATTTGTAAGTGCCCTGCTTAACTTTTTGTTTTTCTTCTTCAATCTTTCACTGGCCTTGTGCAACTTTTTCATTTGTAGAGACAGAGTGGTATTCATATCACCTTTGAGTTTAACGTGCTCCCTTAAAATTTTATTCTCATTCTTGATATGCCTATTGAGTACTTCCAACTCATATTTATCTCTTCTTAGCATATCAATTGCAGATTTTGGTGGACTAGGAGTTCTGTCTCTACTTTCTGAAGCTTTCTTCTCTAGTGTCTCAACATAATTATAAATTTCTTGTTGTGTTGGGTCTATTTTAGGAGCTCCTTCATCAAAATCCTCCTCATACTGATAGTCAGGTGATCTAGCAGTAGGTGTTTCTTCATCCTCAATGTTTATGATTCCAGTTTGTCTAACCTCTGTTTTCTTTAGTATTCCTCTAAGCATGTGGCTCCGTCTCGGTTGAGATGGCCCTTCTCCTCTGTATTTGGCATATTTTCTTATTATTCTTTCCTTCTTAAGCTGCTTTTTAATTTGAGCCAATTTCTCAGAAATCATCTCTTCACTGTCCTCTTGTATTGATTTACCAGTTTTAGTTTCAACAGCCTTGGAAATTTCCTTTCTCCTACTTCTTCTTATGGGTTTTCCTTCAAGTGGAGATTCCTTGGGTTCCTCAAAATGATTCCTTACTAGAAACTCATCCCAATTATCTCCCATTTTTCCCAAATGATGTTCAATTAAGATTTTGACTAACCCATGGTGATACAAGGTTGTTTCCAGAAATTGAACCCTCTTTTGTACATTTGAGGCCATTATTTTCAGACTATGAAGTAGGAAAAAGGGAAAATTGATTTCTTCTCCTAAGAAATGCATCATTAACCGAATATGATAAACATAGAGGGTACCAAATCTTCCTTCACAAGTTATAAATTTTTGCAAAATGAGCAACATGTTCCTCCATTTATTCTTCAGTGCAGAGCTAGGAATACCTTTCTTAAAAATGGAAACATCCATACCTGGTGTTTTGAGTATTTGCCTCCATGCCTCGTTATGAAATTCCCTATTTTTGAACCACTTTTCTCCTTGCCTGGGTAATTCTGTTTCTTCTGCAATGAAAGCCTCTATAATGGTGAATTTAACATCTCCTATTTCGACCTCCACTCCATTGAAGGACCGTGCAAATGTTTTAGTCACCGCTTTGTGAAAACCATTGAATTTTTCTAAAAATTGCAACCACCCAGCCTGTTGTAGCATTTCTCTGATTTGTGGATAGCCTTCCAAGTACTTGGTTCCAACTGGTTCAGTTCTTACTATGAGACCCATAACTTATATTTTCAACCTTCAAATTACTGCTCCTTTGCTCATGGTGAAAATGGCTATTAAAGAGATGTTTTTACTCCACAGATGTTTCCTCTGTTTTACAGACTGGAATGGCTAAGAATTGGCTGCGAAAATCTGCTCACGGTGAAAATGGTTGTTAAAGAGATGTTTTTACTCCATAGGTGTTTCCTCTGTTTTACAGATCGGAATGGCTAAGAATTGGCTGCGGAAAGAAATGATATGGAGTAGTTATGAAATGAGTATAATGCGGTGAGGGTGATTCACACAGATTAATGAGTTGAGAGTTATCACGGAAGAAAAGACCGCGGAGATATTTTGTGAGAAATTCAAAATCATCCTTAAATACTTTGGCCTAGTGATGTGACTAATCAAATCACTTCAGCACTTAACCGTTAAGTTTTAAATGATGATCAGATATGGCAATGTGGAAGGGATTTTGTCCAAATTTTTTATGATAGGTTTGATAGGCATGATCAACACGACTAATTAAAATAACCTTTTTTGAATCATACATGACTTAACTATGCTAAAATTTCATGATCTCTTACTATAATAATTTCATAACTTTTACCTTTGCCTTTCCTTTGATTTTTTTTTCTTTTGGTTTTGATATGCCTTGTCCTCCTTTGAAAATCATTGGTCTTCAGTCCTCATAACTCCTTTGATTTTGCTTGTTGTCTTGGATATGCAAGATCAATTTGTTGCTCAATCAAGTGATTACTGGATAGTGCCTTCAGGATCTCTGGCTGCAGAATGTGTGGTTGGCTACAGAATGTCTGACTGGCTGCAGAATGTCTGACTGATTGCAAAATGTACCTGTAGAATTCTTAAAACATGGAATGGAAAGGTTTGAAGCATGAATGGAATGTTTGTATAAAATGAGTTAAAAAAGGATAATGAAGTATGGTGTAATGGAGTATGAGTTAAGTGAATAATGGAATGAAATGAATCACTATTATGAAGTGGAGTGAAGTATGGAAAATGACTTGCAACTTATGATCTTTATTATTCAATTGCAGAAAGAAATCACTCTTAAAACTCTGATATGAAAATGAGGTGGACCATGGAATGAAGTATGGAGTGAAGTGGAGTATGGATTAATGGAATGAAATGAATCATAAGTGAAATATGGGTTTGCACTTATGATTTTGTAATAGCTGCTTGTAGAAAAAGAACAAATTTGAAAAGCTAGAGTGTCAGAAAGATTCTGATTTTCACTCTATCTTTTCTGTATAAACATGCTAATTAGTGATTAGTTTTCATGTTTTTACTTTTATTTTTTATTTTTATTTTTATTTATTTATTTTTATTTTATTTTTATTTATTTTTATTTTTTTATGCTTTTGAATTCAGAAAATTCAACTAAGTTGATGAAGAAGAAAAATTATTCTTCATTAACTTCACATTACTGTTTTCCTGAAATCTCTTGACAAATTCTTCTCTTGAAAGTTGCTTGTGATGCAGCTTCAATCTATGACCATTTACAAGAAAAGTGACCTTCTCTTCATCTATTGTCCTGATTTTTATTGCTCCATTGTCAAAAATTCTTATAATTTCATATGGCCCAAGCCAATGTGTTTGGAATTTACCTTGAAAATCCTTGAACTTTGAATCAAACAAGAGAGCCCACTCACCTTCTTTAAACTTCTTTTCCTTGATGTACTTGTCATGCCATCTAGTCCTTTGTTGTTGGACTATACTTGTTTTCTGAACTGCATCTTGTCTGATCTCATCCAATTCATTAATATTCTCCAATCTGTGCTTTTGTGCCTCTGTTAGATCCAGTCCTAGCTGAACTGCCATTTTGAAAGTTCGAATCTAGAACTCTATGGGAAACAAAACTTGCTTTCCATAAAAAATTTCATAAGGAGTATGGCCTGTTGTGCTCCTCCATGTAGTTCTATAGGCCCACAAGGCTTCAGGAAGCCTATCTTCCCAATCTCTTCTATGAAAATGAACAGTATTCGTTAGGATCCCTTCAATGACCTTATTAGTAGATTCCACTTGACCATTTGCTTGTGGATGATATGGAGTAGATTTTCTGTGTCTAATTTTGTACCTCTCCATCATTTGTTCCACTAGCTTTGATGTAAATTGAGCTCCTTGATCTGTAACAATTTCCCTTGGGACACCAAAATGAGTAAAAATATCCTCAAAAAGAAAATTAACTATAGATGCTTCAGTAGCAGAAAGTAATGGCTTGGCCTCTACCCATTTGGTAACATAATCAGTGCAAACTAATATATATTTCTTTTGTCTTGATGGAGGACTAATAGGTCCTACAAAATATAAAGCTCATTTTTCAAAAGGTTCAATATGTACCTGAGGCTGCAATGGCATCTCACCTGAAGGAGAAGGTTTCCCTACCCTTTGGCAACTGTCACACTTTCTGACATACTCTTTAGCATCTTTAAAAATGGATGGCCAATAATATCCTAATCATCGGGGATGATAGGAATTCCAAAATCATCGAACATGGAAAGGTCAAGCTAAAGCTACAAGGTGGAAGGATTAGAACACTTCCTGGTGTTCTGCATATTCCGGCATTGGCTAGAAATCTGATTTTTGTAAGCAAGATGGATGATGCAGGTGTAAAAACAGTGTTCGAGAAAGATGCCTGCAAGATGGTTCAGGGAGCACTGGTATTAATGCGGGGAGTTCGGACTGGAACTCTGTACAAGCTACAAGGTAGCATTGTTATTGATGGGATTAATAATTATGTGGTTCCTGAAAGTGGAGCAGAAAGCCTAGCTATCTATGGAGAAAAGACCATGCTATGGCATCAAAGGCTTGGACATATTGGAGAGAAGGGCCTTCGGATACTACATAGAAATGGTATGGTAGAAGGTATGTCTAATTGCTCTATGGATTTCGATTTCTGTGAACATTGTGTATATGGGAAGCATAATCGGGTGAGTTTTCCTTCTGGTGCTAAGAGGACAAACAAGATATTAGAACTTGTGCACAGTGATGTGTTTGGACCTGTGTCAGTTCCATCACTGGGAAAGTTTGTGTACTATTTTTCATTCATAGATGACTTCTCAAGGAATACATGGATATATTTCTTAAGGAAGAAATCTGAAGTCTTTGATAGATTTAAAGAATTTAAGGCTCTGGTGGAAAACCAAACAGAGAAGAAGATAAAGGCACTGAGGACAGATAATGGTGGGGAGTTCTGCAAGAAGTAATTTGAAGAGTTCTGTAAGAAGTGTGGTATAGCACGGCAGAAGACTACTCCATACACACCTCAGCAAAATGGAGATGCAGAAATAATGAACAGAACACTGATGGAAAAGGCAAGAAGCATGCTCAGTGGTATCGGGTTAGGACAAGAATTCTGGGCAGAGGCAGTGGAGACTACATGTTACTTAGTTAATAGATCACCTTCATCAGCGTTGGAGGATAAGAGGTATGGAATGGTAAGAAACCCTCTCTTTTACATCTAAGGGTATTTGGATGTGATGCATATGTACATGTTCCAAAGGAGAAAAGGACCAAGTTGGATAATAAATCTGAAAGGTGCATCTTTATTGGGTATTAAGGATGGTTTAAAAGGTTACAAGCTTTGGAACCTGGAAACAAGGAATTTTGTGTACAGTCGAGATGTGGTCTTTAGAGAGGTGAAAGATGTTTTTAAACATGAAATCATACCAAAGGAACCTGAGAAGATAGAGTTTGAGCTAAAGGAGTATGAATCAGACTCTACAGCAGAAGAATATTCAGAAGAGGAAGAGCCACAAACTCCAGCTTTGAGAAGATCAATTCAAGAAAGAAGGCAACCAGAAAGGTATAGTCCATCTGCTTTCTGTTCAGGTTTTTCCTTAACTATAACTAATGCTGATCCCAGAACTGTCAGGGAGGCAGTAGATTCCGAGGGTGGAAAACTCTGGAAGGAGGCCATGGTTGATGAAATGGCATCCTTGTACAAAAATGAGGCATGGGATCTGGTGGAGTTTCCAGCTGGAAGGAAGCCCGTTGGGAGCAAATGGGTGTTTAAGAAGAAGATGAATGTAGAAGGCAAGGTGGAGAAATACAAAGCTCGGTTGGTAGCAAAAGGTTATTCCCAAGTGCAGGGAATTGATTTTGGTGATATGTTTTCTCCTGTTGCCAAAGTTACCTCTATTAGATTACTTTTATCTGTTGCTGCTGCATTTGATTTTGAGATAGAACAGATGGATGTGAAGACATCATTTCTTCACGGGGATCTAGAAGAGGAGATCTCAATGAAGCAACCTGAAGGCTTTATGGTGAAGGGTAAGAAAGAACTAGTATGCAGGTTGAAGAAGTCTCTGTATGGGTTAAAACAGTCACCAAGGATGTGGTATCAGAAATTTGATACCTATATACGGGGACTTGGCTTCACCAGAAGCAAGGAGGATCACTGTGTTTATTTTAATTTAATTGGTGATCGTGTTACTTATTTGGTCTTGTATGTGGATGATATGTTGTTGATTGGAAATGACAAATAAATTATCCAAGATTTGAAGACCCAACTGTTCTCCAAATTCGACATGAAGGATCTTGGTGCTGCAAACTACATTTTGGGCATGGAAATTAAGAGAGATCGGGCAAAGAGGAAGCTTTGGTTAAACCAGATGAATTATGTCGAGACTATATTGCAGAGGTTCAATATGCAGGATAGTAAACCGGTGAATGTTCCTATTCCTGTAGGTGTAAAACTGTTTGCTGAACAGTGTCCCAAGACACAAGAAGAAGAGGAGGATATGTCCTATGTTCCATATGCAAGTGCAGTGGGTAGTCTGATGTATGAAATGGTCTGTACTAGACCAGACATTACACATGCAATGGGAGTATTGAGCAGGTTTATGTCAAACCCAAGGAAGGAGCATTGGACAGCAGTGAAGCGGGTTTTCAGATATTTATGTGGCACTAGTGATTATGGCTTGTGCTACCAGGGAAGACCAGGATTGGAAATAATGTTGGACATTCATGGTTTTGTTGATGCAGACTGGGCTGGAGATCTGGACCAAAGAAGATCTACAAGTGGGTATGTGTTTAACCTATTTTGAGGCGCAGTCAGTTGGATGAGTAAAAGACAGTGTGTAGTGGCTCTTTCAACTACAGAGGCAGAATACATAGCAGCCACTCATGCAAACAAGGAAGCAGTTTGGTTGCAGAGATTGTGTTCAAGTATGGGGTTGGTACAGCAAGCTATAAGGATAGACTGTGATAGCCAAAGTGAAATTTTCTTGGCTAAGAACCCTACTTACCATTCAAAGACAAAACACATTGATGTTCAATATCACTTTATTAGAGATATGGTTGAGGCTAAAATGGTGTTGCTTGTAAAGGTGGACACTTTGAAGAATGTTGTAGATGCATTGATGAATTCTGTGAGCACTCAGAAGTTCTCTTGGTGTAGAGAAACAATGGGTGTTGAAGAATTGGCCCAATGACTAAGCTCTTCTGTGGCCCCTTGTGAAAAGAAAACAACAAGTGGGAGAATGTTGGGTATGTGTTATATTCTTTCCACGACTAGCCCCATGTGTTGTACGTTGCGCCGGGCGCAGCAGGGGGGTCACAAGGGGGGAGGTAGCCCCCACTGTTGGGGTCCGGGGCAGCACCCCGGCGAAAATTGTTTTAGTGTGCGGACCCACCCATGTTTTGTGCATGAGTTTGCACATGGTTTTGGGGTATGATAGTTTTCGGCCCCTGGTATTTTGTAGATCCGGTCAAGGGAACTACAGTTATGTTCTAATCTAGGGTTAATGGATTAGGGATTATGTATGATTCGGCATGTATATATATGTTTTGTAACATTAAAAGGAATATAATGAAAAATCAAGCTGGTCATCCCGATTTGGGATCCAGGGGAAAATCTCTGTGTTTATCTGTTTTATGTTTTATGCTCTTGCTATTGTTTATTTTCTATTATAAGATTCGTGTGTAGATAATTTCAGTTTAGGGTTAAAACCTACAAGAAGATTGCAATTATTCAAGCGGTTGAGTTTTGTGCTGGTGGAATTCAAATTTGCTGCAGTGTTTTCTTAGTGTCGAAATTGAGCATTCATTGAAATGTCTTTCAACAGATTGTGACTGGAGTATGCCCTTGATGGGAGCTCGAATTATATTGCATGGAAGGACAGGATGGAGGTGGTTCTGGATGATAATGGGTTGAAGGAGTTCAAAGATACTGATATTCCAAAACCTGCTTCTAAAGATGCAGCCGCACTTGACGCATGGCAAAAGAAGACTTCAAAATGTCGAAGGATTCTGTTGGAAGGTGTGAAGGATCACATAGTGTCCAGCCTTCATGGTAAAGCTTCTCCATTCTTGATGTGGAAAGCTTTGACAGAATTTTTCCAAAGTAGAAGTGACCAAAGGAAGTTGGCGCTTAAAGACAAGCTTAGAAAAATAAAAATGGAGAAAGGCGACAGTATACCCAAGTACCTCACGAAGTTCGTCCACTACAAGGATGAGTTGGGAAGTGTGGGGGTTACTGTAGATGAAAAGGAATTGGTGAGATTAGCTCTCCTTGGGCTTCCAAAGAGTTGGCATAGCTACGAGGACTCTGTCAATGGTCGGGAGAAACTGTCGGGATGGGAGTGACTTTGGTCGGATCTTGTGCAGGAGGAGATAAGGCGGGGTACCAGGGATGGATCTTCATCGAAGAATGAAGATGAAGAAAATTGCGCTTTGGCTGCCAAAGCAAGGAAAGGAAATGGAAAGAAAAATCCTTCTTCATCTGGTGTGAAAGGTGAGAAGCAGGACTTGTCCAAGGTGAAGTGCTTTCACTGTCACCAACACGAACATTACGCCACTAATTTTCCACAGAAGAAGAAAAATAAGCCAGTTGTTGGATTTGTAGCTGGAGAGGCCTTAGCCTCGCAGTTTGAGCTCAGATTTTCACTGATTGCATGCTTGGTTTCGAGTGTGATGGGATCAGTGTGGTTTCTTGACAGTGGTGCGTCTTTCCATATGACCGGAGACAAAGATTTGTTTAGTGATCTGGATGAGAAGGATCTTGGAGTGCACATCGAGATGGGCGATGATGGTAGATACAGTGCGATTGGTATCAGGACCATTTCCTTTGAGAGGGATTCTGGTAACCCTTTCATATTGAAGTATTTCATGCATGTTCCAGGATTGAAGAAGAATCTAATCTCTGTGGAAATGTTGGAAGACAAGGGCTATGATGTTGTTTTTAGCGAGGGAAAGGCTTTCCTGCGCAGTAAAACAATTGGTGAAACCCAGAGGATAGGGGTTCGAGTTAAGAACCTTTATCAATTATAGGTATATGGCAGCGCAGTAATGGCAGGCAAAGCAGAAGGAGTGGTGAGCCGGGATGAGGGCGAATTGTGGCACAAGAGATTGGGCCATCTTCACCATGGCGCTTTGAAAATTTTGCAGCAGATTTCTACCGGGCTTCCCAAGGGTACACTTGCGCAGTCAGATCATTTCAAGGGATGTACTTTGGGAAAATTTGTGAAGACCACTTTTCATGAGAAGGATAGTCATGCCACGACGATCCTTGAGAGAATTCACACAGACGTGTGTGGACCTTTCTCAGTAGCTTCGACAGCAAAGCACAGGTATTATGTGATATTTTTTGATGAATTTTCTCGTAAGTGCTAGAGTTGGTTGAGAAAGAGTTAGGGAAGCTAGTTGAGAAAGAGTCGGGGAAGCAGGTGAAAGCTCCTAGGAGAGATAATGGTGGTGAATTCATCTCTGGCGAATTCAAATACTTTTGCAGCGTAGAAGGAATTTGAAGAGAGCTCATAGCGCCTCATAATCCACAGCAGAATGGGGTTGCGGAGAGAAAGAACAGAACGATTGTGGGTGCTACATGGTCGATGCTGCATGATCATGGCCTTCCCATACACTTGTGGGCTGAAGCATGCAACACTGTGGTTTATGTGCAAAACCATTGTCCTCATAGAGTACTTGGCATGAGTACACCCGAAGAGGCATTTTCTGGTAAGAAGCCTGATATTTCTCATTTGAAGATTTTTGGCTCACTTGTTTACATTCATGTGATGAAGAATGCCAGGAAGAAGCTAGAGCCGACCGCGAAGGTTGGGATATTTTTGGGGTACATAGAAACACCCCACAATTATCGTGTGTATTTTCCAAACAGTTGGATGACTGTTGTGTGATGGGATATCAAATTTCATGAGGAGAAAGCCATGAAGTTGTCGCTTGAGAGGGAGCTACACTTGCATGCAGATGAGGAGCTAATTGTTCCTAAAGATGAGCCTCTGGATGTGGATCAGCCATAAGAGGAGGTTCATGGAGTGGAAGAAACCACTCATGTAGTGCCAAACATCAAAGGGCGGAAGCGCACTACAGAAGCTGAGCGACTGAATCTTGATGCAGCGAAGAATGTAGGAGCACCTACATCACAGCGCAGACAGAGACAGTCACCTAACCGATTTACTGGATACATGGCTCTGATGAGCAAGTGTATCATGACAGAACCATATTCTTTCAAGGAAGCTGTGGAGGATCCTACATGGGTAGATTCCATGGTGGAAGAGTATGATTCGATTGTCAGAAACAATGCATGGGAGATTGTCCCAAGGCTGGAAGGGAAATCAGTGGTAGGTTTGAGATGGATCTAAAAAGTGAAGCAAGTTGTTGATGGGAGCGTCAAGAAGTACAAGGCAAGATTTGTTGCCCGGGGCTTCTCACAGATTGAGGGGATCGAATATGAAGAAACCTTTGCACCTGTCGCAAGGTATTCTTCCATACAGACCACCCTTGCTCTCTTAGCGCAGATGGGTTGGCACATTCATCAGATGGATGTGAAGACTACATCCTCAATAGATTCATTGAGGAGGAGGTGTACATAGAGCAGCCTAAAGGATTCGAAATCTTCAGCAGCGAGTCGCATGTGTGCAGGCTCAAAAGAGCGCTGTATGGGCTGAAACAAGCACCTCGTGCTTGGTACACACGGATAGACAGTTATTTCACCAGACTTGGTTTCGCCAAGAGTGAGGCGGATCCGAACCTATACCAGACTGTGGTGGAGGGTAAGTTGCTGATCATTGTACTTTATGTATATGATTTTATACTAACAGGTGATGAACTATTGATACACTCATGCAAGGCAGATCTTGCAAAGGAGTTTGAGATGAAGGACTTGGGCCTCCTTCATTATTTCCTGGGATTGGAAATTTGGCAGTGAAAGGATGGACTGTTTGTGTCTCAAGGCAAGTATGCCTGGGAGATACTGGAGAAGTTCAACATGCAAGACTACAAGCCTATCGACACTCCTCTTCCTGGTGGTTGGAGGAAAGAGGATGCTACATCGGCAGAGGTAGTGGATTCCACTGTTTATCGACAGTTGGTTGGTTCGCTCATGTATCTAGTCAATACACGACCGGACATATGCTACGCTGTTAAATATCTTTCACAAGCTATGGTTAAGCCTACCAAGCTCTTTTGAAAGGCAGGCAAGCATGTTCTGAGATATCTCAAGGGCACATCAGGATATGGATTGTGGTACAGACAGTCGGATGAGTTGAAGCTGCATGGCTTCACGGATGCAGATTGGGTAGGGAGCCCAACAGACAGAAAGAGCACATCTGGAGGGATATTCAGTATCGGATCTACAGCATTTTCTTGGTACAGCAGGAAACAGAGATCCGTGGCACTCAGTTCAGCGGAGGCCGAGTACATGGCAGCAAGTTTGGCTGCATGCGAGGCTATATGGATGAGGAAGATCCTGGTCGGGTTGTTCGGTTCACACTTAGATCCTACTATGATATATTGTGATAATCAGAGTTGCATTAAAATCTCAATTAATCTAGTATTTCATGATAGATCTAAACATATTTACATTCGGTACCATCATATCAGAGACTGTGTGCAACGGAAGATCATGTTACTTTCTTACATTCCTAGGGAGGATCAAGATCCAGATATTCTGACGAAGGCGCTCACCAGGAGAAAATTCGAATACCATAGAGATAGGATCGGGGTGGCAGATAATACCTATCTTGTTGAGAGGGAGTGTTGAGATTCAACAAGATGATGAGCTTAGTGAAAAGAGTTGCCTTCACTAAGTGGGCCCGCAGGCTATTTTTGGCACAAAGTCTATTTTTAGACTATGTCTATTTTTAGACATGTCAATCATATTCTATGAGTTGCAGGATGCTATTTGTGGATGGTTGGTAAAGTTGGAAAAATAGTTTGACTTCTATTTTTAGACATATTGAGCGGAATCTATTTTTAGATTGCCAGTCTAAAATTAGATATGTCGAATATTATTAGCTCTTAATAATATTTGGACTCTAAACATTATCTTATTCTCTTGGAGCACTTCAGTTAAGTGCACAGATGTGGCTGAGTTGTTGAAGGAATTACACACTATTCACGAGGATTTCTTAAGAGCTAATGATGGAGGACTTAGGTTAGAACTCATGTGATTTGGTGGAGTTATAGAAGTAGTTGGTAGGTTGTATTTGGTTTACTGAGTTGAACTCGGTTGAGCTAGTTGTATCTAGTCTAAGCCAGTTGATACGAAGTGAGTGGTGTGAATTAATTAGTTAATTAATTCACTAAATAATAACTCATTAATCAACTAAATAATACATCAGTTAACTACAGTGCATGGACAGTTTCAGTGGAGACCAGTGGAGAGGTAGGTGAAAGAGCAAGTGTGACTATTAGTTGTGACTATAGTTATGCATTGATTGCATCCAACACTCAGTGGAGATGCCAATGAGGATAGCATGAGAAAGGCTGGATGAATTTGAACTCATTCAGAGCCATTCTTCAGCAGGGATTGTACAGTAGAGGCAGGCTAGCAGGTGGCAAAGATCAGTGCATGGATTTGAAAGATCGGGCCTGATTAGTGTGTAGCGATTGTATTGTACTGAGAGCTTGATATGATCAGCTTTGTATGAGGATTTCTACATGATCTCTATGAAATATATTATATACAGATATTTGGGGTTTTTAGCTTCAGGATTTCTCGTTAAACAGCTGTGTTAATGTGTGTGAATTTTATGGTTTCATGTGTGCATTACAATTGATTTAATTTCAGCATGTGATGATCAATAGTGGAATAGATTTTGTATTGTGCATGAAGTTAAAATAGTGTGTGATCAGGAGAATCTTGGATATATAACACATAAGTTATATAATTTCTACAGTCAAAAGACCTAAAAACTTGACTTGTCAGTAGAAATAGAATAGGAGAAAAATATTTTGGTTCTCAATGCTCAAATTTGAACCAAGGAGAAAGATAGGGATGATTAACAAATTATGAAACACAACCCTCATACTTTCTAGTTTTATTTGTACAAAAATGATGTCTGTGTGTAGCTTGTCCCAATGCCACAGCCCATGTTGAATCAGATTGCTTAATCCTGGTTCAAATCATGTTTTCAATTTCATGTCAATATCTTAGAGAATGAAGTTTGTCATACAGCTTAATCTTGTCAGTAAAATAGTCTAGGTAGAGAATAAAAAGAGTTCACTAGCATAATCTGAACTTTTGGAAGTAATAAGGATATGAGTAGATAGTTTGTTTTTATTTCAAAAGAAAATGAATGTCAAGGGTTTTCCAGTCCAAGTGCACCCAAAGGAAGAAAAAATTCTAGGCAAGGTATGATGGACAGGTAGATATGAGGTTGAATTAATCATGTTTTTCAGATTCTTAAGATCATAACTTCAAGAGAAACATCAACAAATGAAGAAGAAAAATCTACCCAATGGATGAGGCACTAGTCTTCATAAACTCAGAGATTTGATATCTGAAGTTCTGGACACCTCCTGAAAAGGAGCTGCCCTCCCCAAGTGGAGCCATTGTTAGTCATCAGTAATTTTTGCTATTTTGTAGATGACTAAATGCTTGTCCTATATTTCTAAAAACAAGATTCATGAATATTGTGAGTTTTAGAAATCTCGCTGCCTTCATTATCCTTAGGATAAATTTTTCATTGTTTCACTATTCTGTCATATCATGGTCAGCTTACCACTCCTAGAAGACCCCTCTTGGGCTCATGCCATTCATATTTATGCTATTTTCCCACCCATAACCTTAGAACTATGTTTAGCCTTTACCTCACCCTCCACTTGCCCACTAAGATCACCAAACAGCATACTCCTTCTCATATTCACCAAATGCCTCAAGCATTGATGGTCTCAAAACTATCCCTATAGGCTCTTTAGATAAGTCAAGTACATTGGATTTTGGATCTTCAATACATCAAATTGTCAAAAACTCTATTTTCATACTTGAAGACCCCAAGCCAAGCTTTTAGTCAAAGACCAAGTCAAAAGAGCCTCCCACTAGGTTATTAGGGTTTCATAGGTTGTAGGGTTATCTTTGGTGTTCTAAGTCATTGTTTTTCATGTGCTAGAAGCTGAATCGGATGTGAAAGAGAGTTAGCACCTGTTTGTCCAAGATAGATCAGAATATCACCAAGGAAGATCTCCTTAATCAAGTACAAAAATCTACAAAAGGCAACTGTCCATTATTGACATTTCTGTAGGAGTGTCAAGGTGGTTATTGTTGGTGTCCCGTGATTTAGCATATTGGTATACCAAATGATAGGGTAACATGGAACCAGCCTTTGGATCCCTAGGACCTAGCCTTCCTGGACTCAGAGAGGGATCTCTCTATTTGTTTGCAAAGGATATGAACTTGTGTGCTTTGTAGGGTTGATTTTAGGCTAGTTATTAAGTGTGAGGTTTTGTTGTTTGTTTTGGTTGGGTATAATGATAAAGAAGCATAGGTAGAATGAGAAAATATCTAAGTCATTGGGAAATTGAGTCTAATGGAATTCATGATAAGTTCATCAATGGATCGGGAAGCATCATAGGGCAAATCTAACTTGGCCAGTGGATCTTCAAGTTTTTAGGGGTAATGAGATGGACATCAATTGTAAGAATGAGAAGTAGGGTAAAGGGAAATCAAGAATATTTTATCATATGTACTTCTAAACAAAGGGACTTAAATATCATAAACATGAAGATGCAATCAATAGATAGGGCAAACCATAAATGATACAATCCACACTTCAGTAAATAATAATTCAAGACAAACTTTTCCAATGGAATATAAAAGGTGAGAAAGTCATTTAACTTAGTGATTTCACCTTCAAGGACAGAAAACACTTAAGACACACATATAAATGTAATCAAAGAAGACAGAACTCCTAAACATCCTTGATTATAGTTATGAATATATCTAAAACAATTAGTTAAGCAAGTACAAAGGGTATGCTCGAAACAAAACCTCTTTGGCAGACTTTAAAGAATGGTGCTTTAGAGAGAGACTTAAAAAACAGTTTTTTAGTGGCAACAAGTAAGAAGGGATAACCATAAATCATGCTTGATAACAATTTCATTGAACTATTTATGAAATAAACAAGCTCAGGGGGTTTAGAGAGAAATTAAGAATTCTCTAAAATGTCCTAGTAGAAGAAAACATTAAGGCAGTGAAGAATAAATAGAACTAAGGTGCTTTCAGAAGACATTTCTTAGCCTAAAACTTTCATTCTACTGCAACATAGAAAGGTGGAAACATAATTAAATAGGAAATAACAATAACAGATTAGAAGCACTTCACCAACAAACAAGCTCAGAAATCCAGTGATCTAGCCTCCTCCATCAGCAAACAAATCAGGGCATCCACAAGTTCCAAGACATCAATTTCTTTTTAACTTCCAAGAAACTATGTATTACTTCAAAGAGTCATCAAATTCCAACAAGATAATGAGTTCAAATGTAGTATTTATGCTGCAAATTAGGAGTTGAATTTAATCTAGGGTTTGAGTGTCATTTAGTACAAAGTTAATGAGTTCCTAACCTTGAAGACCATGCAAGGCTCAAGGCAGGAATATCTGTAGATATTTATCTGAATAATAACTTCTATCTTAACTCCTAAGGAAAAATAGGTGAAATTTTTTACTTTAAGGCCCATTCATAACTTTTACAATAACTGTCTGGTAGATATAAATATCTCTGACTCAGCCTGAACTCTGCTAAATGATTTATTGAAGGAAACAAAGCACTAGGTGGCACAAATATCTTTTGAAAGGAGTAACTACCACAAGCTGAGTCATTCGAATTTGTTTTGGGTTAATTTGTCCTTTGTTTTATCTTTAATCTCTGTCTTTGAGCCTTAAACTCTGTCTTTATGCTTTAAACTATGTATTTATGCTTTGACTGTCAGCTTTTTATCATATTTTCTTCAATTCTGTTTGATCTCTATTCTATTTATTTAATCATTTGTTATATTTCTTTTGACCCTTTTGCCTTTATTATTTTTGTCTTTCCACTCTCTTCTTTCTTTCCTTGACTTCTGATTTTTGAGCTAATCCTTTGTTTTTATCCTTTGATTAGGATTAGCCTTCTAATCTTTCGGCTGTCTTTTTCTCACTATTTCTCTGACTGTTTGTTTTTTCTGTGTGCAGGGGAGGTTTTTCTTCATGGCATGAGGGTTTCACCCATTGATGATCATGTTTCATCGATGGCTATCCCTGTTATAAATCTTCTGGCCATCATTAATATTTTATGAACTCCCAGATCGTCATCCTGAGGTATCTATATGACCAATTTTGGCCCTACGGATTATATTCACAGATGCCCACCATTAAAACCTGCAAACAAAACATAAACAATTAGTTCGAAAGCCTGCGGGAGGGTTTTGTTGCGTTTTCAGGGTTTTGAACTGTCGGAGGGCGTTTACAGAGGAGGAGAGGGTGCAGAGGGATAGGTTTCGAAGGCAGAACCGTGAGAGATTCAAAAGGAGGCGGGGGGAATTTGAAATTTTGCGCGGAGGGGAAAAGTGGTTTTGAAAAACCATAAGTGGTTAATCGCATGGATAGAAGGTGGTTTATGGTTTTGGATGAAACGGACGCGATATACCCCAGGGTTCGACATGTGGCAGGCAAATACCGCCTATTTCGCGTGGGTTATAAAACCTTAAACCCATCACAGCTTTATTTTCGATATGCATTGTTGGCCGTCGGATCCCGGGGAATAGAGATCAACAACCATCGCACATTAGGGAGGTGAAAAGCAAGTTTGGGAACGGATCAGTGGGGTCAAGGATGGGTGACGTGGTGGGTTCTAATTGAATGGCAGGGTTAAGTGGGGGATGGGGCCCAGGGTGGACAAGTGGCAAATTGTGAACGAGTGAGGGATGTAGTGGAGAGCGGGGCCCATATTTAAATATTTATAAAGGGTTAAGGAGCGATAGTCGTTGGATCGGGGTCCAGGGCTAAAATCGACAGTGCGGAGTGGCCGGATGTAATGAAAGGTGGGGGCCCACTTTTGATTTTTCAAAGGTCATGGGGTGGCCTATTATAAGGTTTGTTGGGGGTGTATAAAATAAAAGGGGGGAAGGTATAATTTTTAAATGGGGAAGGGGCTAAGAGATAGCGGAGGCCGAGGTCTTATGCGGGCAAAGGGGGATGGGGCTTAGAAAAGAGGGGCTTAAGGCCTTTTATATCAAAAAGAGGCGGTATTAGACATAAAAACAGGGTTTTTAATAGAATTAAAAGGACCCGATAGTTTAGGACTCAGTTTTAAACAATGTAAAAAGGGAGCTTTTTACATTGTTTAATATGTCAAAGGAAAAAATGTCAAAGGAAGTAGAAAAATGTCAAATGTCAAATGTCAAATGTCAAATGAAAAATGTCAAATGTCAAATGTCAAATGAAAAATGTCAAATGTCAAATGAAAAACTTGGAAATTATTAGCTTTAGTCCTTATGTCAAATATCTTCTTGATGCTATCTTGTATTGCTTGTGTTCTTTTATAAACTTCCTTTCTTGATTGTTGTAAATGAATAGTTTGATTCAGCCTTCTCTGCATGTCATTTTATTCTGATTGCACCTCTTGGAGAAGTTTCATGACTGGAACTCCCAAGGATGTTGGGAATACTACATCCATGCCATATACCAACTGATAGGGAGACATATTGATTTATTTCTTGGTGGTTAGTCTATCAGCCCATAAAGCATGAACTAGCTTACTATGCCATGATTTCTGATTTTGTTCTGTTAGGGTCCCGTGATTTGGCAGATTAGTATACCAAATGACGAGGTAACATGGAACCAGTATTTGGAGTCCTAGGACCTAACCTTCCTGGACTCGGAGAGGGATCTCTCTATTGGGTGCAAAGGATGTGTTCTTTTTGCTTTAGGTAGTTGATTTTAGGCTAGTTGTTAAGTGTAGGGTTTGTTGATTGTTTTGGTTGGGTAAGATGGTCAAGTAGGATAGGTGGAGTGAGAGTCTGTCAAAGCCATTGGGCTATGGAGTCAAATGAAAGTCAAGGGTGTCTCAAAAATGAATCAGAGTGCAGTGCAAAGCCAATTTAGCAAGGTTAATGGATCCTTAAGGTTATGAGTGAAATGGGATGGACGCCAAGTTTGTGAATAAGGTAGAGCAAAGGGCAGTCAAGAATCCTTTTTCAAGTAC
This sequence comes from Pinus albicaulis, assembly GCA_034641835.2. Classification (NCBI taxonomy): domain Eukaryota; kingdom Viridiplantae; phylum Streptophyta; class Pinopsida; order Pinales; family Pinaceae; genus Pinus; species Pinus albicaulis. The sequence continues at coordinate 1,052,265,896 of CM076575.1, read as the reverse complement.
CTATGAACAAGAGGGTCCTAAATATGATAAGCAAAATATACTAAGCATGAGATAGGGCAAACTATTTACTCAAAAATAATACTTTAAACAAATAAATATCCAAGACAAACATTCCAGTGAAACATAGAAAGCATAAGAGCTTCTAACTTTAGTAAATTCACCTTCAGAATTTGGGAAAACATACAAGATAGAACAATAACTAAATATATGAAGAGGGAACTCCTAAACATCATAAATAAAGCTATAAAGAACTCTGAAATAAGTTGGTAGGCATGGACAAAGGGCAAGATCGAACGAGACCTCTTTGACTTAACCTATCAAACAATACTCCAAAGAAAGGTTCCAAGACAGAGTTTTAGACAGTTTCAAATAAGCAGGGCAGACTGTGAATCATATTTTTTAACCATCATATTAATCCATAAATGAAACTACCAAGCATAAGGAGGCTTGAAGAGCAACTAAGAATTCTTCAGACAGAACCAGCTGAGGAAAACATTAAGGCTATAACAAACAGGAGGACTGAGGTGCCTCAAAGAGCATGTCTCAACCTATACTTTTCTGATTTATAGAAACTAATGAGTGAAACATAATGATAACAAGGAAACATAAACAAATTATAAGACATCACCATTCACCAAGCTAAGGAATCCAGCAAACAAGCTTCTCCATCATCAAGCCAAACAAGCCATTCATCAACTCCACAACACCAATTTCTTCTCCAAGCTCATAAAACCATGTATATTGCTCTCAAAGCTCATCAAATACCAACAAAATACATGAGGGCCTCACACTCTATTTATGGAGCAAAGGAGGACTAAAACCCTAAATATGGTAGGAAAATGTCAAATTCAACCATAAATGTCATTTATGGCCAAGAGACCATGCAAGGCCCAAGGCACATAATATCCTAAGAAATAAATGCCAAAATAACTATTTAAACCTAATTCTAGAGTGTTTTGCCTCAAAAAACTCAAAAATATCTATTTGCAATAAATGAGTGTGTTTTGTTGACTTTTGGTCCAAAACACACTTAGACAGTCTCTGAGCGCAATGCCACTTCACCAGAAAATAGGGTCTTTTGTGACTACGTTTTCGACCCCTTCCCGATGCCAGATTTGGCTCTGTGATGGCTCATTGGAAAACCTGATGAGTCTACTTACCAAAAATGCTTGATTTTTCCTAAATGAGTTCCACTTTCCTATCCAAAAATTCATTCTCCCAACACTTCTTTGTGCACAACACCTCCTCCATTAGAAAATAGGGTGTTTTGCAACCAATTTTTGGACCACTTCCCGATGTTGTATTTGGCTCCGGGATAGCACGTTGGAAATATTGATGAGTCTACTTTCCATATATACGTTTTTTTTTTCTAAATGAGTTCCATTTTCCTTTCCAAAAATCCATTCTCCCAAAACTACTTTGTGCGCAGCACCTTGCCTGAAAATGAGGCAGAATGGTCAAAATCTAGGTGTTTTGTGACCTTTTGGGGGGTCAAAACTGCTCCAAATGGTTTGAAATTTTGTGAGTAGACTGCTTATGATGAGAGGAATCCAAAAATGTCAATTTTTCAAGCTGAGGATGCATGAGATTTGTGCGCAGTGCCAAGGGTGCTTCGCACAGAGGCCTCAAAATTTCAAAAAGACAAAATCTTGTTCAAATTTGCCCAAAATTGGTGGAGTGGTCCCTCAAGAGGTCTTGGACACCTATTGAGAAGCTTCAGCCAAAAATACAATTTTTTCATGCTCTTTTTCCCTTTTTAGGTTTTTTATCTCCATGAGGGCCTCCTTTAGTTTAGCACAAGCAAGCTTGTTTTTCTTTACATAATGATTTGTCATCTTCCTTTGTAGGTTCAAACCATCATTTTCCTTCTTCAGCTTGGTCTCTAGGTGAATCTTTTCCCTCTCAAGCCATGACTCCTTATCAAACTCTAGGTCTCTTTCGTGTTGTTTAGCTTTGTCATCAGTTTGTGGTGCATCCATGTCAACATCACTGCCATTTTGATTCTTCATTTCATCCTCATTGTCACTATGATCCTCTTAACTGTCTCCTCTACCTTTACTTTCTGCCTCACTGTCCTCTTCCATGCTTTGTGCCTCAAGGCTGCTTTATTGCTCATCAATGTCAAGGGAATCATTGTTTTCTTGCTCCTCAGACTCATCATCATCATTACTAACTTCATTTTCCTCCATTTCCATTTGCTCTGCCTCCTCTTGACTTGTTTCATTATCACTGTTTTCCTCATTTGATGCTTCAGGAGAAGAAGAAGAGGTAAGTCTCCTTGTGGAGAAGGCATGGGTGGAGGTGATGGAACATGATCTCTGGGGGGTGATGGAGGAGTGGAGGTAAGTGGGTGTGAAGTGGAAGGAAAAATCTTCTCATGACATAGTGACGGATTGTGTCTTTGAACAAATTGGTTTTTAGCTTGTGAGAGCTTTAGGTCTAGGGAGGAAAAATGAGTGATGGTGAGGGCAAGCTTTTAACAAATGGAGGAAAAATGGAAGAAGTCAAGGAATGCTTTTAGATCTTGAAGGATTCCTAGCCTGTACTGAGTGTTTTTATACTAATGACCATTCTCCAACTTGTAAATTTTGTCGTAGAAGGTTAAATGATGGTTTGTCATGAAGATTAGGGTTTTTAGCCAAGTTAGGTTATGGTTACTCTCCTTTGATTATAGATGCAAAAAGATCACTTGGAGGGCAAATAAAGGTGACCACCAACCTTTTAAATTGTGCAGGAGCTTGGGGTAAACTTTGAGGAGAAATAAAACTGAATTTTGGCCACTTTTTGGCAACCCTAGCCAAATTTCCTTTGTGCGCAGTGCCACTCCGTCTGTGCGCAGCGCCAATTTGCAGAAGGCATTTGGAGGCCTTCCCGGTGTCGGAATGAGCTCCATGATAGCTCGTTGGAAAGCGTGTTGAGTATATGTTAAAAAACGTCTTTTTGTTTTACATTTTGTGTCCATTTACATGTCCAAAGACTAATTTTCCCAACACTGGTCAAAAAGTGTTGAATGATGGTGCAAAAATGCAGATTGCTGGTACAGACAATGTTTGGAGGTATTCCTCAACTCCAAATTTAGCTCATGATAGCTCATTGGAAATCCCTTCAATTCCATTTTTCATTTGACTCATCAAGCAAGTCATTTGGACACTCCAGCTATGAGAAAACCTTATTTTCCCTAGGTCACTCCAGCAGTGCAGAAATTCTCCCGTGACACCTATGTTTCTTATATTGCTTCCAAACCATGATACCTATGTAAACACTAAAGGAGGGTTTTCTTATTGGCCCTAATGGACAAAAACCTCTCTCACTTTTTTCAAATTCATCTTTGTTTGGTCAGAAACACAATTTGAAGCAAAACAGGCCCTAGGCGTGACACATGGCTTGTCTCTTGGAATGAATTCTTGGAAAATGATGGAGGAATGATGTTTATGAGTTGGTATGGACTTATGCTCACTGATATGATCTATCAAATGGCTTATTTTCTCCTATGCCTCCTTGCTTGGCAACACTGTTTTTCCAATCAGGCCTCAAAACCCTAATTCTCTTTGAACATAGGCCTGCTGCCTCTCCCTTGTTGTGGTTATCTTCTTGTGATGATTCACCCTCTTACCTTACCTTTTCTTATGCTGATGACCATCTTGATCATTCTTGTAGAAATGTGAACAAGGGTAGTTGTCCCTTACAGAATTTGTGCTTTGCCAAGGAGGCATTTCTTGAATGGCTTTTTTATCAGTTTTGGACAAACTAACTTGTCCTTCTTCTTTTTTGAATGCAGTCCCTTATATAGGAAAAACATAGATTTTTAGAACACCAACTCAACCCTATGACCTATGAAACCCTAGGTGACCTAGTGGAAAGGCTCTTTGGATTTGACCTTTGCTTGAAAACTTGATTTGGGATCCTTAGGTGTAAAACAGAGTTTTGTACAAACTGATGTATTGAAGATCCAAAATCCAATGTACTTGATTTATCTAAAGAGCCTACAGAGACAGTTTTGAGATCATCAATGCTTGAGGCATTTGGGAGACACAAGAGAGTTGGTTGATTGGTGGCCCTTGGTAGCAGTGGAGGGGTTAGGAAAAACAAAATAGGGGATTGAGGCCAAAGGTGACAAAACATAGACAAAATGAGTGATATGAGCCCCTGATGGGTCTTCTAGGATTTTTAAGCAGAGATTGACATGAGGGGATGATGAAATAGTAAAAATTTTATCCTAACGATAATGAAGGAAGTGAGATTTATAGAACTTAAAATTTTCATGAACTTTGTTTCTAGAAATATAGGATAAGCATTTAGTCATCTTCAAAGGAAAAAATTACTGATGACTAACAGTGGCTTCCCTTGGGGAGGGCAGTTCCTTTTCAGGAGGTGTCCAGAACTTTCAAATCTCTTGGTTTATGAAGATTAGTGCCTCATCCATTGGGCATATGTTATTTTTCTCCTTTCATTTTTTTGATGCCTTCTTGAAGTTGTTATCTCAATGATTTGAAAAAACATGATTAGCTCAACTTCATCTTTACCTACCCAACTTACTTGCCTAAAATTTTATCTTCCTTGGGTGCACTTGAGCTGGCAAACCCTTTGACATTTTTTTTCTTTCTGAAAGAAAAAAAGACTATCTATTTCTACCCTTATTACTTCCAAGAGTTCAGATTATGCTAATTAGCTCTCTTATTCTCTACCTAGTCTACTCAATCGTCAAGATTAAGCTATTTGATAGGCTTCATTCTCTAACCTATAAACATGAAATTGAAAGCATGGTTAAATTAGGATTAGACAAACTGACTTACCATGAGTTGTGGCATTAGAACAAGCTACACACAAACATTATTTTCATAAAAAACAAAACTAGAAGGTATGAAGGTTGTGTTTCATCTTTAGTTAATCATCCCTATCCTTCTCCTTTGTTTAGATTTAAGCATGTGGAACCAGTATCTTTCTTTCCTAATCTATATTTTGACAAGTCAAGTTTAAATGATTTAACCAACTATCTTTCACAAACTTATCAACAAATAAATTGAAAACATGTTTCAGCCATGATTAGGCTAGATGACTGAAACAAGACCTTTTTGAACTAGCAGTGGCATTTAATGTTGCTCACTTTCAGTAGTACTATTTTTTGGGTATGGGGCTTTACCTCTTTTCAAATCTGCCATCTTTTTCAATCTTTTCATGTTTTTGAGTTTTTTCTCTCTTTTTTTTAAAACAATATAAATTTAAAAGATGCTCAAAGGTTGAGATTATTTTCATTCCTATCTATCCTAATCTAAACTATACATGATATACATTCAGCTGGTGAACTCTCTTTTCCAATACAACCAGTCAAGCAGATGATTCCATGAGGGATCTTGGTTTAACTCTTTTATGGTTTTAAGAAAATAAAAAGGCCACTCCCACCTTACTTGTGTTTGAACAGTAGTGCCTAAAATGTTCTTGAAATTGTGCATCAAGTTACTCTTAACATGTTTTACTCCCTCTTCAAATGTCTCTAACAAATCAGCAAAGGGATCTTGAAACAATACCTAAATGTGAATATTTGGTAAATAAGCTTGATCTAGGCCTGCTTCTTGCTCCACTTGGCTGAGCTTAGGACTTTTTTGGGAAAGAAACTCTTCCTCTTCCTCATGATTATCTGAACTGGTAGGCTCATCATAGATTTCAATGTTGTATTCTAGCATACTTGGTATGTTCTGATTGAATGGGCTGAAATCTGTGTGAAATTCATCATGTTGATGAGCAGGGACACTTTTTGGCAGTAAATCCTCTTGAGAAGGCAGCTGAACAACTCTCCTATGATTATCAACTTCCAAGCCTTCACCTGCAATTGGAAATTCAATGGGACTTGGTGGCTGCTCATCTGGAGCTGAGGAAAATTCTATGTCATAAATGATTTCCTCAACCAGTTGAGGAGAAGGCTAATCATTTACAACTTGCTCAAGAAGTTCATCATCCTCCTCAACCTCAACATCAAAGCTGAAATACTGCTGATTACCAATTATGTGAAAGTTATTTCTGATGGATTGAAGTGAAGTAGAGCAAAGAGTCAGAGACTCTTCACATACTTCTAAACTTTCAAGGCTTTCCTCATCAGTGTCATAGGTGACCTATCTTGGCTTATTACTACTTTCAATCTAATGATAGTGAATTTCATCCCTCAAATCAACCGTTGATGGCTCTGGAAGGTTAGATTCTGTTTGGAGAACACCATCATCATCAGATTGATCAAAATTTGGAGAATCATCAACATAAATAATTTCACCAATCAAACATATCGGGTTACCAGTCTGTTCTTCTTTGAACTGGTCTATAAGTTCACTTTCTGATTTATGGCAGATGGCATTAGTAGGAGGAGGAACAAGAATATTTTGTTCATATGAAGGCTTAGAGGCTAGCTGAATGTTCAGCATCTGATTTATTTCCTCTTTAGTCAAAAGAGGAGGAATTTTTCTCTTTCGTTGGATAGAAGTACAATAGTTCTCTTTATCTTGTGAAGGTTGATTTTGAGGCTGAATGTTTTCTTGAGCCTCACCTAGAAGATATGGTGAATCATTACTTGTACCTTCAAAGATATTTTTTGGGTTTCCTTATATTTCTTGATTGGGTTCTAACTCCTATAGGTTGTCATGATAGCTATCTTGAGAATGAAATGCATTGAGTTCTTCTAATAAATCTTCAGGATGCCAATTCCCTAAATCCTCATCAATGTTTACAAGGTGTTGTATGAAATATTCAAATTGATCACAAAAATTTTCAGCTAATGATAAAGATGGACAATATTCTTTATAACGTTCATAAAACACCTTGTGGAAATCTTTCAAGGAAAACAAGCTACCAGATTTTAGCCATTAATACCAATTTCTTGCCTTACCTTCTAATGTTTCCATAAACATTTTCATGAGGCAGTCCTTGTGCCATTCAACCTTTAACCTCCATATGTGTATATGAAATTTGATGAGATGTAACAAGGGGTTATCAAACTTTTCATCTTGAAATATAGGTAGTTTTTTTATCCAATTTATTTAAGGAATTTTTTGTGGGAATCCAGGGATATGATCTCTACTCATTGGAGCATATCTCCTTTGTATCCTTGGATCCATGTTTGTAAATCAGAAAGGGTCACTGAATCTTTTCAACCAGTCTAGAGTTCTCTACTAGTGGAATCTTTAGGTCTATTGAGAGTAGTGGAGTCGCCAGGTGGAAGATTTGAGCTTTGTTGTCCACCATCAGCATGATTGGGATTGCTCAATGCATTCCCAGTGGAGTCTATAGGGACTAGTGAAGTAATAGGCCTACTGGAGGCTAGTGGAGTCGCCAAGTGGATGTATTTAGTTGTTTTTAAGATGTATGTTTATGGTCCACCACCAATAATTGACAAAAAACCAATATAAGGGTGTTTTGTGTTTTTCTGAGTTCCTATATGTAGCCCTAAGGTTTTTGTGAGTGTCCTATAGCTGAGTCATCATTTTTCTAGGATGGTGAAACAAATATAGCCTACTCTATGGCTGATAGCTTGAGTTCTCTATGATTTGATAAGAGTATTTAAAGTCCTAAGGGGTACTTAGTTTGTCACTAACGCAGAAGGTCCCACCGTGATCACCAGAATGTTAGTGTGGCAATGAGGTGGCATATAAACCACTAGATACTATCAGTCAAAGGTTTCTGAATCTTTTAAGTAATGTTTAACCATGAACTTACTTAGAAGGTCCCACAGTGATCGCCAGAATGTTAGTGTGACGATGAGGTGGCAGATTAATCACTGGATACTTTTTAACAAGGGATTCTGGAGTCCTAAGGGATACTTAGATTGTCACTAACTCAGAAAATCCCACCATGATCGCCAGAATTTTAAGGTGGCGATGAGGTGGCAGATTCTTTTGGAACAGGGTCTCATACGAGCTACGAAACTGGTCCATTTTTTAATACTTTTGATTAGATTTAGACTAGTGCAGGGGTTTTGGGGTGAGTCAAAGCCCCGAAAGCATTGTAATGGGTAAAAGGGTAAACCAGGGGTCTGAAAACCACGGTTTGCGGACCATAGGAAAGTCTAGGCTAGATTATTATAAATAGAGGAACATTTTGTATTGTAAGGTAGGCAATAAAGAGCTATTGATGTGAATTGTGGCTTAAGTTGTCTGTTTGGGTTTTTGGGGAAGGGACTCCTGCTAGCTGTGTGCGCGAAGATCCAAAGTCCAGCTGTGTGCGGACCCTGCTGCTGTGTGCGCAGGCTGGGAAGGGGATGGTAAGAAGGAACTGATGAATTGATGAATAAGAAAGGTTGATAGAGAACTGGATATGTGAGTACTATCTGTGTGAATCATTGGTAATTACAGCATTGTGTGCATTCTGTATTTAAGCTGCGAAAGATCTGTGTAAGTCTGTTTTATGTATCTGGATTTATTATGTTCTGTTTATGCAATATTGTGCTACTGTCATAAAAGTATATAATTATAGATCTAGCGCACGTGGATGCGAATAGAGACTTCCTTGGCCCCGCGCAGAACAAGGTGATCTGGGTATCACAGGGCCAAACGCAGCTCTTCTTGTCTTACCTATCCTTTCTCAAGGTGCGGAAACCTAGTTCCAGCACCCACCCATACTACTTCGGTGAGACTTTGACCTACGCAAGTAGGTCATTGCCGAAAGGGCCAGTAGTATAGGGGTTTGTTGGCAAACCTTGAACTCCGAACTTGGGTCAGGACCCCTCGCACCAACAAACGGTTCTGTTGTCGGGACCTAAGCGTTTTGAGAAAGGGATCGGGTACTGACAAGCGAATACTAGAAATCTAACATGGAAGTGAATGAGCGTCATTCTGGATGAAAGTAAAACACAGAGGGGTAAGTACTATCGAACCAATCAAGGAATGGATCGCTCTGTCCATAGCCCGCTGAAAAGAGTAGTTATGCAAGGTCTGCTTGTTACCCCAACGTTCGACTCACGGGAGAACAAGCCCTCAACCGAAACCCCGCTAGAAGGGACATGGAAATACACTTGAAATTACCTACCTTTAAAGGTGCGGCCGATGAGTACATGGATCATTTTTGGTTCGTGGCCGACTTGGTATGGACTGTGCAGGGGGTGGTAAGAGATACTGTGAAGAGAGAGCAGTTGTCCCTAACCTTTGAAGAGAGAGATCCGGACTGGTATATGCGGTACATATCTCAAAACAGGAGCGCATGTCTTCAAGATATTAAGGATGCCTTAAAACAACAGTTCCGAAAGCCAAAATCTTACTCTCAGTTGGTAGCAAAATTAAATGACTTCAAGCAAGTTGCATCTGAATCGGTGTGGAAGGTTGATCAGTGATTGAAGAAAGAAATCAGGGAATGAGGGTTCAAGTACGACGACATACAACACACCGAATGGTTCATTTCTATGTTTCTACCCCACTTGCATAAACCAATGGGCCACCAGACCTTTGAGTCGTAGGAAAAAGCCTTGGAAGCTACCATGAAACTTGAAGCCGCGCCCAAAGATGACACTTTGGGAGGAGTATATAAAATTCAAGAGCAGCTCAGAGCCATGCACATGGAGATTCAGAGCCTACAGACAGAACGGGGAAAAAGAGCTAGCGCAGACCTCTGGTGCATACGATGTCGGGTATCTGGCCATACAAAGGACCAGTGTCCTCTATTGACGGATTACATGCAGGCAGGAGGACCTAGTCTTCTACGTCCGGGCTCTAGCGGGTCTGCGTTATGGTGTGATGATTTCCGGGAAGTGGGACTACATGATACAGCCCAGTTCCCTCGGATAAGTATGGACGAACTGAAGCAACAATGGTGCAGTTTCTTCCGGTCAGTAGGAAACGATGAGCAGAACTGCCGCACATACGACTTGATTGTAGATTGAGGGAACTTCTATAAGGTAAAATCATACCCTACGTCGCCAAGATCCCCTGCAACTTTTGGTGGCTCCCCAGTAAGGGGCAGGGGAGGTCGGGGAGGAAGCGCAGGACGGGAATGGGGGCAGCCGATCTGCTATAACTGCGGAGAGGTAGGGCACTTCGCGAGGGACTGCCCAAACCCCACCAGGAAATCCTGCAAATATTTCTGACAGCTGGACCATGAGATTGAATACTACGCGATCCTGATATCAAAACTGAAGGAAAAACAACCCACTCCTACGCAAAATGTGCAGAGAGTTAAAGCCGAGCTAAGAAACATAGACCCGAATGTAAAAGTCATATCACACAGCATGATGATCACCCAGGGAACAAGGGAAGCACCTGCCAAGGAACCTACGACCTCTCAGGAAGGATCGAACGTCAGCTGGAGACAAGAAGCAGTAGCGGCTACTGCACGGATGCCGACACACCTCAAGGTAGAGGAGGGGTTGAGCCCTTTCTCCAAGCATGTCTGAAGCTGCTACGCAACCCACAGGCTGTAGAGAACCTTTAAGCATTAATGCATAGTTTCACAGCTTGGTCCACTCTTATTCCCGGGACCAAGGATGTACACAAGCTATACAGGTTTAAGAAATGCACCGGAAGAGAAATGCGGTTGACTACGCAGATTGGTGACTACGAGATGGATCAAGTTATTTTAGATTTGGGATTAGATGTGAACGTATTACCAAAAAACATGGCAACGAATGGGAGAGCCTAAATTGGAATGGTCCACCATCTGGATGCGAATGGGAAATCAACAAAAGATCATCCCTCTGGGAAGACTGCCGAAATTCATGGTAGATATCGCAGGGGTAAAATTCCTAGCTGACTTTGAAGTAATAGAAATTGTGGAAGCTGCGGATCCCTACCCTGCGCTCCTAGGACTGGACTGGGCTATAGACATGGGGGGTGTCATCAATCTCAAAAAGTGCATCATGGTGTTCGAGAATAACGGTATGCGCGTAATAGTACCACTAGATCCCGCAGAAGGTGTGCGGTATACAGAGCCAACATGTGAGGAGAAGGAAATAGATCACATTTACAAATTAACTACGCAGGACGAAGACTAGGTTAACCCCACAACAAAAGGAATACTCTGTTGGGAGAAGGATAGTGAATGCTTTTTCGACCCCGATGGGGAACTGGAAAATTGGAAAAACTGGTTGTACGATGTCTCAACGCTGCAATGTCCTCAGGTCGCAAGGGCCCTCTGTTGCATTTCTTCAGAGGTAAGAGATCTACCCCACTTTGATGAGTCTGGTATTGTCTAGGAATTCCTGAGAACACTGGAATCTAGGGTTCCAAGAGAACAACGACTCTGGGCCCTTAATCTAGCTATGCGTGGGACACCTGCACAATCATGGGATACCCACAAGAAAGCATTCTCAGACTGGGAGACGTGTCGAGATAGGATGATTCTGTGGTTCGCCCCTCCAGCTGACATATGCACCAAGATATTTCTCAGACTTGGGGATCCCCGCATGCATTTGCGTACCTGGATGACCAAATGGTTCGACCAGACTATGAAAGAATGGGTCCATCTATTTTTTCATGCCTTGGGCCCTATCCCTGCCACTTGGTATTTAGATGCGGAGTTACATCAACGCACCCGCCACTGGGAAATACTAAAAGAGGACTTTATAGGAACGTTCAGACTAATTGGGGGAATGAAGATGCTTGATGAAGCTCTACAGGACATTGATGCATTTGTATTTAAGAACTCACACCACCACGCCGCACCAGCGGTCCTGACATGGGAAGCACAGATGCAAGACATAGTCAACTTCCGGAGCTTGGCGATAGATGAAGAAGAAGATAATCCTCGAAACGTCGATGTTCTAGAATCTGAAGGGGAACACACTATTACTAGACCTCCGCTATGGAATATTGATGTGACGCAACCTCTCAAGTTGCGCAAAGTTAATATTGGGACGAAAGAACACCCTAAGATGGCTAAAATTGGGGACTATTGGGATGAAGGAACTGTAGGCAAAATTGCAGAGCTACTTACAAAGTATCAGGACTTATTTTTGACAAAGTTTTCCAAGCTCAAAGGAATCACAGGGGACCTAGGCATTATGCACATCACTCTGAAACCTTAGGCGTGCCTCGTCAAGCAGCGGCCTCACCGACTGAATCCTAAATATAAGAAAAAGGTCAAAGAAGAATTGGACAAAATGCTGGCCGCAGGTATCATTGAACCAGTTGAGCGATCGGATTGGGTAAGTCCAATGGTCATCTAGGAGAAGAAGACAAAGGGGGAAATACGCATATGTGTAGATCTATGCAAGTTAAACGATGCCTGCATCCATGACCCCTTCCCTACGCCCTTCTCCAACAAAATCCCTGATAGCGTGGGTGGACAGGAGGCCTATTCCTTCACCGATGGGTTCTCAGGGTACCACCAGATCCGAATTGCACTTGAAGATCGCAGTAAGACTACATTCGTGACCGAATGGGGGTCCTTTCAGTATACGGTCATTCCCTTTAGTCTCAAGAACGCACCCGCTATTTTCTCAAGGGTCGTAGTTTCTGTATTCAAGGAGTTTATTCGTAAGTTCCTAGAATTTTATTTCGATGACTAGATGGTCTTCGGCCTAGTAAGGGAGCATGTCTCTAACCTACGATTAATGTTGGACGCATGCCGGAAGCACCAGATTTCCTTGAATATTAAGAAGTGCATCTTCTATGTACCGTTTGGAATCTTGCTCAGACACATAGTATGTCGGCAAGTGTTGATGGTCGATCCTATGAAGGTATCTATAATTATAAACCTTGCAGTCCCAACAACAAAGAATCAACTCTGTTCTATTCTTGGACACATGGGCTATTACAGGAAATTCATTCAGGGGTATGCACTGATCACAGCACCCATGGAAAAACTGCTAAAAAAATATGTTTCTTTTTTTTGGAATGATGAATGTCAGAAGAGCTTTGAACTGCTCAAGAATAATATGATCTCTGCACCCATACTAATATTTCCTGATTGGTCGAAGGAATTTCATGTACATGTGGATTCGTGAGGCATCGCCTTGTGCGTTGTCCTAACTCAACCTAGAGAGGGAGATATTGATCACCTGGTTGCCTTTGCGAGTTAGAAACTCTCGAGCGCAAAACATAACTACTCTACCACTGAGTGAGAGGGATTGGCTATTGTATACGTGTTACAGAAATATTAGCACTATCTACTGGGTGGACACTTTAAAATGTTCACTGATCATTCGGCTTTGAAATACCTGGTCAACAAGCCTGTGTTGGGGGGGAATATTTTCCGCTAGTTGTTTCTATTTCAGGAATATGATTTTCAGATCATCGTCAAGCCCGAAAGGTTGAATGCGGGCCCGGATCATCTGTCCCGCATCGAGACATGGGAAGAACCTACTAACTTGGAGGAAGGCTTACCAAATGTGCAACTGTTCACCATTAAGGTTGTTGATGCCCACTTCGATGATGTCATTAAGTTCCTCACTACAGGCGTAGCCCTTGCAAAATACTCGGTGCAGCAAAAGAAGGAATTAGTTGCTCGGGCAGCGGACTTTACTATCATTGCAGGTCAGTTATACAAGCTAAGCGCGGATGAAATACTACGCAGATATGTCTTGGAACATGAACGGCCTGCCGTTTTGGCGAAAGAACATGAAGGTGTCGCAGGAGGCTACTATGCAGGGAGAGCAATGGCACAAAATATTTTGAGGGCTGGGTTATGGTGGCCTACCCTGCATCAGGATTCTTACACCTATTGTAAATCATGCGACACGTGCCAGCGAATCGGACGGCCCTCACACCGAGATGAGATGCCATTACAGCCTCAAATGGCTTTATAGGCTTTTGAAAAATGGGCCATTGATTTTATAGGACCCATCAATCCACCGGGCAAGAAAACAGGTGCGCGCTACATTATTACCACCACTGACTACGTCACTTGATGGGCTGAGGCACAAGCGGTGAAGGATTGTACTGCGGATACTGCTGTGCACTTCATCTTTGAGCATATTCTGACCAATTTTGGCTTCCCAAAGATCCTAATGAGTGACAGAGGTATGCACTTATTTAACCAAACAATTCAAGCCCTGAATGAGGAATTCCGGATCCACCATGCGAAGAGTACACCATACCATCCACCGGAAAATGTGGCGGTTGAAGATTTTAACAAAATTTTGGAACAGGCATTAACCAAGGTTTTCAATGTTGATCGTAGTGACTGGGATGTTTGCATCCCCTCTGTTCTGTGGGCCTACCTAACGACCTGTAAGAAGCTGACACGCAAGACCCCCTTCCGAATGGTCTATGGCAAGGAGGCCATTATGCCCATGGCATTGGAGGAAGATCATTTTATTGCTAACTTTCATCAACAGGTTCAGAAGGCCCGTGATAAAGCCTGGCATGATCAACATATTTTCCAAAATACATTCGTAGCAGGCGATCTCGTCCTTTTATATGATAGCCAATTTGCGAAACACCTAGGTAAATTCCGGCAACACTGGCTTGGTCCCTACACCGTTAAGGAGATCACAAATGGTGGATCAGTCTGGCTAGCTACCATGTGCGGTGACATCTTACCCGGCTTTGTCAATGGTAGTCGACTCAAGCCATACAGGGCTAAATGACTATATGGCAACCACAGTGACTCGGGACGAGTCACAAGATTGTGTTGGGGGACTGTTGGAATAGGGTCTCCTACGAGCTACGAAAATGGTCCATTTTTTAATACTTTTGATTAGATTTAGTCTAGCGCAGGGGTTTTGGGGTGGGTTAAAGCCCTGAAAGCATTGTAATGGGTAAAAGGGTAAACCGGGGGTCTGAAAACCATGGTTTGTGGACCATAGGAAATTCTAGGCTAGATTATTATAAATAGAGGAACATTTTGTATTGTAAGGTAGGCAATAAAGAGCTATTGATGCAAATTGTAGTTTAATTTGTCTGTTTGGATTTTTGGGGAAGGGACTCCTGCTAGCTGTGTGCACGAAGATCCAAAGTCTAGTTGTGTGTGGACTCTGCTGCTGTGTGTGAAATCTGGGAAGGGGATTGTAAGAAGGAACTGATGAATTGATGAATAAGAAAGGTTGATATAGAACTAGATATGTGAGTACTATCTGTGTGAATTATTGGTAATTACTACATTGTGCGCATTCTATATTTAAGCTACGAAAGATATGTGTAAGTGTGTTTTCTGTATCTGGATTTGTTCTGTTCTGTTTATGCAATATTTTGCTACTGTCATAAAAGTATATAATTATAGATCTAGCGCACGTGGATTCGAATAGAGACTTCCTTGGCCCTACGTAGAACAAGGCGATCTGGGTATGACAGGGCCGAACGCTGCTCCGCTTGCCTTACCTATCCTTTCTCAGGGTGCGGAAACCTAGTTCCAGCACCCACCCATACTACTTCGGGTGAGACTTTGACCTGCGCAAGTAGGTCATTGCCGAAAGGGCCAGTAGTATAGGGGTTTTTTGGCAAACCTTGAACTCCAAACCTAGGTCAGGACCCCTCATGCCAATATATTCACTGGATTTTCTAAGTTTAACTGAGGGTCAAATGAGTCTTAAGATGTATTCAGGCTACTATATACTCAGAAGGTCCCATCGTGATCGTGAGAATGTGAGGGTCCCATGATTTGGCAGATTGGTATACCAAATGACGAGGTAACATGGAACCAGTATTTGGAGTCCTAGGACCTAGCCTTCCTGGACTCAGAGAGGGATCTCTCTATTGGGTGCAAAATATGTGTTCTTTTTTCTTTAGGTAGTTGATTTTAGGCTAGTTGTTAAGTGTAAGGTTTATTGATTGTTTTGGCTAGGTAAGATGGTCAAGTAGGATAGGTGGAATGACATTCTGTCAAATACATTGGGCTATGGAGTCAAATGAAATTCAAGGGTGTCTCAAAAATGAATCAGAGTGCATTGCAAGGCCAATTTAGCAAGGTTAATGGATCCTTAAGGTTATGAGTGATATGGGATGGACATCAAGTTTGTGAATAAGGTAGGGAAAATGGAAATCAAGAATCCTTTGTCAAGTACCTATGAACAAGAGGGTCTTAAATATGATAAGCAAAAGATACTAAGCATGAGATAGGGCTAACCATTTACTCAATGATAATACTTTAAACAAATAACTATCCAAGATAAAAATTCCAGTGAAACATAGAAATCATAAGAGCTTCTAACTTTAGTAAATTCACCTTCAAAATTTGGGAAAACATACAAGATAGCACAATAACTAAATCTATATAGAGGAAACTCCTAAACATCATAAATAAAGCTATAAAGAACTCTGAAATAAGTTGGTAGGCATGGAAAAAGGGCAAGATCGAACGAGACCTCTTTGACTTAACCTATCAAACAATACTCCAAAGAAAGGTTCCAAGGCAGAGTTTCAGACAATTTCAAATAAGCAGGGCATACTATGAATCATATTTGTTAACCAAAATATTAATCCATAAATGAAACTAACAAGCATAAGTAGGCTTGAAGAGCAACTAATAATTCTTCAAACACAGCCAACTGAGGAAAACATTAAGGCTATAACAAACAGGAGGACTGAGGTGCCTCAAAAAGTATGTCTCAACCTATACTTTTCTGATTTATAGCAACTAAGAAGAGTGAAACATAATGATAACAAGGAAATATGAACAAATTAAGAAGACATCACCATTCACCAAGCTAAGGAATCCTACAAATAACCTTCTCCATCATCATGCCAAACAAGCCATTCATCAACTCCACAACACCAATTTCTTCTCCAAGCTCATAAAACCATGTATATTTCTCTCAAATCTCATCAAATTCCAACAAAATACATGAGGGCCTCATGCTCTATTTATGGAGAAAATGAGGACTAAAACCCTAAATATGGTAGGAAAATGTCAAATTCAACCATAAATGTCATTTTGGCCAAGAGACCATGCAAGGCCCAAGGCACATAATATCCTAAGAAATAAATGCCAAAATAACTATTTGACCCAAATTCTAGAGTGTTTTGCCTCAAAAAACTCAAAAATATCAATTTTCAATAAATGAGTGTGTTTTGTTGACTTTTGGTCCAAAACACACTTAGAGTGCGCAGCACCACTTCAACAGAAAATAGGGTCTGCGGTGACTAAGTTTTTGACCCCTTCCCGATGTTGGATTTTTCTCCGTCATGGCTCGTTGGAAATTCTGATGATTCTACTTTCCATAAAAGCTTGATTTTTTTCTGAATTAGTGCCATTTTCCTATCCCAAAATTCATCCTCCCAACACTGCTCTGTGCGCAGCACCTCCTCCAGCATAAAATAAGGTGTTTTGCAACCAAGTTTTGGACCACTTCCCGATGTCGGATTTGGCTCCATAATAGCTCGTTGGAAATATTGATGAGTCTGTTTTCCAGATCTACTTTTTTTTCTGAATGAGTTCCATTTTCCTTTCCAAAAATCCATTCTCCCAACACTGCTCTATGCGTAGCACCTTGCCTGAAAATGAGGCAGAATGGTCAAAATTTAGGTGTTTTGTGACCTTCTGGGGGATCAAAAATGCTCCAAATGGTCTAAAATTTTGTGAGAAGACTGCTTATGATGAGAGGAATCCAAAAATTTCAAGTTTTCAAGTTGATGATGCATGATATTTTTGTGCAACACCAAGGTTGTTGCGAATAGAGGCCTCAAAATTTCAAAAAGACAAAATCTTGTTCAAATTTTCCCAAAATTGGTGGAGTGGTCCCTCAAGAGGTCTTGGACACATGTTGAGAAGCTTCAGGAAAAAATCCAAGGCTGTCATGCTATTTTTCCCTTTTTAGGTTTTTTATCTCCATGAGGGCCTCCTTTAGTTTGACACAAGCAAGCTTGTTTTTCTTTGCATAATGCTTTGTCATCTTCCTTTGTAGGTTCAAACCATCATTTGCCTTCTTCAGCTTGGTCTCTTCTTTAGCTTGGTCTCTAGGTGAATGTTTGCCCTCTTAAACCATAACTCCTTATCAAAATCTAGGTCCCTGTCTTGCTATTTAGCTTGGTCATCAGTTTGTGGTGCATTCATGTCAACATCATTGCCATTTTTATTCTTCATTTCATCCTCATTGTGACTATAATCCTCTTGATTGTCTTCTCTGCCTTTACTTTCTTCCCCACTGTCCTCTTCCATGCTTTGTGCCTCAAGGCTGATTTCTTGCCCATCAATGTCAAGGGAATCATTGTTTTCTTACTCCTCAGACTCATCATCATCATTATGAACTTCATTGTCCTCCATTTCCATTTGCTATACCTCCTCTTGGCTTGTTTCATTATCACTGTGTTCCTCATTTGATGCATCAGGAGAAGAAGAAAGAGATAAGTTTCCTTGTGGAGAAGGCATGGGTGGAGGTGATGGAACATGATCTCTGGGGGGTGAGGGAGGAGTGGAGGTAAGTGGGTGTGAAGTGGAAGGAAAAATCTTCTCCCGACATAGTGACTAATTGTGTCTTTGAACAAATTGGTTTTTAGGTTTTTAACTTGTGAGAGCTTTAGGTCTAGGAAGGAAAAATGAGTGATGGTGAGGGCAAGATTTTAACAAATGGAGGGAAAATGGAACAATTCAAGGAATTATTTTAGAGCTTGAAGGATGCCTAGCTTTTACTGAGTGTGTTTATACTAATGACCATTCTCCAACTAGTAAATGTTTCCCTAGAAGGTTAAATGATGGTTTGTCATGAAGATTAGGGTTTTTAGCCAATTTAGGTTATGGTTACTCTCCTTTGATTATAGATGAAAAAATATCACTTGGAGGGCAAAGAAAGGTGACCACCAACCTTTTAACTTGTGCAGGAGCCTGGGGCAAACTTTGAGGAGAAAAAAACTGAATTTTGGCAACCCTGGCCAAATTTCATCTTTGTGTAGCGCCACTCCGTGTGTGCGCAGTGCCAATTTGAAAAAGGCATTTGGAGGCCTTCCCTGTGTCGGAATGTGCTCCGTGATAGCTAGTTGGAAAGCCTGTTGAGTCTAATTTCCAAAATTTCCTTTTTTTTTTTACATGTGGTTTCTATTTACTTGTCCAAAAATGGATTTTCCAAATACTGGTCAAAAAGTGTTGAATGATGGTGCAGAAATGCAGAGTGCTGGTGCAAAAAAAATTTGGAGGTCTTCCTCAACTCTACATTTAGCTCATGATAGCTAATTTGAAATCCCTTCAAGTATATTTATCATTTGACTCATCAAGAAAGTCATTTGGACAACTCCAGCTGTGAGAAAACCTGATTTTCCCTAGGTCACTCCAGCAATGCAGAAATTCTCCCGTGACACCTGTGTTTTTTATATTTCTCCCAAACCATGATACTTGTGTAAAAAATGAAGGATGTTTTTCTTCTTGGCCCTATTATTGATAAAAACTTGTCTCACAGTTTTCAAATTCATCTCTGTTTGTTCATAAACAGAATTTGAAGCAAAACTGGCCCTAGGCGTGACACGTGGCTTGTCTCTTGGAATGAATTCTTGGAAAATGATGGAGGCATGATATTTATGAGTTGGTATGGACTTATGCTCATTGATATGATATATCATATGGCTTATTTTCTCCTCTGCCTCCTTGCTTGGCAACATTGTTTTGCCAATCAGTCCTCAAAACCCTAATTCTCTTTGAACATAGATCTGCTGCCTCTCCCTTGTTGTGGTTTTCTTCTTGTGATGATTCACCCTCTTACCTTACCTTTTCTTATGTTGGTGACCATCTTGATCATTCTTGCAGAAATGTGAACAAGGGTAGTTGTCCCTTGCAGAATTTTTGCTTTGGCCAAGGAGGCCTTTCTTGAATGGCTTTTTGATCAGTTTTGGACAAAGTTACTTGTCCTTCTTATTTTTTGAATGCAATCCCTTATATAGGAAAAAAAAATATTTTTAAAACACCAAATCAACCTTATGACCTATGAAACCCTAGGTGACCTAGTGGAAAGGCTCTTTACTTTGGCCTTTGCTTGAAAACTTGATTTGGGATCCTTAGGTGTAAGATAGAGTTTTGTACAAACTGATGTATTGAAGATCCAAAATCCAATGTACTTGATTTATCTAAAGAGCCTACAGAGACAGTTTTGAGACCATCAATGCTTGAGGCATTTGGGAGACATAAGAGAGTTTCTTGATTGGTGGCCCTTAGTAGTAGTGGAGGGGTTAGGCAAAGCAAAACAGGGGATTGAGGCCAAATGTGACAAAACATAGACAAAATGAGTGATATGAGCCCCTGATGGGTCTTCTAGGATTGGTAAGCAGAGCTTGACATGAGGGGATGATGAAATAGTGAAAAATTTATCCTAAGGATAATGAAGGCAGTGAGATTTATAGAACTCACAATGTTCATGAACTTTGTTTCTAGAAATCTAGGATAAGCATTTAGTCATCTTCAAAGGCAAAAATTATTGATGACTAACATGTTCCAGTAGCCTTTTGATAATGTTGATCGGGCTTTTGTTGGAGGATTCAGTAAGTCCATTTCCCTGAGGGTAGTAAGTTGTGGAGTGCCCCAATGTGATATGATATTTATAGTAGAAGTCAACCATTATTTTGGATTTGAAGGCAGCAGTATTATCTGTAATAATCTTTCTAGGACAACCAAATTGGGATAAGATGTTGGTCTCAAGGAACTTGATAATGACTGAGTCAGTAGCATTCCTAGAAGGGATAGCCTCTATCCACTTGGTAAAATAATCAGTGGCAGTAAGGATCCACTTATGTTAGGCAAATGAGGTTGGGTGAATTTCTCCAATAAATTCCAAACCCCATTATTTAAAGGGAGCCTCAATACTGATGGGATGCAAAGGTAAAGGTAGGAGTTTTCTCTTGCCATCAAAAATTTTGCACTTATGGAAAGTCATGACTAATTTTTGAGTATCAGGGAAAAGGGTGGGCCAATAATAGCCAGCTCTGAGAATATTTTTTGCTGTTGTTTTCTAGTAAAGGTGTCCTCCACACTCTCCCTCATGTAATTCATGCATGATCTTTCTTGCATCATTCCAAAGAAAACATTTAAGCAATATGCCAACATCATTTTTCCAATACAACAGTCCATCTAAAATGCAGTAATTTAAAGCTTTTTGTTTCAAGAATCTAGCTTTAATCTTTGATAAAGAGGGAGGGGTATTGAGATAAATAAGCACATATATGATAGCAGCATACCAAGATGAATTTATAAATTTTTCTTCAATGTATGGAGCAGTGAATTCTTCCTGTTCTTCTAAAACATCAACCATCTTTATATATAATTCTTGGAAATTTGATTATGCCATGAGTTTTGCTAATCCTTGTCCTTTAATCAGCTTGGTAGGCCTGATTTCTAAATCATACTCTAAAACAATAGCAATCCATTTTCCCCTTTTTCCAACAAGGTCTTGATTTAGAATGTCCTTGACAACTGTTTGTGGGACAAAAGTAATGATATGTGAGTGTAAGATGTAGACTCGGAAATCTTTCAATGCTTTTATCAAGGCTAAGGCTTGTTTCTCCATGATGTTATATTTGAGTAGAGAATCTCTTAAGGCTTAATTGAAGAAGGATATAGGTTATTATTGGCCCATGTTATTATTTTGTAACAACTCTGCAACTATGGTGTGTTCAGATGCAAATGAAAAAATGTAGAAATCCTTGGTAAAATCAAGAATGATAAGAACTGGTGTTTGAGTGAGAACTTATTTCACTAGTTCAAAAGATTGTTTGGATTCTAAGGTCTGTTGAACCCATGTTTTTTTTTTTAGCATGTTTGTGATATTCCTCAAAAGTTCAGCAAGGTTAGGGATGAACCTTCTCAAAAAGTTGATCTTCCCAATGAAAGATTGAAATTCTTTGAGGTTTCTAGGATGGCTGATTTTCAATATGCCTTCAATCCTTTTAGGATCTACTTTGATTCCTTTTTCGGAGATTATGTGGCCTAGGAGTTTTCCTTCCTAAAGACCAAAGAGTGTTTTCTTGGGATTCAAAGATAAGCCATATTTCCTACATTTATCATAAACTTTTCTCAAGTGGATTAAGTGTTCTTTGTTAGTTTTAGAGAAAACAATGATGTCATCAAGGTAAATGATTATAAAATAGCCTATGTCTTCTGAAAAATATTTGTCCATGGCACTTTGTAAGGTGGCCCCTACATTCATCAAACCAAATGGCATTTTCGCTAGTTCATATTTTTTTTTTGGCCTCTTGAAGCCTATTATAAAAGCACAAATCCAACCTCATTCCCATGAAAGTAATTTACACTAACATGAAGTTGTTCATTATCATAATTTCAAGGCTTTTTTTCATGTGAGACTTGTTGCCATGGTTAGTGCTCGATCTAAGGGCTTTGAGCCTGTTTTCAAAAGAGTTTCAGTTAATTAGGGAGCAATGTGATGAATAATATTTGAATCATCTCATAGTGTATCCAAAAGCAGAGGAAATATGTATCCTTGATCTTTGGTAGTCGTTTTGTGGACATACCTTGAGTGTTTTTTTGAAGGCTAATTGAGGAAGGTTGTCTCAATATTGTTGAAAGGTTTTAATTACAGTTTGGATTTGACAGATGATAATGGGAATATCCAAGCATAGACACTTAACAAAATTATATAAGAAAAGAATTGCTATAATCTTGATTTTGAAGTAGTTGCGAGAAATTTATTGTTGATCCTAATTAAAGAACTCATAAACTAGTCAAATTATCTCAAGAGAATATTTCTTAGCTAATTTTGAAGCACATGTTGACAAAAGATATCCTAACAGAAGTCTGAAGCATTCATTGGCACATCTCTCATCAAAGGTATGAGGGAATTTTTTGTAATTTTATCAGGATATGATCGAGTTGGTTGAGGTTTGTGAGAAATAAGATTGTTGTAGCATGTTGAGCAGTTAAGGTATCTTCTATTTTTGATAATCAAGAAAGGTTACCTTGTGTATTTTGGCATGAACATTATCCTTGAGTCTAGTTGATTATGGTAATTTTTGGTCATATGATCTTTGAACACATTGCTTCTAAGGCTTGATGTATTATTGAGAATTCTTAATATGTTATTGAGCACTTGTACAAAGAATATATAAGAGTGGGTTGTTGATCATATATTTTTTACCTCAAGTATGCATTATTTATAGATATATTCTTTATGATGTTAGCCAGTGAGAATATCATAAACTAGGGTTTTCATGCATAGACCTTGTACATGCTTACTATTTAAAGAGTATTGAGTAGAAATACTGAAGAATATATTGTCGATTTGAGATGATTGGGTAGCAGGTTCTTATCTCAATAAGTTGTATGTTAGGATTTTTCAACATATATACATGTTAAGAAATAATGGATCCATTCATTGAAGCTAGGTTTTAACCTTTTGAGCAGAGGAAGTTGTTATTACTACTTAAAACCTTGTGTCAATATTGCAGATTGACAAATTCAATAGATTGTTTTGATATTATTTATTTTGATATTGAGCACAAACGGGTCCAATCTATAAACTTTTAAAACATGGCCCGTTGTGGTGAATTGAAGGTTAGATCCTTTAGGGAAAGTGGTGGTTTTTTTAGTAGGGTGGAAGGGTGTTGCAAGGTGGATATTGGAGTCTCCTTTAGGTTGGAGCCTGAGAACACTTCAAGGCGTCAAGGTGGTGCCCAGAAGTTGGATTATCTTTCCAGTTGGAGTTGGTAAGCTAAGCACTAGAGCATCCTGCCAGTTGGAGCTAGTAAATCAAGATGTTCGAGCGTCCTTCTAGTTGGAGCTGATAAATCAGGGTGTTGGAGCATCCTTCCAGTTGGATCTTGTAAATTATGGTGTTGGAATATCCTTTCAGTTGGAGCTAATAAATCAGGGGGTTGGAGCCTCTTTCTAGTTGTAGCTAGTGAATCTTGGAATTTGGATCTTCCTATTGATGTAATCTTTAATGACCTATATTAAGAAGTGTTCAATGGTTTTTCTCCCATAAATATTTCCACCTAAAATCTCATGTACTGTCTTTGATGTTGTGCATTGTTGAATGGTATTGTGATGTTGATTTATGTTGATCTGATGTTAATATTATTTAATGCTATGAAGATTAAAATTAACTAAATTAAGTGCATTTCCAACAATTTAGTCCATAAATTATTTTCTCATTTATTTTATATTTTATATATGTATTTCATAAAAATATTTAAAAACAATAATAAAATAAAAATACATTAAAAATATGCATTTTCAATGTTACCTTATTATTTATTTCACATCAATTAGGAATATTTTACCCCTTAACTTGATACATCGATTATGTGTAATGTATTAATGCATTTCATTTACATATCATAGTTATCTTAAAAGGTGTTTATAGTCAAAGTGAAAATGTTAGAAACAATATCTCCAATGTAGCCCACAAACTCTTTATATATTATAACATTTATCTTAGTCTTCTTACCTTGTGCCACCTAGCCAAATTTTAAGAAATAGATTTTTTGTGTTTCATAATTTTAGTGTGTTGAATTTCTTTCACTAATTCCTTCTCTTAACTTCCACAAATAATCTTAGTTATTTTCTCACATATTTAAGCAAGTATTCACCACTCTTAATGGCGCAATTTATGTCTTCTTATAAAACAAATAAATTTTGTGATAATTTCATTTTTTTTCTAAGTTTTGAAAGCCTCATACACTACTTTCGTGAAGAAAAAAATATCTTCTTTGATTTTTTTTATTTGTCCAATATTAATGTTTCATAACCTAAAATAAATACATCTACTTTACTCTTTATTGTTAGAAAATTATATATTATAGAGAAATGCAACACATAAAATATGTGGAAACACAAACACAGAAAAAATATAACACCAGAGAGACACGGATATATGTGATTCACTTAATTTGGGCTACGTCCACCCCGAACAGCCAGTCTTTCCTTTCTATCATCCAGCAAAATGAAGAGACACAACCTACAGCAGATATGTTGTAATATCCTCGGTTATATATCACAGTATCCCTATTTATTTCTCGCTCTAATAATACATATACAAATACACAGCCACAATACAATTCCCTCATACAAAACGAGGGGTTACCTTCTAGGGCAAAAAACCCTAAATTAAACATAACTTCTACCGTCAGATCATCCGCCTAATGAACGGCCTAGATTGACTAGAAATTACAATACTTTTACAAGGCAATTTTACATTTTTTTTATATCTTCGGGGGCACTTCCCCTGAAACCCCCTGCTAGGGGGGGCTCCATAAAGTCACAACCTTCCCCCTCCCCCCTCCCCCTCTCCCTCCCCCGAACCCCCCAGGAAGCATTCAATTATGGGCAGCGTTGCCGCCCCGTTAAGAATAGAGGTCCAATGCTATCATACAAAATAAAGAAGATAATCAGGCTCCACATCCAACATTTATTTTATTCACCATTCACATGTCTAGAATTTGATAGAATAATGGAAGCTTACATGTACTTTAAACCAATGTTTCCTACTATTAAATCATAATCCATCCATCATCAAGGAAATGATCACATAATAGCCACCTATCTAAATAGTTGTGGTCAAAGAAGAAAAAGAGACACTTTAGTAGATGAGTTGACTTCTAAATAAAATAAAAATGTATCACTAACCTTTACTCTTAATAACCCAAGATTTCAATTATTTGAGCAACCATCACACTATTGCAAAGCTAAACTATTTGAAATGATTAAATAGCAAGTTCCATTTATAAAAATAAAATATAATTATATTTTACTGTATTTTATATTTACAATAATTATAAAATTGTTCCTTCATTTTAGTGCATCAATGTTTGGTAATTACAACATTTTTATTAAAATCACATATCTATTATTATAAAGAATAAAATATTCATGAAATGAAACAACATTGGCATTTAGGAAAAAACGTCATGACATTTACAAAGGAAAATTTTGAATTCACTAAAAGTCCTCTTAAATGAAAATTAATCAAATACATGTAAATGAGGTACCTCAAAAAACCAATACTCAAATAAGCAATAAATAAATAAGCTAATATTAGTTTGAAGAAAATATATTGAAAAAACATATCTTAATTTTCAAAGAGGCCTCTTGATTAATGACCACGTGAAATATGCCTCCTATATGCAATGATGAATCAACTTTGTATGCTACACAAAATTAGAACATAAACCTCACAAGAAAATGGCATTAGCTAATATCCCAAATAGTTAGGATATCATAGCAAGACAAACCATTTATCAAACTCACAAGGTCAACAAAGGGTCGTAAGTACAACCTCAAGAAGAAGATTTAAGATTGTGATATGATGGTAATATGGAAACTATTATTTTTTAAATGAGTTTTTTAATGAATTACAATGGGAAAAAAACTCATATGTATGTGCAGTGCCATGTATAGGAAAACCTTGAATTTCTAGATGAGATTTAGTTCTCAAATTATTTTCTATTTTTTAATATTCTTATTTATGTTTTTATTCTTATAAAAAAAACACATGAAAAAATCAATTATCAGTTTTAATATTATCTTATTATTTATTTAACGACAATTAGAAAGTTTTGTTCTCTTAATTTAGTGTTTCTATTATGTTAGATTCGTTTTATGTAAATATCATAGTTATATTGTGATTTATTAATATTTTTATTCAAAATATTGGAGAAAGTAGCTCTAAGCCATAGTCATAACCTTTCTATATGCTCTTACTTTTGTAATTTTAGTACTCCATATCAAAAATTAATGTGTTCCTAGTCTTGGATATTAGTACTCTCTCCCTCTCCCTCTCACAGAACTTCCCTAATAAAAATACACATGTTTTCATATATTTGTGCAAGTTTCCACCACTTTGAATGGAGTCGTTGATGTGTTAGACTCAAGATATTCCAATTACTCACTAATTTGCACAAAATGAGTTTTTGAGGTGATTTCAACATCACTTTTTCATTAAGAATTCCCCTAAATTATTTACATATAAATTTGTATCTATGACAATTTAATGCAAATATGAAATTTATTAACTTTCAACTTTATGTTTTATCTTAATGTCATAATCTAACTCTTCTACATTTAGAGTCACGAATTTGAGTTGCATAGTTTATATAATCCAAGTGCCCCAAGGTTTTTGAGGACATTAAATCCATTTATGAATTCAAAGACATGTTTTAAACAACAAAATATCACAATCTCTCTCAAACTTGTATTGTCGAATTCCGTCCAAAAAATCCAAAACATAGGAGAGTTAGACAATGTTGATTTAAATTGTTCAATTACAACAACAAATACATATCATTCATTCATCCCATCTCACCTAGACACCCAAAATAATAAATACAATACAATGTACTTGAATGTCGATAAGGTATAGGCCTTATGCCACAATTTTCCAAGTGTGTGATAGATTTTAAATAACTTTATTACAATATATTTGATGCAAGAAAATATGCTCATTTATCTTCTATTCGTGTGTTATAGCACTTTATGATTTCAAAAATATAATATTTCAAATCAACATGAAGAACAATTGTTTGAACCAACCTAATCAAGAAGATAATACGAGTTAAAAGTCAAATTTGCAAGTACAAAATAATATGAGAAATGGAAACCTCATACATATACAAGAAATAAAGTACAAGTATATAACATAACTTTATCATGACCATGTACAAGTAAATATCTCCAAACCCTAACCATAGAAACCATGAAAATCATAGCCACTAACTCTTAGAAAAGAATAACTCTTAAGCAAATCTTGTCAGCCCACCAAGAGGCATCAGCAAGCTAGCATCATCACTAGCAATTCCTCTTTGATATATTAAAAAAAATTTCCCTCCTCATCAAGCATAACAAGTACACTTAGGGTTTCTAAAACCCTAGTCTTCTTCTCTCACGTGAGTTACAATATAAAATGCTACTTTTACCCTTTAGGTTTTACCACAAACCTTAGGTTTTTTTCCTCCTTGAGCTAAAACCTTAACCTTGGAATCTTCAAGCAAGTAGGAAAGAAACCTCCATGTGGCCATCAGAATTTCACCAATATCCATAGGTCTCGATCACTCCAGGGAATAAATCCACGTAACCAGCAAGATTAGGTGCAGGAATTATGAGCAAGGCACTTCACATGTGCATCTTCATCATTTCACAACCAAGATTCATCCATGCACCTTAACCCCCACATCACAAGAGGAAACCCCAAGCATGTTGTAAGCACTTTTGTATAAACCTAAAATCTAACATTCCCAATTTACAAGAAAAGAGTTTTCAAAAACATTGATCTACTCACTTTGAACTCAACTAAATGTTTCATCTACAAATTTGAAAATGTTGTAGTGTCAAAATTACCCAATACCACTAAAACATCACACTCCTCCATCAAGACATCACACCAAACCTCCTCGATGAAATTAAAAGGCTCGCAAATAGAAGAAAAAAATCCAATATGGTTATCATATCCATTAATAAGTATGTTCACCCTCACTAAATATTTGGGCATCAATGGTACGAAACGGGTATCATGATTTGAAACAGAATGATGTTGATGTAGAACTGGTTCAGGAACAACGAACATGAATGTAGGCTTAAGAGTATCGTAGAAGATATCAACTGAAGGACTTCTCTTGAACATGTCAACGATACTAAATGTATTCGACAGCATTGACTCGAACCGAAAGCGGAGGCTGTAATATCCCAAAATAGGGACTGCAGCAATATATGAAAGATATGCAGGGAAAATAACGCAGATCATCAAAGTACGAGTAGGAGGCCAATTTGGCGACTCTTATTTAGAATTTCGAACAACAAATTAGATGTACAATGAGGCCCATAAGATGTACAATATGAAATACAAGTCTCTAACAAAAGGAAATCCTCAAAAAGAGGTGTTGCAATCACATATGTAGACTGAAAAGGCTTGACAACGTTATTTTGTTCAGCATACAGCAGCTGAAGATTACACTTTAGATCTAGAGCATATAAGTGCATGAAATATCAGATATATAACAGATCCATACACTATAGAGGCTCCTCTTTCAATACCCCTTGGGGTTTCTAGAAAAACACCATGTACATGAAGTAGATCTGAGATCTAAGTTACAGAATTGCAGAAATATTCAGATATTCAAAAGTATTCAGAAACATGAAGATCAGATCTGAAATGAACAATGTATAGATCTCCTCCAATGGATCTCCAGAGTGAAGGGAAGATCCCCAACACATGAAAACTAACTCTACAGATGGTATGCCATAACACCCTGCAACATCACCTACAGGAATAACACAGTTCTGGAAGCAATACTGCATTGTAGGGTTTGGAATAATTTTGTCCACATGCCAAGATCTGAAAATGATGCTCAAGGTGTTAAATACTCTTTTTCCAATGGAATATAATACTTCTCCACTAAAAAGGAGCACTGAAATGGTCTAGATCTGAGTAGATCTAGCCTCCACTTGCTACAATTTTCAAAGACAACCAAACCCTCAACGGAATCTGCATTGCAGTTGGAAGAAGACGCTTGGCCTCAAGCCAGATAGTGGACTATGCAATACAAGACTCTCCCAAGAGCTACTCAATCGGAAGAGGTGGGATTCCCGATCAGGAGCACCCAATGCTAAACAAAATTTGCAATCTAGGCTAAACAACCAAAGAAATCTTGTATGTCTAAACGGATAATACTTCAGAAATCTAATATCATTCAACAACATTTTCATGCTGCCATCCTCTTCCTTTATAAGTTAACAGCTTGTAAACCCTAAACCACCTTCAATGAAATAGCTTCTTTCACACAAGCCATCTCCATCTAAAACTGCGTTGTGCCTTATTGATGGCCACTCCTCCAAGACAACGATGTAGATTTGGTCATGGTTGACCCAGTCAAAACATCCAACCCCTTTCACACCTAAGGGGGCTTGCGTACATAGCCAAGATTTAGCCTTTTTCACATTTGGCATTGATTTATTTGCTGTTTAGGAATTTTATGATCCTCCTTTACATTTTTATTCATGAAATAGAAAAATAAAACAAAAATAATATTCCCATTAGCTTAGGACTAATTGGGAATATTACAGTCCTTGTAGTAAATTAAATATTACAGAGCAATGCAACATATAAAATATGTGAAAAACACAAGCACACAAAACACATAAAACCAAAGAGACACAGATATATGTGGTTCACCCAGTTTGGGCTACGTCCACCCCGAACAACCAGTCCTTCCTTTCTATTATCCAGCAAAAATGAAGAGACACAACCTACAGTAGATCCGTTGTAATATCCTTTGTTCTCTCTCACAATCTCCCTATCTGTTTCTCACTCTGAGAATACACACACAATACCTAGCTACAATACGGTACCCACATAAAACCGAGGGGTTGGCTTCTAGGGAAAAAAACCCTAAACTAAACGTAACTTCTACCGTCAGATCATCTGCCTAATGAACGGCCCAGATTGACTAGAAATTACTATACTTTTACAAGGCAATTTTACATTTGTTTTTAGCTTCGGGGGCGCTACCCTCGAAACCCCCCGCCAGGGGGGGCTCCATGAAGTCGCAGCCGCCCCCCTTGGACCCCCCAAGCAACGTTTAATTACAAGCGGCGTTTCTGCCCCCATTAAGGTACAGGGGTCCAACGCTGTGATACAAAATAATCAGGCTTCACACCCAACAGTCCTCCCCTCCAAAATGTTTCTTGACCTCAAGCAACTAATAAGGTGAGTGTTGCAACTCTTCTCCTCCTCCATTTGTGACACCATCATGTGATAAGCTTCCTCCATAAGCTAAGTGTTCACCAATCCAGTCCTCCATGAATTGTTCCTCCAAAGTTCTCATGAGATGTAAATAGTCCATCACACAAGGAGAAAATAACTCAAATGAAACAAACATGGCTTGCCCAATGTCCTCCCTGAAACATGTAGCATAAGATACATGGAGAACCTCCATTCCATAGGGCACATGCATACCTCCCATCCTCCCTCCATACATTCCCATAAAAAGTACAAGTATATCATCAATGTATGGGAGCAAAATAATGTGCAAACAAACAGAAATTTGTGCATATGTAGGTGGGTCATAGTCGCATATGTGGAACCAGCACAGTGCATCTCCTGCCTGCATCAGATCTAGATGTGGTAAGTGGTTTCCCCACCACTTACTTGCTGCACATGTTATCTCACTATGGTTGAAAGTGTGAGATATATTGGTGCCTTAGGAAAGCACCCATCATCATGAAAAACCTCCCTTTGTCCACCAAGGGAGTGGCCAAGTTCAGAAATTTTCGTGGCCCCATGTTGGCCATGAAGTTTAAAAGATAAAATACTCCTCCTTGGAGAAATGGCCTGCAAAAACATGGTGAAATAATTCATACAATCAGAAAATAAAACATGTTTTACATGAGCATGTTCTTCACCAACAATCCTCCTTATACACATGGAGTGGTGCATAGATCTATCCTCTCCCTCAAAAGGAGAAAGAGAGGACTGAATTAACTCTTCCACAGAGTTATGTTGCTGCTCCATCTCCACATGGTACATGCATCTTTGACAATGCTGATATATTTCTCCTTCAAAGCCCTCCCAATAGTAGCTCCTCAAAATGATTTTGTTGAGCTTCATTGAATATGTGTGGCTAAAACAAAACTCTTCATAAGCTCCTTGTAGCAAATTCTCCTTGAGCTTAGAATCTCTAGATAAGAAGATCCTACCATGATGATAGATGACTCCTCTAGCCCTCTTCATGCAACTGGTCATCAAGTATCATACAAGTGTGAAGATCCTTGGAATATTCCACCAACATTTGGGATTTCCAATATGGATCTAATCTCCCCAACAATGACAGCGTTGATAATGTATCAACATAAATGTATGTCTTATTGCTGCTCTCCTCCTTGACATCTCCTATGCCAAAGGTATGTTTTGGAAGTCCATTCCTTCCATTCTTCTCCTCCCACAGCACAGAATCAGAAATGAGAGTGGGTGATGATGATAAGGGAAGAAGATCTCCATCCTCCTTGAGCCTACCCAAGCCTCCCAACATTGTATCATTATATTCCAATGCTCCCATGCCTCTTGGATCTGAATTTGGAGCATCATGTTGTGATATATCCCCCACAAAAACTAAATCAAGTGGCCTCCCAAGTGGTGTGCCACTAGATAAAAGTGTCCCATGTAGAAATATCATGAGCATAGTAGATGGGACTATAAGGTCCTTGCTTCCACTGCACAAATCCATCTCTGTTTTTTCTGTGGAAGTTGTATGTGAGGGGTATGTATGCATGCCTTTGATCATTTGAGTTTCACCACTCTTATTGTCCACCCATTCCATTTTCAAAGCCTCCCAATTAGTGGTGACTTTCTCCAATGTAATCAACCATTGAACACCCAAAATCACATTGGTGTCTGGTATGTCAACCACAAAGAAGTGATCAACCAAAGCATAAGTTCCCATGGTAATTGAAAGTGATGGGACATAGTGCATGCATTGCATTGTTCTATCTGCTGGGACCAAAACAGAGAATCCCTCAAAAGTATCAGTGGGTATTGCCCTCCTTTGCATTAGATGGGCATCAATGAAATTGTGGGTTGCCCCACTATCAATCAAAACAGAGACCCTCTGATTCAATATGGAACCTTGAACTCTTAAGTTCAAGTACTTAGGTACTCCTCTCAAATATGCAAGATCCCCTCCAATAGGAGCAAATGCTCCATCACCATCTCCTGATGGCGTTGGCTCTCCTCCTACAGTGTCAGCGTTGTGACCTCTTCTTGGTTCATCTTCTTCTTCCTCCTCAACATCTGAGAAGACCTCTATGTAATGTGCTTTTCAAGCAGCACATCTATGTCCAAGTGCCCATGACTCTTGGTGAGTGAAGAATAGCTTCTTCTTTCTTAGATCTCTCCGAACTTCATCATCAAGAGGCTTCTTGTATGATCTCTCCTTGGAAGGAGCAGCTTTTTCTTCCTTTCCCTTTGAAGGAAAAGAAGGCCTATGCTGAAAAGTTTCCCTTGCTTTTGGAAAGGCATCTTGAAGGTCTCTATCCATTTTAATAGCATCATGCAAGGTAGTGGGCTTGGTAGATTTTACCAACCCATGAAGAGCTTCATCTAAACCATCAATGAACATGTACACCCTTCTAGCTGCAGACAAATCAGGAACCATAACTGATAATATTAAAAATTCAGAAATATAAGACTTTGTATTACCTTATTGCTTTAACTTTGCAAGGCTCATGAATGGTGCCTCTGGATCTCTTCTGTCAAATCTCTCCATGAGCCTTCTAGTGAACTTTGAATAAGCAGTCACATTTGCATGACCCAATGTAGACAAGCCATGAAACCACCAGTCATGTGTTTCACCTTCAAAGTGTAGCACTGCAATCTTGATTGCCTCCATCTTTGGAACCTTGTTCAACTGAAAGTAGATGTCAAGTTTTTCTACCCATGGTTTGGCAAAAAACTTGGATGACCCATCAAAATTGGGTAAAAAGAATCTGCCCATAGAGTGATGTCGATCATGATTCTAAGTGAATCCACCATCTCTATGATGATGCCTTGGTCTTATTTTGTCCTTGAGGTGACAAAACTCCTAAAAACTCAAGTGATATTTGAATCTCTGATTTTGAGACTCATATTCTTCAAAATAGTCTTCAAGGGATTCTTGCTCTTAAAACCCTTCATTTCCCACAGCCAAAAAGGTAGGCATGGTAGAGCATTGGGAAAATTGTGGTTGATGCACTAGTTGATCATTCCAATGGTGAGACATGCCAGAGCTTTCTCCAAGATGAAATCTCTTAGGATATTCTTTGACTCTGCCCAATATCATCTCTTTGATCTCTCTAGCAAGATCTTGCATGGCTCTCAAAAGGATCTTAGCAAAGTCCTTTCCTTCTTCATGACTTGCAGATACAGGGGCTTTACCCTTGTCTTCATTGTCATTGGTGTAATCAAATTTATTTTGTCTTCTCTTTAGATACCTCTTCTCTCTATTAGTAAGAGGGTCTTCCTCTTCAAAAGACATATTGGCTTCTTAGAATGCACAGGTTGTGCCAATATGATGCTCTGATACCACTGTAATATCCCAAAATAGGGACTGCAGCAATATATGAAAGATATGCAGGGAAAATAACGTAAATCATCAAAGTAAGAGCAGGAGGCCAATATGGAGACTCTTATTTAGCATTTACAACAGAAAAGCAGATGTACAATGAGGCCCATAAGATGTACAATAGGAAATACAAGTCTCCAACAGAAGTAAATCCTCAAAAAGTGGTGCTACAATCACATATATAGACTGAAAAGGCTTGACAATGACATTTTATTGAGCATACGGTAGCTGAAGATTACACTTTAGATCTATAGCATATAAGTGCATGAAATTTCATATCTATAATAGATCCATACACTATAGAGGCTCCTATTTCAATCCCCCTTGGGGTTTCTAGAAAAACACCATGTACATGAAGTAGATTTGAGATCTAAGTTACAGAACTACAGAAATATTCAGATATTCAGAAGTATTCAGAAACATGCAGATCAGATCTGAAATTAAAAATGTATAGATCTCCTCCAATGGATCTCCAATGTGAAGGAAAGATCCCCAACACACGAAAACCAGCTCTACATATGGTATGCCATAACACCCTTCAACATCACCTATAGGAATAACGTAGTTCTAGAAGCAATATTGTGCTGTAGGATTTGGAATAAGTTTGGCCACATGCCAAGATCTGAAAATGATGCTCAAGATGTTCAATACTCTCTTTCTAATGTAATAGAAGACCTCTCCACTAAAAAGGAGCACTGAAATGGTCTAGATCTTAGTAGATCTAGCCTCCACTTGCTACAGCTTTCAAAGACAACCAAACCCTCAACAGGATTTGCATTGTAGTTGGAAGAAGAATCTTGGCCTCAAGCCAGATAGTGGACTATGCAATACAAGACTCTCCCAAAAGCTACTCAATGGGAAGAGCTGGGATTCCCAATCAGGAACACCCAATGCTAAACAGCATTTGCAATCTAGGCTAAACATCTAAACAAAGCTTGTATGTCTAAACAGAAAATACTTTAGAAATATGATATCATTCAACAACCTTTTCATGCTGCCATCATCTTCCTTTTATAAGTTAACAGCTTATAAACCCTAAACAACCTTCAATGAAATAGCTTCTTTCACACAAGCCATCTCCATCTAAAACTGTGTTGTGCCTTATTGATGGCCACTCCTCCAAGATAGCGCTGTAGATTTGGTCATGGTTGACCCAGTCAAAACATCCAACCCCTTTCACACCTAAGGGTGCTTGCTTACATAGCCAAGATTTAGCCTTTTTCACATTTGGCATTGATTTATTTGTTGTTTAGGAGTTTTATGATCCTTATTTACATTTTTATTCATGAAACAGAAAAAATAAATAAATAAAAATAAAATAAAATTAATTAATTAATTAAAATTAAAATTTAAAAAAAAAACAAAAAACAAAAAACAAAAATCAATATTCCCATTAGCTTAGGACTAACTGGGAATATTACAGAGGCTTTGATATGGTGTGATGAACCAAAGATACAAGCATATTTTCCAACCCAACATCCCAGAGATGAAGTGTAAGAGTGTCCTTTTCAAGGGCAACTCGCTGCCATTAATAGGTGAACTACCTTGTTTTCCCAATTTTCCCAACCATTTTTGGTCAGTACCTCTTTATTTTTTAACAATATTGAGGAGGATAACATATGCTTCATCTATAATTTCACCCTTCTAATGAATCACTCTAAATATCTTCAACGAAACTTGAGAATGAGTGGTTTGGTCTCATCATGTTTGACAATTCCATTGTTGTTTGATGTTTTTACGAGTCCAACGAAGGTGAAACTCGACTCCTTTTCCATGTTTAGATAGTTTGAAAAAGAGGTGAAAAACAAAACTCCAAAGGTTCCTTTTCATAAGTAGTCTCTTGATTTCGAAAAGGCAGAAAAAAATACTCAGGAGAACCTCTTAGCCATGTTCGACTAAGGTATTCCTTTTTCGTAAATATTCTATCTCAGGCTGGAAACAGGTTAAACTTATACTAAGTAGACGTATTTTCATTTACTTTAATGAGTTTGAAAGGACATGTGCTCAACAATAGTTTCATGTTTAGGGAGTCTGCAAAGAGTTGAAAGAGGACTCCTCTTGGAGGAATGAGTGGTATAAAAGGGTAGAAATTGGTTTCGTTCATGATAGAACTTCTCAAAACATGTAGATGTCAAGACGTTGGCTAATGATACCACTCATCGTAGTGGTTCCTTAGGAAATGGTAAAAAACCAAGTGAAAGTGTATGATCGGCTAAGCATATGGTGACGGTGGAATGAGAAAACCGAGGCTCATCTGGAAAAAAATAGGCTGATAAAAATGGCAATCACAAGAGGTAAAGTGGGAATGGTTTCATTTTTACACAATATTGAAACATGGGAAATTATTATTGAAATTGGTTTCACTTTTACACAAGCTTGAAACAAAGGAAAAATATGCTTGATATAAGTTTGCATGCCCCCATCATAATGACTCAGTTCTAAGGACATGCCCCCCAAGCTTCATTTCATTCACCTAAGTATACTATTGGTTACTAATATGTGGATGGAATGAAGTTTCATTTACAAGATCAAGTGAAAGAATCGAATTGGAATTTATGAGATCTAATCAAAGACTCAAATTGAAAGAGGATTTTGTTTCATTTTTTAACAAGCTTGACACAGGAAAATAACTATGCGCATAGACCTTGTTTCATTTTTTAACAAGCTTGACACAAGAAAAGGAACTTTTCTCTAATACTTTGTTTCATTTTTTAACGAGCTTGACACAAGAAAAGAAACTCTACTCCAAAACCTTGATCATGACCTCCATGAGGCCATGGATTCTAATAGGTTATCATCATATGGAAGAAAAATTCTCTGGAAGGTATCAAGGGATCCAATGGAAATATCAGACTCCAATGCCCCCAATAAATTATTCACTACATCATTTATTAGACCATCAATTGATGTGAGCATAGAAAAAGTTTATACATAATTAATCTATGGAGGGGGAGATACCTCTTGCAAATAAGGACCATTTAGGGAAGATAGTTGATTGGGAGTCAAATTAGGACTAACAAACGAAACTTCATAAATGATCACGATTCTTCCTTCATGCGGGAAATACATCACACAAAAGAGTGAAGAGACAATATCTCCCATGACATAAACATAGTCACGCCCAAGGATTAAATTAAAATAAAAAGTGCCTTGGACTACCATCACATCGATATAGACAGTATTTCCTCCAAATTGTTATGCAACCAGCTCACAAAATAGAAGAAAAGATATATCAATGACTTAAAAATTATCCTCTTTGAGGGGGAAAATTCCTTTACACTACATAAATGAACAATTCTTGGATGATACAAATGATAAGACATCCTTGGTATATATATGGGTCTAAGGGATCACAATATAATTAGAGCTTACATATCAATAATAACGTAAGGCCATAGCAATAACAATAGTGGGATTATATGGGGCACAAAAATAACATGGGGGATACATGGGCACAACAATAACAATAGGAGATACACTAACAATAACAATAAGGGGAATATACAAGTATTATAGGGACCTAACATGCCCCTATCCTTCAAAAAATCATTGTCCTCAATGCTTGAGTAGTTCTAGATGCTTCTATATAAAATTATCATCCTCCCTTGTGGAATCTTCAGCGGGTAAGTTCTTCCACTTAATGAGATACTCTGAAATTTATCGATTTCATAGCTGTCGGGTTCTTATTTCCTTGACTTATTCAGAATAAAATATGATTTTTCCTTCTTCGTCAACTTTTGGAAACATTGTTTAAACTAGG
Source organism: Pinus albicaulis (assembly GCA_034641835.2). NCBI lineage: Eukaryota > Viridiplantae > Streptophyta > Pinopsida > Pinales > Pinaceae > Pinus > Pinus albicaulis. Next base: position 1,052,228,276 of record CM076575.1, on the reverse strand, counting down.
AGCTTGTCAACGATAACCTTATTTAAGCATGAAACATGGAAAACTAGGTGTACTCGGGAAGATGCAGGCAGCTCCAATTTGTATTCCATATTACCAATATTTTGCAACACCTTGTAAGGACCATAGTACTTAGGTGCTAATTTATTATCCTTATTACCTTGTTTGAGGGGCATTTTTTTGTACGGTTGTAGCCATAAAAATACCCAATCACCTACATCAAAACTTCTCACTGCGATGTTGATATGCATGTTGTTTCATTCGATTCTACGTTAGAGTGAGGTTATCCTTTAAGAGTTGTATAACTTGTTGTCGATGCTCGATGTGATCTTCCACTGCTTGAACCTTATAATTTTATCTTCGAGATGATGTGATGGATGGTGGATTATATCCATAAAGTGCCATAAATGGTGTCATTTTCTCTGCAGTATGGAAGGAAGTGTTATACCACCATTCACCTAGAGCTAACCACTTGATCCATTATGTTTTTTTATCAGATACAAAGAAACGAAGATATCCTTCCAAACATTAGTTCACTATCTTAGTTTTCCCGTAAAATTTAGGATGATAAGATGGTCTATGATCTAATTGAGTACCAAGACAAGAAAATAATTTCGTCCAAAAATTTTCAGTGAAAATGGGATCTCCATCACTTACAATAATATTTGGGATTCCATGGAGCTTTTGAATTGTTTCTATAAATGAAGTAGCAATTGTACTAGCTTTAAAAGGATGAGATAATGCACAAAAGTGTGCATACTTGGTAATTATATCAAATACCACCATGATGAAACTTTTTCCTTCAGACTTGGGTAAGCCTCTGATAAAATCCATTGAGACCTCCTCCCAACGTTGAATTAAAATGGCTAAAGGTTGTAATAGACCCGCGGTCTTAATTGTTTCAATTTTATTTTGTTGGAAAACCAAACATTAGGCCAAACAATTTTGAATATCATATTTAAGGCCATCCCAAAAAAAATCCTTCTTTACCTTGTGGTAAGTTTTTTAAAATATTGAGTGCCCTCCTAAGGGGGAGTTGTGCAATTCCAAAAGAATCTTTTGGTTGAGTTAGGAATTCTTACAAATATATAAGTAATATTTGTGCCATAATGAATCATTTTTCTAGCTTAATGTATCATATGTATTGGGATTTTGCTACAACATTTGAATGGGTTTCCACACCTCTTTTTCATTCTTCCATTCATCCCTTGCTTCAGCTATTAAATCATGTTGGATAATAGAAGTGGCACAAAGCAATGATTCCACATCCTCATCCTTTCTTGAGAATGCATCTGCAACAAAATTTTGCTTCCATTTTTTGTAGATGATTTCAAAGTAATAGCCCAAAATATTTGGGACCCATTTTGTTTTCTCCTATAAATATAATATTTGTTCCAAAAAGTATTTAAGACTATCATGATCTGATTTTACTTTTAAGTGCCTTCCCATTAGGTAAGTTCCCATTGCTTTACTGTATGTAGTATTTACAACATTTCCTTTTCATAAATAGGTTTATGTAAATACTTTCCTTTTATTGCACGACTTTCAAAAGCAATGGGTCTTCCTTATTGCATTAAAAAAACATCAATTCCATTTCCTGAGGCATCACATTCCACAACAACAAAAAAATTGTGAAGTTTGGCGTAACTAATACTGGTGCTTGGCACATTGCCTCTTTAAGATGTTCAAAGTCCTTAGTTGCTTACAGATTCCAAGAAAATGCATCTTTATTTAGTAATGGTGTTAGAGGTGATGCTATTCCCCCATAATTCTTAAAAAACTTACGATAATACCCTGTCAACCCGAGAAATCCTCAAAGATTCTTTATGGTTGTGCGAATTTTCCATTCCTTAATGGATTTAATTTTGTTAGGGTCTATCTTAACACCCTCATGAGATAAAATATGACACAAATATTCCACCTCTTGTAGTCCAAAGGAACATTTGGAGGTTTTTGCTCCTCCAATAGTTTGAGCACCCTGACAACATGTTTCACATGATCCTTCCAAGACTTGTTATAGATTAGTATATCATCAAAAAATACTAACACAAATTTTCTAAGGAAGGGTTTGAAAATTGAATTCATCAAACCTTGAAATGTGGAAGGTGCATTAGTAACGCCAAAAGGCATGACCAAAAATTAATAATCGCCCTCAAGAGTTTTGAATGTTTTTTCTGGAATTTATTCAATCCTCATTCTAATTTGATGATATCCTGAATGAAGATCCAGCTTCGTGAAGTAAATTGCTCCATGTAATTCATCCAACAATTCATCAATGATAGGAATGGGAAATTTATCTTTAAAAGTGAGTTTGTTGAGCTCCCTATAATTTGGACACATACATCATGATCCATTCTTCTTGTGCACCAATACTACTGGAGCAGAGAAATAACTTTGATTAGGTTGAATTATACCTGCCTCTAACATTTCTACAACCATACGTTCAATTTCAATTTTGGGCATATGGATATTTGTAAAGTTGTGTGTTAAGAGGAACAACTCTTGGAATCAAATTAATAGCATGATCATGATCACTAATAGCTGGGAGGCCTTTGGGAGTTACAAATACCTTGGGATGATTGTCCAAGACTTTTTGGATATCTAGAGAAATATATGATTTCAATGTTTGAACCTCTAGTGAGCATAATTGTGTGACACCTTGTTGTTCTTTATTCAAAATATTTTCCATGCCATTAGAGCTAATTATATTCTAGTTTTCCCTGTGATACCCCTTAATTCAACTTCATTTCCTTCCCAAAAAAATTCAACAAAAGTTCTTGAAAATTAAAAGCTATTGTTCCCAAATATTGTAACCATTGGGCTCCTAGTACAACATAAGCACCACCCATTGGAATGGAAAGCATTGTACTGTTCAATAAATATTCCCCCATGGTTATCTTGATATTATGGAACTTTCTAGAGAAAATTATAGTTCCTCCATTCGCAACCATCACTTGACACTCTAGTGATGGATATAGGAATCAATTCAATTCCTTGGCTATCTTACAATGAAGAAAATTATGGGTACTTCCCGAATCAATCAGAACTATTACCTTTTTCTTCTTGATATATCCTTCTATCTTAATATTTTGAGGAGTGGTAATTCATGTAAATGCATTACAAGATATGGTCGAAATAGTTTATTTTTTCTTTGGGGTTGGTTCCTCATGTATATCCTCCTCTTTTGATGTTTCTTGTTCCTTTTCTTCTTCCTCTTCACAATCTATGTATAAAAAATTATTCTCGTCACACTTATTACCTTTAGCATATTTTCTATCACAATTGTAACAAATCATTTTTTCTCTTTTGTCCTCCAATTGTTGTTGTGTCAAACTTGTAGTTTGTAGAAGACTATGAGTAGCAATTCTTCCATATTTATAGTTGTGAATGTTGGACTTCGTTTTTGCCATAATTCTCCTTTCAAATTTTCTTGCCACCCTGAATGTCTTATCCAACTAATCAGGTTCCCAAATTTGAACCTCATGTTCGATGTTATCTTTAAATTCCCTATGAAGACATCCATCATATGCTCCTCTAAAATATCATTTACCCTATTATTAAATTTTTGAAGTCTTCAATGTGCTCCGCCATTGAACCCTTTTGTTTGAGATTTATCAATTGGCTAAAGAAGGTGTTCCTCTTTGTATCTTTTTTTATCACCAAATTGAGTCCTCTTGGGCGGCTTCAATGGTCAACTTGAAGTAACTATTTCAAACCAATTCTAACTGAAGCTTAGCCTCTTCAGTCTAAGAGGGCTCTCTCACAGGAAATTTATGATATTGGTTAATGATAAAGATAGATGGCTAACTCTATGAGTTGTGTCTTGGTTTTTTATGTTTGCAGGTTGAAAAGATGAAGGCTTGCTACCATTGGGCTATGGATTCAGTGACAGGGATCTAAATGAGAAAGGCTTTCCTTGTGGAAGCTGAGGCATGTAGATACTTAGATGAAAGTAGAATACACACATACAGAGTTTACTCAATATATAAATTTTCAAAGGAAGTCAGAGCATGAGAAACATGAATTCTGAGTAATGAACATTAAGATACTGAAAGTATGAAATTGAGAAATATATCCAATAGTTTAGTGCTTGAAAGGAAGTCAGAGCATGCAAAGCAAGAATTCTGAGTAATCAAACATTAACATATTAACAGAAAGTAATAAGATACAAAGGACAGTGTTCATGAAAGTATAAAATGAATCTTAGGTGAAGGTTGAAGCCAATAGCCATTCTCTATTACTGATCAAAACTTGTTTACAATAGTAGCAGTCATCCATAACACATCCCAACCCTTCATACATTGAATTATTGTTTACTTATAGGAATATAGCCTTTACATCCAATATACCAAATGGCTAGATCATTAAACTCTTTTACTGACACCTAATCTAACCACAAACTAGATATTTAAAACTAGAAACTGACACCTTCTAAATTAGGAGTTAGAGTCCTACTATAACTCAAACACCTATTTATTACATTTTAATCTAAATATGATCCAAACTTCCTCAAAAGGAATCATGTCCTTCAACCATACTGATCACAATCTAAACATTAATACCCTAACTACCTTCAAGAAAATACTCTGCCTACTATTAAGGAGTTGTTACATTGATGATATGGTAGCATGGTGAGGTGGCATCTCCAAACCATATCCATAACAAAATGTTTCCATTCAGAAATATTTTGGTTTGATACTCATTATCACTGCTCTAATACTTTTTGGCATTTCCCATGGAGAACAACTTTGAAAAATTTATTTACCCTTCACTTTTTTTCCAAAAACTAACTTTTCTGTCAAAACAGAGTTTTAAGCTACTTTCATAATGAAATTCCGTAGCGAAAAAAATTAGGTCATCTGTGATGTACCTCTGCTACTTTTGACCATTGGAGGGTGTTAGGTGATCAAAAAAATTTAAACACAAACCTTAAAGTTCCTTAACCAGGTTAGTTTAAGTGGCTTAAAACCAAAAAGAAATCTTCAGAAATTTCTCAACAAAAACTGGGCTTCAGGCCTAGGATACGCTGCGGAATTGCCTAATTTCCTAGAGATTTGGAAAAATTTAGAATTTGAGCCTAGAAAAGGTCCATGAGTATACCTGAATGTGAAGTATGATGGTGTAAGAAAAAAAGGTTTTGTTATTCACTTTTACCTTCTTATTTATCAGCAGATTCTTCATGAGCAACTTTAGTAGTTTCTTCTACAACTTTTCTTTCCAAACCTTTCTTCTCTAATTTTGTCTTCATCATCTCCATATGCTCTTTCAATTCTTTGACTTGTATCTGAAGATTTTTCCTCTCTGTCTGTAACCATAAATTTCTCTGTCTTGTGTGTTTCATCATGATGTGCAAAGGCTGTGATCTCTTCAGCAGATTTTTGGCCTTTCCAATTGATTTTTCAAAAGGAGTAACCTGATCAGTCACTTTATTTTCCACCTCATATATCAAATGTTTATCTTGCTTGTATCTTTCCAACTCCATCTTTGTTTCAAACAGCTTTTCCCTAGTCTCTTTCAATTGTTCATCAAGAAGCTCTTTTTCAGTTTTCTCTGTGACTTTTTCTTTTCCCTTTCTCTGTTTGACAGTTTCTTATTTATCTTTAAGCTTCTCTTTTGGAAAGTCTATCTTAGACTCCTTCTGAATCTTTCTTTTGGGTTGACCTTATTTTTCTTTGGTAACATATGTCTCAGTAGGAGATATAACTATGATTTCTTCCACTACTGCCTCTTTTTTTTATCTCCCCTCTGCTGCTTATTTCCACTTTTAACAATCTCAAAAATTAGTGATCTAGTGAAAGGCTTTCTAGGCTTAAATAGAAAACCTGAACCTTCAGATGAAAAATCTAATTTCTTGGCCATAAGACCCTTCCTTTTAACCTTGGATCCTTCTACCCCAACTTATTTCACTACAGGGGTCTCTGCAATGTCTATAGCCTGTAAAATGTCTTGAAGCTTGCCTTTACCTCCATTAGTTTCCTTTATGCTTCTTTTAGACCTTTTTGTAGCAGATTTAGACTTGCTAATTCTGACATGTTCTTTAGCATGCTTGCTAGTTCTTGGATGAGGTGCTGCTTCTTGGATGAATTCAGCTTCTATCTCCATGATTTCAGCTACATGCTGCAAACCTTCTTGTTTATCACCTTCTATTTCTGCAATGGTATTCATTTCTTGTCTAGGAGTAAGAGTCTTCGGTTTAGAATCTTTCCTTGGATTTAAACCATATATTTCATATCCACTCATAAACAAAAAGGTTGCCCAGTCTCTATTTATTTTATTCAATTCTTCCAGTACTAGTAATTTGATCAATCCATGGTGAACGATGGAAGTTTCACTTCTTTCAGTTCTACCTTGCACCTTATCTGCCATTTTTCCAAGGCTTCTAAAGAGGTAAAAGGGAATATCTATCAGTTTTTTTTCCGATAAAATGAAGCAGCAACTTGAAATGATACATGTATATTGTATGAAATATACCCTCACAGGTAAAGTGTTTCTGTATCACCATCAATATCTTAGAGTAATTATCTTTGAGACAAGTTCTAGGAATCCCTATAGTCATGTTTATCCCTACATGTTCAGGCTTTAGTAATCATCACAAACCTTTAAATCAAAATTCGTGGCTTTAAACCATTCTTCTCCTGTCCTAGGGATTCCTGTTGCTTGAGAAATACTATCAAGTGAAATTGGTACATGGAGAATACCAACCTTCATAGAAGTTCCTTTGAAGTTTAGTGCAAAATCTTGTGATACCTGTTTGTGATGACCTTGTAATATTTGACAAAAATGAATGCACCTTGCTCTTGTAAAAATTTCCATGAAATTGGGATCTTCCATGATTAACTTTGGGCTTATAGGCTCGTACCTTAATGGCAGGCCTACTTTATTTGTCTTCTTTGGTGTAGCCATTTCCTTTGTTTTGCAGCAGTGGCCTTCTTTAGATATTCACACCTATTCAGTGAAAAATTTGATGACAGCGAGTTGTTATGGCAATAGAGGACTGGTATGACAGTGGACTTCTAGAGGAAGAACAATGATAGCAAGCTTCTTTAGTAGTATCTTACAAGAATGAAAGAGAAAGCGTGAGGAATGAGGGGGAAATTAGGAAAAAATGATATGAAATTCATAAGGAAATGGTAATTGATGCCCAAACGTGCTCAAAACTTTCAATGATGACCCTATTCTGACAGCATGACCTTGAAACACTCAAAGTTTGACAACTCATCAGTTTGTAGAAACCGTTGCAGGAAACAGGGTTTCCTAGCGAATTTAGTTTAAGATGTGTCAGATTCGCTACGGAATTATTAGGTGTTTCCGCAGTGAAATCTGTTATTTTTGTACTAAAAACGATGCGGACTCAGGAAATTTCTGACAGGTGGCCAGATTTGACACATTTGGTTTAATTAAAGTATCTAATTCAAATTTACCCCTTTTACATGACTTGAATACATCCCTTAACAACTTAAAGATATCCTAAAAACTTATACCATATCATAAAATTTATCATTTCATGATACTATGCTCCTAACCAATCTATTTACAGGCTTGACACACTTCAAGTTTTTTTTTTAATTTTGGGTGTGATAACAGTGGCTCCACTTGGGATGGTGTGCCCCTGTGGTACACCGAAGAACCTATAGCTTCAGTGCCATCCATCCTTTTGGAATAAAAGCTCTGAATATTTTCAAGCCTTCTTCAAACTCTTATGGCCTTCACCTTGGGCTCAAGCTTGATGATTACTGCTAAAAAACCAAATTTGTACATATTGAAGAGATGCTCAGTTTACTTGAGCTTATTCACGCACACTCCTACCAACCCTAACAACCGCAATCTTCATGTTTGATTCAAGCAACATGAAACTTCCAATGAAGCCATTCATTGATCTAATCTGACACTTGAACCTCTTGATTGCACTTGAACCAAAAGTAAACAGGATACTGAAATGACCAAGGCAACATAAGATGTATCTAATCTTCATAATGAAAATATAACTGGAAATTTGGACTGTAGAACTCTTCCATGTAGTTGGCTATAGGATCATAGAAGACAAAGTTTGTTTGATGATTCTCAAGACATTCTGCAGCTTTGAACAACTCATATATGCTTTTCTCGGCAACACAAGAATTTAGTTGTGTGCTATCAAACTGGTTTTCAAGAATAAGGTATTCTTCCTCAATCTCAAAAGAGAAAGGTAGCAGCATCCTCTCTTTGTATTCTGGCATGAAAAACTTTTGAAAACACTGATCTTGATCATGAAGACTATATGATTGAATTTGGTCTTCTAAAACTTCAATTTCTTTCTCAATGTTCTTAGCAACTTCATCCAAAAATTGAATCTTATCTTCTGATTTGCACTCAAATGACTTTAAATAAGAAGACAAAGGCAACGAAAAATTTTCATACACTTCCTCATTAGTGTGATCATCATTCCATTGTTTAAAACCTTGAATGGAAAGAGAGTCTGCCACCAACTCTATTCTTTTCATCCATGTTTCCACAAAAATAATCCAAAAATCAACAAATGACTTAATAGATCTGACAGGAAAATTTTCAATCCACTGTTTACATTTCCCTTGAAATGAATCATAGAACAATATGATGAAAACATATTCATGTCTGACTCTAATAATCTCAGTAAAATCACAGAAATATTATATGTACTTGAAGTTCAAACTCAAATATTCTCCATTGAATTTTGGACCATTACATAAAAAAAGATGTATCTTTGGGAAAACGATTTGGGAAGCCATAATTTTTTGAAAAATATATACATGCATACCTTGAAACAAGAATGGCAGAATCTGAGTTCTTCATAAGTCCAGTGGAATCACCATGAATCTATGAAATTTTGAATTCTTCAACAATTGAGTCGCCAAGGTAGTTGCAGCCTCGAACAAATTCTGAGCTCCTGCTACCTTCAAGAGTTCAAATTCAAAATTTTCGGGACATGTATATCTTCGAATCCCGGCAGACGCACCAAAATTTTATCACCAAATTGATTCCTCTTGGGCTTCTTCAATGTTCAACTTGGAGTAACTGTTTCAAACCACTTCTAACTGAAGCTTAGCCTCTTCAGTCTGAGAGGGCTCTCTCATAGGAAATTTATGATATTGGTTAATGATAAAGATAGATAGCTAACTCTATGATTTCTGTCTTGGTTTTGTATGTTTGCAGGTTGAAAATATGAAGGCTTGCTACCATTGGGCTATGGAGTCAGTGACATAGATCTAAATGAAAAAGGCTTTCCTTGTGGACGTTGAGGCATGTAGATACTTAGATGAAAATAGAATACACACATACAGATTTTACTCAATATATAAATGTTCAAAGGAAGTCAGATCATGAGAAACATGAATTATGAGTAATGAACATTAAGCTACTGAAAGTAGGACATTGAGAAAGATATCCAATATTTTAGTGCTTGAAAGGAAGTCAGAGCATTCAAAGAAAGAATTTTGAGTAATCAAACATTAACATATTGACATAAAGTAATAAGATACATAGGACAGTGTTCATGAAAGTATCAAATGAATATTAGGTGAAGGATGAAACTAATAGCCATTCTCTATTACTGATCAAAAACTGTTTACAATAGTAGCAGTCAGCCATAACATATCCCAACCCTTCATACATCGAAGTATTGTTTACTTATAGGCATATAGCCTTTACATCCAATATTCCAAATGGCTAGATCATTAAACTCTTTTACTGACACCTAATCTAACCACAAACTAGATATTTAAAACTAGAAATTGACACCTTCTGAGTTAGGAGTTAGAGTCCTACTATAACTCAAACATCTACTTATTACATTTTAATCTAAAGATGATCCAAAATTCCTCGAAAGGAATCATGTCCTTCAACCACACTGATCATAATAAAAACATTAATACCCTGATTTCCTTCATTTAACTGCTCTGCCTACTATTAAGGAGTTGTTACGTTGATGATATGGCGGCATGGTGAGCTGGCATCTCCAAACCATATTCATAACAAAATGTTTCCATTCAGAAATATTATGTTTTGATACTCCTTATCACTACTCTGATACTCTTTGGCATTTCCCATGGAGAATAACTTTGAAAAAGTTATTCACCCTTCACCTTTTTCCAAAAACTGACTTTGCTGTCAAAACAGAGTTTTAAGCTACTTTCGTAGCGAAATTCTGTAGCGAAAAAATTAGGTCATATGTGATGTACCTCTGCTACTTTTGACCATCAGAGGGTGTTAGGTGATCAAAAACAGTTAAACACAAACCTTAAAGTTCCTTATCCAGGTCAATTTAAGTGGCTTAAAACAAAAAAGAAATCTTCAGAAATTCTACAGCAAAAATTGGGCTTCAAGCCTAGGATACATTGCGGAATTGCCTAATTTCCCAGAGATTTGGAAAAATTTAGAATTTGAGCCTAGAAAAGGTCCATGAGTATACCTGAATGTGAAGTATGATGGTGTAAGAAAAAAAAATTCTATTATTCACTGTTACCTTCTTAGTTATCATCAAATTCTTCATGAGCAACTTCAGTAGTTTCTTCTACAGCTTTTCTTTCCAAACCTTTCTTCTCTAATTTTGTCTTCATCATCTCCATATGTTTAGTTTATTCAATTATTCCAGTACTAGTAATTTTATCAATCCATGGTGAAAGATGGAAGTTTCACTTTTTTCAGGTCTACCTTGCACCTTATTTGCCATTTTTCAAAGGCTTCTAAAAGGGTAAAAAGGAATATCTATCAGTTGTTCTCCTGTAAAATGAAGCAGCAACTTGAAATGATACATGTAGATTGTATGAAATCTACCCTCACGGTTAAAGTATTTCTGTATCACCATCAATAGCTTAGAGTAATTATCTTTGAGACAAGTTTTAGGAATCCCTATAGTCATATTTATCCCTACATGTTCAGGCTTTAGGTAATCATCACAAACCTTTAAATCAAACTCCGTGGCTTTAAACCATTCTTCTCCTGTCCTAGGGATTCCTGTTGCTTGAGAAATACTATCAAGTGAAATTGGCACATGGAGAATACCAACCTTCGTAGAAGTTCCTTTGAATTTTAGTGCAAAATCTTGTGATACCTGTTTGTGATGACCTTGTAATATTTGACAAAACTAAATTCACCTTGCTTTTGTAAAAATTTCCACGAAATTGGGATCTTCCATGATAAACTTTGGGCTTATAGGCTCGTACCTGAATGGTAGGCCTCCTTTATTTGTCTTATTTGGTGTATCCATTTCCTTTGTTTTGTAGCGGTGGCCCTCTTTAGATATTCACACCTGTTCATTGAAAAATTTGATGACAGCAAGTTGTTATGGAAATAGAGGACTGGTATGATAGTGGACTTCTAGAGGAAGAACAATGACAGTGAGCTGCTTTAGTAGCAACTTACAAGAATGAAAGAGAAAGTGTGAGGAATGAGGGGTAAATTAGGAAAAAATGAGATGAAATTCATAAGGAAATGGTAATTGATGCCCAAACGTGCTCAAAACTTTCAATGATGACCCTATTCTGACAGCATGACCTCGAAACACTCCAAGTTTGACAACTCATCAGTTTGTAGAAACCGTTGCAGGAAAACAGGGTTTCGTAGCGAATTTAGTTTAACAAGTGTCAGGTTCGCTATGGAATTACTAGGTGTTTCCGCAGCAAAATCTGTTATTTTTGTACTAAAAACGCTGCGGACTCAAGAAATTTCTAACAGGTGGCCATATTTGACACATTTGGTTTAATTAAAGTATCTAATTCAAATTTACCCCTTTGACATGACTTGAATATATCCCTTAACAATTTAAATCAATCCTAAAAACTTATACCATATCATAAAATTTATCATTTCATGATACTATGCTCCTAACCAATCTATTTACAAGCCTGACACACTTCAAGTTTTTTTTTTTTTGGGGTCTGATATCATCTTCATAATGTGCTATCATTTCCTCCATAAAAATTGACTAGGTGACTAGTGGTTTATGAGAACAAATTCATCTATACCATACAAACTAATTAGGTTCTAAATATAAATATGTGATGTGTACCTTTTGTGAGGGTTGCACATCTTGTAGATCAAAATATTGCTCCATTTGTAGTATCCATGTTACCGGATCCTTTCCATCAAACTTCCTCATATATATCTTTTTACTATGGTGGTTCTTAAACCCCACATTTGAGTCTCTAAAATCATGATACATATTTCTTTTGTCTTCATCGTGGTTTTCATGGATTACCTTGTCACCACCGGGAAGTCTTTCTTGTAGCAACTTTGTCAACCCTTCCATGTCTAATTTTAAACCATTCATGACACCTTTAATTTTGTTTAAACCATACATATCCCCTTTACTTTCATCTTTGGTTGCTCTTTGTGAGAGAAAAAACAAATTGCACTTAGTCCCATAATTTTGATATATCGTGTTGCAATTCTTCCTCGTCATGTGCCATAGTAAAGCTTTCTGAGAGTTTAATGGGTGTAGAATTATTATTTTTTTAGGAATTTTAGAACCCAATACTGATATATATTATTCAATATGCCCTTGGAATCACTTCAAAATCATTTTTCAAACAAAAATTATGCAATTAAAAAAAATATACACACCTTTTTCTTGCTTTTAGGAGCTCGATCTTGAAACGGTTGTAACTTTGTAATTTCGACTCTCTAATGTCTAAATTTTCATCTTGTGATATCCCTATGAGTCTATTTTCTAACTCCACAAGTCAAACCAAAATTGGATTCTTCAAGTTATGCCCAATATCCCACGATGACCTGATTATGGACTGGTTCAGTAGATCGAACTTGTACGAAGTGCGACATATCATTGTTTCGAATTTCAGCCATGAAATTGCTACACGAGAAACTAAATTTTGTGCTCTTTTTGTTAGTTTTTATGGAATTAAAATCTGATGCTTGAAGATAAATTTATGATTGTTTTCCCTTGGTCATGTGTTTAGGACCGAATTCTAGAGCATGCAAAAAACCTAAATTATTTGGCCCATATCTCCAAAAATATAGTGAACCAAGATCGTATATTCGTACATGAAGTTCACCAATATTTCGGATCGACATGGTTGTAATTTCAGCTTCTGAAGTTTCGTATTAAAAAAATTATAGTGAAAATTCCAATATAACCTGTTTGAAGCAGCAAAACCCTAGAATCCAAAGCTCTAATACCAAATTTTATGCAACCGACTCGCAAAATAGAAGAAAATATAGATCAATGACTTAAAAATTATCCTCTTTGATGGGGAAACCTCCTTTACATTAAATAAATGAACAATTCTTGGATGATACAAATGATAAGACCTCCTTGGTATATATAGGGGTCTAAGGGGTCACAATATAATCAAAGCCTACATATCAATAATAATGTAAGGGCACAATAATAACAATAGTGGGCTTCTATGGGGCACAATAATAACAACATGGGGGATACATGGGAAAACAATAACAATAGGGGCTACACTAACAATAAAAATAAGGGCAATATACAAGTATTATAGGGACCTAACACAAAGTAATAGGCAATTGAGGAAGGATGCCTAACGGTTGATTGGTTCCTCTGTTAAAGGCCAACAAATTTTTGGTAATGGGAACAACTTGTGGAGAACTAAAAGCTTGTCAAGTAGTTGAGTAAAAAATACTAATAGATGCGCCTTAATCTATAACTATTCCAGGTATGAACATAGTATAATCATGTACTATGATTTGGAAGGGCACGTAAGGAGGAAGATGATATCCTGCAAGTCGACTCCAATCAAAGGAAGTGACCATAATACTTGGAGGGGGCATCATGGGAATGAGATAAATGCCCCCTTGTGCAATGGGAATGGGAGAAATAATACCCTATACTATGATAATGGGAGGATTACCCCCTAGTTCCATGGGAATGGGAATATTGTCCCCTTGTACTGATGGAACAGGAGGATTTCCCCCCAATTCATTGGAATCTGAAGAAACGAGAACCTGAGTGGTATGAATTTCACTCTCTATGAGAAAGGTATGATCAACTAAAGGTGGAATCGATTCAACCACTTTCTCAACTAATGGTTGGTCGGGAACAAACTCATGGGATTCACGTTCAAAGAGAGTTGGATTGATTGGATTCGTATTTTGATTAATAACTTCATCAACTAGTGGAGGATTGGGAGAAATCTTTTGATAACCAGCTGGAATATGAGGCTAAGAAGTTGTAAGTTTTTCCAACACTTTTGAGGTTTCATCCATATAAGGAAAAAGGTGAATATGATGATCCCCCTTGCTTATTTTTCTTCCTCTTCTTCTTCTTAGCTCCCTGGTTACTAGAATCAATACTTTCACCAAGCAAGGAGAAAGAAATGGATGAAGAAACAAGAGTTGAAGAAGGAAAAGGGTCAACTTTAGGATCAACTTGAGTTCCTTCAGGTGGAAGAGAACTTGGTTGAAGAGCGGTTTGGAGATTCGGAATAATAGGGGTCGAAAACAACCAAACTGGAAAACCAATGATAAATCCGGGAAGGAACAATGTTGTCATATAAGGAGCACCAATATTTCCAAAAGAAGGAAAAGGACTAGGATTCCCATCAGAGGGGTTTCCTTGATTGGTAGACTCAAGAACTATTGCCATTAGTATCAACCTAAGATCCACTAAGGAGTTGTTCCATGGTGAGGATATTGTTCTGCAGTCAATTAATTGATTTTAGAAATTAAAGATACAAAATCAAAGAAAGGGGTAACTAGGTAGAAGGGTTTACCAAGTAACTGTGAACTGCAATATACCACCTTGGAGAACCAAATATTTATGTATGGGGAGGTAATATCCCTGAATGTTGTGTTTTTTATATCACAATGTACAAGGCGGCCGACTCGGTTACCTATGGCAATATAGCAACCTAGTGTGGACTTCCAAAATATACCTGAAGGTTCGTGGAAGTGAAATCTGTAGTAGTGTTATCTAATGCATAACCATTCGATGAGAGCGCTCCCATATACTTTACATGTGTGGAGCACCATCTAATATATCCGAAGGTATGTGAAGAATGATATGTGCATTTACGTGCATGGAACGGGATATCACCCCTAGAATTCAACCCTGGAAAAAATGACATCTCCTACGTTTAAAGATGCTAGAACACGTCTCTAGCCTAAACCTCTAAATGTTTTGCATTAATGTTTCGAATTATCCTTAAGATTGATTCAATAAATTTTAAAGTTTATCTTGAATTATTTTTCCATTTTCAAGGCTCACTTATCCTAAAGATGCAATCTAGCATGAAAAAATGAAATTTTATTTTCAATGAAAATATATGTAAGGGAGGGAAGAGAAAAAAGAGTGATGCAGTATACAAGATGCAACAAACAAAATTTTTAAGTGAATTCTCTTAATGCAATTGTTCCAATTTCCAATTTCACACACAAAACCGTAAATGCAATGCAGAATGCATGTGATTTTTCTTTTCAATACACTTAATTTTCAAATGAGATGAAAACCAAGATAATTGCTAAATCACTCACCAAAAAAACTATACAGAATGATGACTATAATATCGATTATTTCAAGCAATCAACGATCAAGAAAAAGTTTGCTAATGACCTAATTAACAAGAACAACTCAAAATCCAAACAAATTCTTATCAAAGGCTACAAAAAAAAAAAAAAAACCAAACTGAGTATTTTCAAAGACCAAAACACACTCAGGGACAGATGGAAGTCTAGATGGAACAAAGAAAATCAGAGAGAAAGACACAAAATGGAATTTTTTTGCATGTAACACAGATTAGCGCAGGTTCTGAAAGGGCACCGGTGCTCTGCAACGCAAGTGTAGAGAAGGCTAGGATGCACTGCAACACTCTGTTCATAGACTAGGTGGAGAGCTGATGCAGATCTAGCCAAACTACGACACAAAAAAATCAAATCAAGCTCAGAGAGAGGTCTTCCTAGTGCCAATGAAGGTCTGAGTGAGGCAATGAAGGTTATTTCAAGAGGTGAAACAAGTGCTAATGTCAAGGAAACCACTAAGAGAAAGAAACATTCCCCAATGGATAAATTATCTCCCCTGGACCTAGTGGACAAGTCTAGAACAACAGAAAGCAAAGAACATAGAGTTTCCCTTAGAGAAATTGAAAGATGGAAAGAGGCCTACTAGGAATTCGTCGCAAGCTTTACTTTCCTCCTGTCTTGTAAGCTCCAATCGTAGCTCTGATTTCTATAATTAGAACCTGCATATATAACCAAAATAAGCCAAGGATATACAACATCTACGTATCATAATTCAATCACTCTATTTAATGAATTAGCAAGGAATTGAAATATATGAATGTAAACATAACATAACACATATAGGAAAATAATATACTCTGTGTATTAATATAAATAGGAGAGAGTTTACAACCAAAAATAGTGTTGATCTTGTATAGATCTCCCCAAGTTGACTTATCCTTCCTTGTCACAAAGCACACCTCAATGTCACCCTAATGCATGGAAATGATGACTCTCTTAGATTCAAGGCATCAGCATGAGGGCATGATCAATCTCCAAAATCCAACCCTGATATTGTGGATGGAAGTAAATTTATAGGAGAGTGTGGTAGTTTATAAATTCTTATCCATTTACCATTCTAGGCTTGAGATTCACTTAAGATGGGAGGATGAGATTAAGGGATAAGAGGTGAGGTATCCAATGTAGGATTAGATAGGATTTGATCTCTTATACATGGTAAATAGTTAAAACTACCTTAGAAGCTTATGGAAGAGGAATCTTCGGAGATATTTTTATTTTTATCGAATTTCTAGAATCAACGCACCTACTCAATTATGTGTTCACTGCAACGCACCCACAGAGAAGGAGAGACTGCACTGCAGTGTAGTTTCTTGGTTATGCAGAGTGCGTTGGGCCTAAAAATACGGTATTTTAGCAGATAGACGAAGAAACTTGGACTTTTTGGAAAGTTTATGCTTATGAATTTGTGTATGGATGATGAAAACATGATCATGGATGCGGATTGAACCGGTTTGTAGGCCTATTGACCAGATGCGACAAAATGGCCCATAACAGACCAAGTTGTAGGAAGATGAAAAGGTGGTATGTTTGATCAATGTTGATCAGAGCTTCTGGAATCCTTTGTATTCAGTTTGATCAAGTTTGACTTATTGGATTTTGTGGTCAGTATGACAAATTTTGACTCAGAAAATCATATTGTACTTTTGATGAATTGAATCATTTCTCCTAAGAAAATATTGTCGTGTTTTTCCCTAGTTAAGGTTTTCCCAAGGTAAAAAATTGTGTCTCTTGTGTTTGGTTTTCTCTTTATGATCCTATTATAATTATTATTTTATTGTTGATATTTTGTATTTTTAATTGCTTAATGATAAATGTGACACAAGAAGGATTAATTAAGAAATCATTGGAAAATAATTATTAGACTAGAAGATCATGATGTAGAAATTATACAAACAATATGTATATCAATGGATTCAATCCGATCATGAGATATGCTAAAGCAAGATATTGAATCCTTCTACAATCAATTGTGGAAAATAAACACGATTGCCAATTACAACAAGTAAAGAAAGAAGCAAATCAAACCACAACACAAATATTTTCCCGGGGAAAGCTTGCTGCTCAAAAACCCTCTATCTTCTATTGTATATTCACCAAGGAATCATGAAACAATTACAATGCACTCTTCTCACAAGAGTCTCCTAGACTCTCACAACTGTCTCATACTGATCCAGACAAAATCGACCAACAGTTAGCCAATTTTCAGCCTCTACTTAGCCTGCCTTGCTTGCGCAATTCATGTGGAATGGAATCCCTATTCTTTATAAAATTCAGCCTTCCGAAACTATGCAATGCCCATGGGAAATCTTATGGTTGTTTTACTGCATGCGGGCAGCCTACTAATAATACAACCGATAGTTAACATCCCTTTAACCTTTGTCTCAACTGGGTCTCCACTAGAACTGACATGCATGCAGCTATTAATAGTAAATCATCAGTTGCATTACAGATCACTGCATGTGAATTAAATATGATTTAATTCACTTAACATCTCACTAGTGCAACAAACAGTTACAACTAGTTCAACTGATTTTAAGTCAGTAAATTGAGTTAATTGATTTCTCATGCATTAAACTAAGGCACTAACTGCAACTTGAACTCCATAACTAATAGAATCACTCTACATGCCTCACCAACCACCCTCAACTCGAAATTCATGAGCTAACTGATTCTATCGCACTCAATTAACTATTACAAGTGATTATGAGATAAGATTACATTTTATTGTCCAATTTAATTAAGGGAAAGTTAAATTAGAAAAACATTTCTTGTTAGCTTTTCAACACATGAAAATTCAGCATGGAATTAGAGCATTGGCGAAAGAGCAACCTTGATGAAGTTCTATTTGAAATTGAAATTCCAAGTTATGTAGCCCTAAGTTCAAGGTATGAAACCTCAAACCAGCAAGAGAGGATAATTCTGACCAAGAATAGAAGTTGAGTTGATTAAGGTCGGGTTGAAGATCGAGGGAATAATGTCTTCAACTGAGAAGCATTTTTGTTTGTTCCCTAGAAGAGGATCAAAACCTCCCTCTATGAACAAATCTATGAACAGGAGTAAAAAGACTTGAACAATATCACTATAAGGGAGGCCAAGGCTGCCAAAAGAGGGACAAGATTACATTTACATGTGAAGATGTTGGCTAAAATAAGTTAAGAATGTTCTGAGGTTTGAACCGAGAGCCTCAGTGACTAGCCCAGATTAGCCAAAAAACCTCAAGGTTATTTCAAGCAAGCCATCAAGTTTGAAGGATGTCATAATGGAAGAAATTATGTCAAGGCCTGAAGGGAAGTAAATGAACATAGTTACTGATCAAACGGGAACTATTACCTCAAAACTGGAACTCTAACAAAAAAAAATCAAAAAACCATGAAAAAACAACCCGAAAATGAAAAGTTGTATTCTGGAATAACCATTTTTTTTCGGGGTAAACTTTCAAAAAAAATTTAAAAAGTTGTATTCTTGAATAACCTTTTTTTTCAGGGTAAATTTCATCATTTTTTAAAAATGGAAGTAAAAGCCAATTTTTTTGTCCAAAAAATACCTCGAAAACAGAAAGTGTTGAAACAAAAAATTTAAAATAACAAAAATTTATATTAAAATTTTTAAAAATTTGAAAAACCATTTTAAAATAATTGAAAAAAAAAACAAAATTCATTATATCTTTTTAAGTAAAAAAATTTAAAAATTTAAAAATTAAGAAAAATAAAAATACAAAATATTTTTAAAATCAAAATTTAAAAATATATTAAAAAATGAAAAATAATAATAATAAAACAAAATTAAAAAATAAATTAATTAATTAAAAAATAAAATAGATTTTTAAAAATAAATTAAATTTAAAAAATAAAAACAAAAATTGTATTAAATTAAAAACAAAAAAATTAAAATTGAATTTAAAATATATATATATATATATATATATATATATATATATATATATATATATATATATATATATATATATATATATATATATATATATATATATCAAATTTTGATAAATTTAAAATTTAAAATTTAAAAATAAAATTAAAATTAAAAAAATTAAATAAAATTAAAAACATTATTTAAATTAAAATTAAAAAAAAATTAAAAATTAAAAAAATTAAATAAAACCAAAAAAAATATAAAAAAACAAATAAACTTTAAATATAAAAATTAAATTAAAAATATATATATATTAAATTTTATTAAATTAAATCTCTTCCTCTAGGGCATTCGAATTTGCTCATGGGAGTGCCTTCGTCAAAATATTTGCATCCTGATCTTCCGTGGGAATGTACTGAAGTAACATAATGCACCTCTGAACATAATCTCTGAGATGGTGGTATCAGATGTCTATGTTCTTGGACCTATCATGGAATATTGGATTAACGAAGATTTTAATGTAACTCTGGTTATCACAATGTATCATCATCGGATCCATTTGAGAACCAAACAAACCAACCAAAATCTTCCTCATCCAGATGGCCTCACATGTAGCCTGACTGGCTACCATGTACTCTGCCTCGGCTGAACTGAGTGCCACAGATCTCTGCTTCCTGTTGTACCAAGAAAATATTGTTGATCCTATGTTGAAGATCACTCATGATGTGCTCTTTCTGTCTAATGGATTTCCTACCCAATCTGCATCGGTGAAGCCTTGAAGCTTCATGCCCTCTATCCGTTTGTACCATAATCCATACTCTGTAGTGCCCCTGAGATATCTCAAGACATGCTTCCCCGCCTTCCAAAAGAGCTTGGTTGGCTTAACCATAGCTTCACTCAGCTGGTTAACTACGTAGCAAATGTCTGGTTTGGTGTTCACCAAGTACATCAGTGAACCCACAAGCTTACTGTAAACAGTGGCGCCCACTACTTCACCTGAAGTAGCATCCTCCTTCCTCCAGTTTCCTAGAAGAGGAGTCTATATGGGTTTACAGCTCTCCATGTGAAACTTACTCAAAATCTCTTTGGCATACTTGCCTTGAGAAACATAGCTCAACATCTCGATGCCATATTTCCAAACCAAGGAAATAATGAAGGAGTCCCATGTCCTTCATCTCAAACTCTCTTGCAAGATCCTCTTTGCAGGAAGTTATGAGCTGCTCATCACCTGTCAAAATTAGATCATCAACATAAAGTACAATAATAAAGAGCTTACCATCAACCACAATCTGGTACAGGTTCACATCCGCTTCACTCTTCGTGAAGCCCAACCCGGTGGAATAACTGTCAATCTTGGTGTACCAAGCATGAGGTGTTTGCTTCAGCCCATATAGTGTTATCTTGAGTCTGCACACATGCAACTCATTGTCAACGGTCTCAAAAAATTCTGGCTACTCTATGTACACTTCTTCCTCAATGACTCCATTGAGAAATGCAGTTCTCACATCCATCTGATGTATCTTCCACCCCATCTGCGCTGAGAGTGGAAGGATAGATCTAATCGATGAGTACCTCGCAACCGATGCGAAAGTATCCTCATAGTCAATCCCCTCAACTTGTGAGAATCATCGGGCTACAAATCTACCCTTGTACTTCTCCACACTCCCATCCACCACTTGCTTCACCTTATAGATACATCTAGAACCAACCATTGATTTTCCGACTTGTCTTGGGACATCTTCCCATACATTGTTTTGGATGATGGAGTCATACTCCTCAACCATTGCGTCAACCCAAATTGGTTGTTTCACTTCTTCCTCAAAGGAGGATGGTTCTTTCACAATAAACTTGCTCATAAGAACCACGTATCCAGTAAACATGTATGGAGACTGTCTCTATCTGTGCAATGAAGTAGGTGCTCCTACATGTTATGCCGCATCAAGTCTCAATCTATCAGCTTTCGTGGTGCGCCTTATACCATGTCTAGTGGATGGCTTTGCAATGAGTGTTTTTTTCCACTCCATGATCCTCTGCATGTGGTTGCTCCACATCTTGAGGTTCATCCTTTGGAACCAAGAGTTCCTCAACTGCATGCAAATCAAGCTCCCTCTCAAGGGACAATTGCATGGCTTTCTCCTCCTCAAATTTTATATCCTGTCTCACAACAGTCATCTTGTTGTTTGGCAAATACACCCGATAGTTGTGGGGAGTATCAGTGTACCCCACAAATATTGTTGAGATTCAACAAGATGATGAGCTTAGTGAAAAGATTCGCCTTCACTAAGTGGGCCAGCAGGCTATTTTTGGCACAAAGTCTATTTTTAGACTATGTCTATTTTTATACATGTCGATCATATTCTATGAGTTGCAGGATGCTATTTTTGGATGGTTGGTCAAGTTTGAAAAATAGATGGACTTATATTTTTAGACATATTGGGCGGAATCTATTTTTAGATTGCCAGTCTAAAAATAGATATGTCGAATATTATTATCTCTTAATAATATTTGGACTCTAAACATTATCTTATTCTCTTGGAGCACTTCAGTTAAGTGCACAGATGTGGCACAGCAGTTGAAAGAAGGAATTACGCTATTCCTGAGGTTTTACTGGAGCTAATGCATGAGGACTTCAGTTAGAACTCATGTGACAAAGTTTGGTGGCCGAGTTATAGAAGTAGTTGGTGGAGTTGTATTTAGTTTAACTCAGTTAGACTCAGTTGAGCTAGTTGTATCTAGTCTAACTGATTGATACACTAGTGAGAGTGGTGTGAATTAATTATTTAATTAATTCACTAAATAATAACTCATTAATCCACTGAAGAATACATCAGTTAACTACAGTGCATGGACAGTTTCAGTGGAGACCAGTGGAGAGGTAGGTGAAAGATCAAGTGTGACTATCAGTTATGGCTATAGTGATGCATTGATTGCATCCAACACTCAGTGGAGATGCCAATGAGGATTGCATGAGAAAGGCTGGCTGAATTCGAGTTCATTCAGAGCCATTCTTCAGCAGGGATTGCACAATTGAGGCAAGCTAGCAGGTGGCAGAGATCGGTGCATGGATTTACAAGATCGAGCCTGATTAGTGTGTAGCGATTGTATTGTACTGAGAGCTTGATATGATCAGCTTTGTATGAGGATTGTTACATGATCTCTATGACATATATTATATACATATAGTTGGGGTTTTTAGCTTCAAAGCCCTGCTAAACAACCGTGTTAATGTGTATGAATTTTTATTGTTTCATGTGTGCATTGCAATCTTGATTTAATTTCCGCAGATGATCAATGGTGGAATAGATTATGTATTTTGCATGAAGTTAAAATAGTGTGAGATCAGGAGAATCTTGGACATATAACACATAATTTATATAATTTCTAAATGGTATCAGAGCAGTATTGATCATAGGAGATTGCAATTATTGAAGCAGTTGAGTTTTGTGCTGGTGGAATTCGAATTTGCTGCAGGGTTTTCTTGGTGTTCAAGTTGAGCATTCATTGAAATGTATTTCAACGGATTGCGATTGGAGTATGCCTTTGATGGCAGCTCGAATTATATTGCATGGAAGGATAGGATGGAGGTGGTGTTGGATGATAATTGGTTGAAGGAGTTCATAGATGCAGAAATTCCAAAACCTACTTCTAGCGATGCAGCCGCACTTGACGCATGGAAAAAGAAGACAGCAAAGTGTCGAAGGATTTTGTTGGAAGGTGTGAAGGATCACATAGTGTCCAAAATTCATGGTAAATCTTCTCCATTCTTGATGTGGAAAGCTTTGACAGACTTGTTCCAAAGTAGAAGCGACCAGAGGAAGTTGGCACTTAAAGACGAGCTCAAAAAAATAAAAATGGAGAAAGGCGACAGTATACCCAAGTACCTCACGAAGTTCGTCCACTTCAAGGATGAGCTGGGAAGTGTGGGGGTTACTGTAGATGAAGAGGACTTGGTGAGCTTGGCTCTCCTTGGGCTTTCGAAGAGTTGGCATAGCTACGAGGACTCTGTCAATGGTCGAGAGAAACTGCCGGGATGGGAGCGACTTTGGTCAGATCTTGTGCAGGAGGAGATAAGGCGGGGTACCAGGGATGGATCTTCATCGAAGAATGAAGATGAAGAAAATTGTGCTTTGGTTGCCAAAGCAAGGAAATGGAAGGGAAAGAAAAATCCTTCTCAATCCGGTGTGAAAGGCAAGAAGCAGGACTTGTCCAAGGTGAAGTGCTTTCACTGTCACCAACACGGACATTACGCCACTAATTTTCCACAGAAGAAGAAAAATAAGCAGGCTACTAGATCTGCAGCTGGAGAGGCCTTAGCCTCATATTTTGAGCTGGATTTTTTGCTGATCGCATGCTTGGTTTCAAGTGTGATGGGATCAGTGTGGTTTCTTGACAGTGGTGCGTCTTTCCATATGACCGGAGACAAAGATTTGTTCAGTGATCTGGATGAGAAGGATCTTGGAGTGCACATCAAGATGGGTGATGATGGTAGATACAGTGCGACTAGTATCGGGACCATTTCCTTTGAGAGGGAGTCTGGTAAACCTTTCATATTGAAGGATGTCATGCATGTTCCAGGATTGAAGAAGAATATGATCTTTGTGGCAATGTTGGAAGACAAGGGCTATGATGTTGTCTTTAGCGAGGGAAAGGCTTTCCTACGCAGTAAAGCAACTGGTGAGACCCAGAGGATAGGGGTTCGAGTTAAGAACCTTTATCAATTGCAGGTAGATGGCTGCGAAGCAATGGCAAGCAAATCAGAAGCAGTGGTGAGCCAGGATGAGGGCGAATTGTGGCACAGGAGATTGGGCCATCTTCACCATGGCGCTTTGAAAATTTTGCAACAGATTTCTACCGGGGTTCCCAAGGGTACACTTGCGCAGTCAGATTAGTGCAAGGGATGTACTTTGGGAAAATTTGTGAAGACCACTTTTCATGAGAAGGATAGTCGCGCCACAACGATCCTTGAGAGAATTCACACAGACGTGTGTGGACCTTTCTTAGTAGCTTCGACAGCAAAGCATAGGTATTATGTGATATTTGTTGATGACTTTTCTCGTAAGTGCTGGATCTTCTTCATGCAGAAGAAGAGCGAGACATACTCAAAGTTATGTGAGTTCAAGGCATTGGTTGAGAAAGAGTCCAGGAAGCAGGTGAAAGCTCTTAGGAACGATAATGGTGGTGAATACATCTTTGGCGAATTCAAATACTTTTGCAGCGCAGAAGGAATTCGAAGAGAGATCATAGCGCCTCATAACCCACAGCAGAAAGGGGTCGCGGAGAGAAATAACAGAACGATTGTGGGTGTTTCACGGGAAATGTTGCATGATCAGGGCCTACCCATACACTTATGGGATGAAGCATGCAACACTGCGGTTTATGTGCAAAACCATTATCCTCATAGAGTACTTGGCATGAGTACACCCGAAGAAGCATTTTCTGGTAAGAAGCCTGATATTTCTCATTTGAAGATTTTTGGCTCACCTATTTACATTCATGTGACGAAGGATGCCAGGAAGAAGCTGGAGCCAACTGCAGAGGTTGGGATATTTGTGGGGTACACAGAAACACCCCACAATTATCGTGTGTATTTGCCAGACAATCAGAAGACTGTTGTGCGACAGGATATCAAAATTCATGAGGAGAAAGCCATGAAGTTGTTGCTTGAGAGGGAGCTACACTTGCATGTAGATGAGGAGCTACTAGTTCCTCAATATGAGCCTTTGGATGTGGATCAACCACAATAGGAGGTTCATGGAGTGGAAGAAACCACTCATGCAGTGCCAAACATCAAAGGGCGGAAGCGCACTACAGAAGCTGAGCGACTGAATCTTGATGCAGCGCAGAATGTAGGAGCACCTACATCATAGCGTAGACAGAAATAGTCACTTGACCGATTTACTGGATACATGGCTCTTATGAGCAAGTGTATCGTGACAGGACCATCTTCTTTCGAGGAAGCTGTGGAGGATCCCACATGGGTAGATGCCATGGTGGAAGAGTATGATTCGATTGTCAGAAACAGTGCATGGGAGATTGTCCCGAGGCCAGAAGGGAAATCAATGGTAGGTTCGAGATGGATCTACAAAGTGAAGCAAGCTACTGACGGGAGCGTCAAGAAGTACAAGGCAAGATTTGTTGCCCAGGGCTTCTCACAGATCGAGGGGATCAACTATGAAGAAACCTTTGCACCTGTCGCAAGGTATTCTTCCATACGGACCATCCTTGCTCTCTCAGTGCAGATGGGTTGGCACATTCATCAGATGGATGTGAAGACTGTGTTCCTCAATGGAGTCATTGAGGAGGAGGTGTACATAGAGCAGCCTAAAGGATTCAAAATCTTCAGTAGCGATTCGCATGTGTACAGGCTCAAAAGAGCATTGTATGGGCTGAAACAAGCACCTCATGCTTGGTACACATGGATAGACAATTATTTCATCGGACTTGGTTTCGCCAAGAGTGAGGCGGATCCGAACCTATACCAGATTTTGGTGGAGGGTAAGTTGTTGATCATTGTACTTTATGTAGATGATTTGATACTAACGAGTGATGAACTGTTGATACACTCATGCAAGGCATATCTTGCAAAGGAGTTTGAGATGAAGGACTTGGGCCTCCTTCATTATTTCCTGGGATTGAAAATTTGGCAGTGGAAGGGTGGACTATTTGTGTGTCAAGGCAAGTATGCCCGGGAGATACTGGAGAATTTCAACATGCAAGGCTACAAGCCTATCGACACTCCTCTTCCTGGTGGTTGGAGGAAAGAGGATGCTACATCGGCAGAGGTAGTGGATGCCACTGTTTATCGACAGTTGGTTGCATTAGGGGAATTTTGAGGTCTAAAATGGGCCTCCTAAGGAAATTATAAAATAATAGTGGAAAAAATCTAATAAGATTTGATGACATCATCAAATTTTAGAGGGAAAAATGAAAAAACTACTTTTTTCAATTCATATTTTCAACTTATCTCCCAAATTTTTTACTCAAATTTCGAGCGGGAGTACTCGTTGGATGCGGAATTTAATTCCCCATCCAAGGAGTACCCATGTTGCATACTTTCGATGGGTTCTACTACACGAAAAATGAGAAATACATAAAAAAACGTGATTACAATCACGTTTTTTTATGTATTTCTCATTTTTCGTGTAGAAGAGTTCATCAAAAGTATGCAACATGGGTACTCCTTGGATGAGGAATTAAATTCCGCATCCAATGAGTACTCCCGCTCAAAATTTGAGTAAAAATTTTGGGAGATAAGTTTAAAATACAAGTTGAAAAGTAGTTTTATTATTTTATTATTTTTTAATTTTTTTACTTTTTTACTCCAAAAATGGTGAATCATCCATTATGGATGACATCATCATCTTGAATCCTATTGGTTGTTATAAAGTTTATTTTTGTTGTACATTTTTCTTATGAGGCCCATTTTAGACCTCAAAATTCCCCTAATGGGTTCGCTCATGTATTTGGTCAATACACAAATGGACATATGCTATGTTGTTAACCATCTTTCACAAGCTATGGTTAAGACTACCAAGCTCTTTTGGAAGGTAGGCAAGCATGTCCTGAGGTATCTCAGGGGCACATCGGGATATGGATTTTGGTACAGACAATCAGATGAGTTGAAGCTACATGGCTTCATGGATGTAGATTGGGCAGGGAGCCCAACGGACAGAAAGAGCACATCTGGAGGGATATTCAGTATCGGGTCTACAGCAGTTTCTTGGTACAGCAGGAAACAGAGATCCATGGCACTCAGTGCAGTGGAGGCCGAGTACATGGCAGCAAGTTTGGCTGCATGCGAGGCTATATGGATGAGGAAGATCCTAGTCGGGTTGTTCAGTTCACACTTATATCCTACTGTGATATATTGTGATAATCAGAGTTGCATTAAACTCTCGGTTAATCCAGTATTTCATGGTAGATCTAAACATATTGACATCCGATACCATCATATCAGAGATTGTGTGCAGCGGAAGATCATGTTACTATCTTACATTCCTACGGAGGATCAGGATGCAGATATTCTGACGAAGGTGCTCACCAGGAGCAAATTCGAATACCATAGAGATAGTATCGGGGTGGCAAATAATCCCTATCTTGTTGAGAGGGAGTGTTGAGATTCAACAAAATGATGAGCTTAGTGAAAAGAGTCGCCTTCACTAAGTGGGTCTGCAGGCTATTTTTGGCGCAAAGTCTATTTTTAGACATGTCAATCATATTCTATGAGTTGCAGGATGCTATTTGTGGATGGTTGGTCAAGTTGGAAAAATAGATGGACTTCTATTTTTAGACATATTGGGCGGAATCTATTTTTAGATTGCCAGTCTAAAAATAGATATGTCGAATATTATTAGCTCTTAATAATATTTGGACTATAAACATTATCTTATTCTCTTGGAGCACTTCAGTTAAGTGCACACATGTGGCACAGGAGCTGACAGAAGGAATTACGCTATTCCTAAGGGTTAAGTGGAGCTATTGCATGGAGACTTTAGTTAGAACTCATGTGACAGAGTTTGGTGGAGTTGTAGAAGTAGTTGGTGGAGTTGTGTTCAGTTTAACTCAGTTAGACACAGTTGAGCTAGTTATATCTAGTCTAACTGATTGATACACTAGTGAGAGTGGTGTGAATTAATTAGTTAATTAATTCACTAAATAATAACTCATTAATCAACTAAAGAATACATCAGTTAACTACAGTGCATGGACAGTTTCAGTGGAGACCAGTGGAGAGGTAGGTGAAAGAGCAAGTGTGACTATAGTGATGCATTGATTGCATCCAACACTCAGTGTAGATGCCAATGAGAATTGCATGAGCAAGGCTAGCGAGATTCGAGTTCATTCAGAGCCATTCTTCAGCAGGGATTGCACAGTTGAGGCAAGCTAGCAGGTGGCAGAGATCGGTGCCTGGATTTACAAGATCGAGCCTGATTAGTGTGTAGCGATTGTATTGTACTGAGAGCTTGATATGATCAGCTTTGTATGAGGATTGTTACATGATCTCTATGACATATATTATATACAGATAGTTGGGGTTTTTAGCTTTAGGCTTTTGCGTTAAACAACTGTGTTAATGTGTGTGAATTTTTATGGTTTCATGTGTGCATTGCAATTGATTTAATTTCTGCATGTGATGATCAATAGTGGAATCGATTTTGTATTGTGCATGAAGTTAAAATAGTGTGTGATCAGGAGAATCTTGGATATATAACACATAAGTTATACAATTTCTACAAATATCCCAATCTCAGCTATTGGTTTGAGATTCTTCCTAGAATCTTTGGTCACATGGAAATAGACAAATGAGCCAAAAAATTTAAAATATGAAACATCAGGTTTCTTACCAGAAAAATCCTCCTCTGGTGTACTCATGCCAAGTATCCGATGAGGACTACAGTTTTGCACAAATGCCATTTTGTTGCATGCTTCCACCCACAGATGCAATGGTAGGCCCTGATCATGCAACATCGCTCATGCCGCACCCACAATTGTTATGTTCTTTCTTTCTATGACCCCATTTTTTTGTGGGTTATGAGGTGCAATCAACTCTCTCTGAATTACTTATTTTCTACAGAAGTTCTTGAATTCATTGGAGATGTACTCACCACCATTGTCACTCCTACGAGCCTTCACATGCTTCCCCGTATCTTTCTCCACCAGTGCTTTGAACTCACAAAATTTTGAGAGCATCTGATATTTCTTCTGTATGAATTAGATCCAACACTTTCTAGAAAATCATCAACAAAGATCACATAATACCTGTGCTTTGTTGTCGAAGCTATAGAGAATGGTCCACACACGTTTGAGTGAACTCTCTCAAGGATTTCCTCTGCTCAGTTCTCCTTCTCGTGAAAAGTGGCCTTTGCATACTTCCCCATGGTACATCCCTTGCATATGTCTATCTGCGCAAGAGTACCCTGGGAAGTCTCGTAGAAATATGATGCATGAACTTCAAGGCTTCATGGTGTAGATGGCCCAATCTCATGTGCCATAACTCACCCTCATCCCGGCTCACCACTTTGTCTGCCTTACCCATCAATGTTGTGCAACCATCTACATCAAGTTTGTAGAGATTCTTCACACAAATCCCAATCTTCTTGGCTTGTCATGTGGCTTTGTGTCGAAGGAAAGCTTTCCCTTCACTGAAAACCACATCATAACCTCTATCCTCCAACATTGCAACTAAAACTAAATTATTTTTCAAGCCTGGTGCATTCATTGCATCTTTTAATAAGAAGGGTTTACCTGACTGTCTCTGGAAGGTAACTGTACAAATCCTGGTAGCGATGTACCTCCCATCATCACCCATTTCAATATGCATCTAGAGGTCCTTCTCCTCCAAGATACTGAAAAGTTCTTTGTCTCTCGTCATGTGGAAAGATGCACCATTATCCAAGTACCACATTGATCCCATCGCACTTAATACCATGCATGCGATGAGTGAGAATTCCAACTCACATTGTGAGGCCAATCCTAAAGCCTTCTTTTTCTTCTTATTTTGTGGACAATTAGTGGCATAATGTCCATGCTCGTGACAGTGAAAACACTTCACTCTGGATAGGTCGCGCTTCTTGCCTTATTTTCCGGTCTCAGATTTGGAATAGGATTTCTTTCCTTTCCCCTTCTTTGCCTTACCATCCAAGGCACAATTTTCCTCCTCATCCATCTTGGATGAGGATCCATCCTTGGTATTCCGCCTAAATTATTCCTGCACCAAATCCAAAGTCACTCCCAATCTGGCAGCTTCTCCCTCCCATTGACAGAGTCCTGATAACTATGCAAATTCTTGGGAAGGCCTAGAAGATCTAGGCTCACCAAGTCATCATCCACTACAGTGATTCCGACACTCCCAAGCTCATCTCGAAATTGGACAAACTTGGTTAAATATTTCGGAATAGTGTCGCCTTTCTCCATTTTGATTTTCCTGAGCTTTTCCTTCAGTGCCAATTTTCTGTGGTCACTACTACTCTAAAATAGATTTGTCAAAGCCTTCCACATTTCATATGGAGTCGCTTTTCCATTCTTGAATTGAGACAATGTGGTCTCGTACTCCCTCCAATAAGATCCTCCTCGCCTTTGCAACCTTATTTTGCCAAGCATCAAGAAGAGCGGCATCTGTTGCTGTGGGTTTTGGAATGTCATTGTCAATGAATTCCTTCAACCCGTTGTCCTCCAGAACTACCTACATCTTGTCTTTCCACGCCATATAATTGGAACTGCCCTCGAATTCATACTCCAATCTCAAGCCATTAAAATCCATCTTGATTCGTTGGCGCACCAAAGAATACCTTTGCAAATTCGAATGTTATTCAGTCACAAACTCAATTTATTCTCCACTATAGTGATTTCTTGCGCTCCGATACCATGTAGAAATTATACAAACAATATGTATATCAATGGATTCAATCCGATCATGCGATATGCTAAAGAAAGGTATTGAATCCTTCTACAAATCAATTGCGGAAAATAAACACGATCACCAATCACAACAAGTAAAAAAATAAGAAAATCAAAACACAACACAGATATTTTCCAGGGGAAATCTTGCTGCTCAAAAACCCTCTATCTTCTATTGTATATCCACCAAGGAATCATGAAACAATTGCAATCCCCTCTTCTCACAAGAGTCGCCTGCACTCTCACAACTGTCTCACACTGATCCAGACAAAATCGACTAACACTTAGCCAATTTTCAGCCTCTGCTCAGTCTGCCTTTCTTACGCAATTCATGTGGAATGGAATCCCTATTCTTTAGGAAATTTAGCCTTCCAAAACTACGCAATTACCATGGGAAATCCTATGGTTTTTTTATTGCATGTGGGCAGCCTACTAATAATACAATTGATAGCTAACACCCCTTTAACCTTTGTCTCAACTGGGTCTCCATTGGAACTGACATACATGCAGCTATTAATAGTAAATCATCAGTTGCATGACAGATCACTGCATGTGAATTAAATCTGATTTAATGCACTTAACCTCTCACTAATGCAACAAACAGTTACAACTAGTTCAACTGATTTTTACTCAATAAATCGAGTTAACTAATTTCTCGTGCATTAAACTAATGCACTAACTGCAACTCGAAATTCATGAGCTAACTGAGTTTATCACACTCAGTTAAATATTACAAGTGATTATGAGATAAGATTACATTTTATTGTCCAATTTAATGAAGGGAAAATTAAATTAGACACACATTTCTTGTTGACTTTTCAACACATGAAATTCAGCATGGAATCAGAGCATAGGCGAAAGAGCAGCCCTGATGAAGTCTATTTGAAATTGAAATTCCAAGTTATGTAGCCCTAAGTTCAAGGTATGAAACCTCAAACCAGCAAGAAAGGATAATTCTGATGAAGAATAGAAGTTGAGTTGAATAATGTCAGGTTGAAGATTGAGGGAATAATGTCTTCAACTGAGAAGCATTTTTGTTTGTTCCGTAGAAGAGGATCGAAACCTCTCTCTATGAACAAAATCTGTGAACAGGAGTAAAAATACTTGAACAATATCACTATAAGGGAGGCCAAGGCTGCCAAAAGAGGGACAAGATTACATTTACATGTGAATATGTTGGCTAAAATAAGTTGAGAATATTTTGAGGTTTGAACCGAGAGCCTTAGTGACCAGCCCAGATTGGCCAAAAAACCTTAAGGTTATTTCAAGCAAGCCAGCAAGTTTGAAGGATGCCATAATGGAAGCAATTATGTCGATGCCTGAAGGGAAGTCAATGAACATAGTTATTGATCAAACAGGAACAATTACCTCAAAACTGTAACTCTAACAAAAAAAAATCAAAAAACCATGAAAAAACAACCCGAAAACGAAAAGTTCTATTCTGGAATAACCATTTCTTTTCAAGGTAAATTTTCAACATTTTTTAAAAAAGTTGTATTCTGGAATAACATTTTTTTTTCAAGGTATATTTTCAACGTTTTTTAAAAATTGAAGTAAAAGCCAATTTTTTTTGTGCAAAAAATACCCTGGAAAAAAAAAATGTTGAAACAAAAATTTTAGAATAATAAAAAAATATATATTAAAAATTTAAAAAAAAAAAGAAAAACACATTTTTAAATAATTCAAAATTCATTATATTCTTTTAGGTAAAAAAAAATTTTAAAAATAACAAAAAAATAAATAAATATATATATACATTTTTTTAAATTAAAAATTAAAAAACATATTAAAAATAAAAAATATATTAAAAATTGAAAAATAATAATAATAATAATAATAAATTTTAGTTTAAAAAAAGAAAAAAAGAAAACAAATTTTTAAAAAAAAGTAAATTTTAAAAATTAAATTAAATTTAAACAAGAAAAAAAGAAATTTTATTAAATTATATATATATATATATATATATATATATATATATATATATATATATATATATATATATATTAAATTTTAATAAATTTAAAAATTTAAATGTAAAAAAAAAAAAAAAAATCACATTATTTAAATTAAAATTTAAAAAATGAAAATAAAAATGAAAAAAATAAAATAAAATAAAAATATTACATTTAAAAAAAAATATATATATATATATATATATATATATATTAAAAAAAAAAATTAAATAAATAAATTTAAAAATAAAAATAAAAAAATAATAACACATTTAAAATTAAAATTTAAAAATAATAATAATAATAATTAAAAATGGAAAATGGAAAAATAAATAAATAATTTATAGATATTAAATTAAAATCAAAATCAAAATAAAATAAAATAAAATAAATTTTGTTACTCAATCGCCTCCCGCCCATGTGGTGGCGGTGGCCGATCACCCAAAGTCCAGCCCCCACTACCAACTGGGCGAGAGGTCAATTCAGCCCCCAGCCCACCTAGCCACCAGCCCCTGCCACCACGTGGGCGACCCAATTTCTAAATTTTTTAAAATTAAATTAAAGTTTTTTTAATTTTTTAAATTTTAATATTTTTTTTAATTTAATATTCCATTTTCTTTTATTTGATTTTTTAATTTATTATATTTAATATTTTTTTTTTTTAAATTAAAACTTTTTAAATCGTTTATATATATATATATATATATATATATATATATATATATATATATATATTATTTTAAAATGTTTTTTTCAATTTTTTATTTTTTTATTTTAAAATTTTTGCTTTAATTTTTTTTTAAATTTTCTTTTTTTTATTTAATGTTTTATTATTTTAAAATTTTTATTTTTATTTCCTTATTAATTTTGTTTTTTAATTTATATTTTCATATTTTAATTATTTTTTATTTTTCTATTTTAATTATTTTTAAATTTTCTTTTTTTTTATTATTATGTGGTTTTTTTTAATAACTATAAAAAATTGTTTTGTTGTTTTTTATTTTTTTGGTTCAATTTTTATTTTAATTTTTTAAATTATGTGTTTTTTTGAATTTTTTACCGGTTTTTAATTTAATTTTCGATTTTTTTTTTGGTTGTATTTATTTATTTTTGTTTAAATTTTTTATTTTTACAAGTTAATTTTGTTTTTTACATTTTTATTGATTTTTTTATTATTTTTATATATTTTTTATTTTTGGTTTTTGTTTGTCATGTTTTTTAATTTTAATTTTTATGTTTTATGGTAAATTCTAAACAAAAATGGTCGATGTTGCATCAACGCTTTTCAAAATTAGCATGAAAATCACTAACACTTTAAAACAAATGTTCATACTTCATAAATAAAATAAAATAAATTAAAGTGTCAAAAATATGCTCCAAAAGAAAAGGGTGATTCTGCATCACCACTTTTCAAAATCGGGTGTTTTTTTGCTACCTCAAAAAAGTAGGTTCCAGTTCAGTTACCTATTTGATTGGTAACTATGTTAATGGTGACTTCCAAGTGGATCTACAAGATCAAACATATGGTAGATGGTGGCATAGAGAAGTACAAACCGATATTTGTGGCAAGAGGGTTCTTCCAAAAAGAGGGAGAGGAATATGAAGAGACATTTTCTCCCATTGTTAGGTACACTTCTATTAGAATTATTATTTCTATTTCTTGGAGACTACATTAGATGGATGTAAAGATCGCTTTCTTCAATGGAATGACTGAGGAAGAAAAAGTGTGCACAGATTCACCTCAATGCTTAAAGGTACATGAGAGGGAATCTCATCTTTGCAAACTGAAGAAAGATTTGTACACACATTGGGCATAGTATTCACGGATTGATGGATATCATGCTTGATTTTGTTATCATATCATATGTTTCTAACATGAGCAACAGTGGCAGGAATATTTTCTTCCATAATAGAGGGAGTATTCAAGCTCTTCTTCAATATTAGAGGGGGTTGACCTCTGAGTTCGAGATGAAGGATATTGCTTGGATACAATACTTCTTGGGACTAGAAGTTTGGAAAAAATTGGGTGAGATCTCCATTGGTCAAAGGAAGCATATTATTATGATCCTTCAGAGATTTGGGATGATGGACAACTAGTTCGTGGCCACTCCCATGGTAACTAATCTGAAGAAGCTAAGTGGCAGAGAGAGAAATCAGGAGTAACATAGAAGGATATGTTTCAGTGTCAAAAAGAGCACCCATTCAGGTGACCAAAAAGTATTTTTTGTGATGGATCCAATGAAGGAAGTCAGTAAGTTTATGGTTTAATTGAGGCATGCATCATAACATGTGTTTAGGTATTGGCATGGTACAATGAGTTATGGATTAAGATATGTCTCAAATGATGAGGTACAATTTTTGGGATATACAGGTTCAGATTGGGAAAAAAGTGAAAAAGACAAAAATAGCATATTGGGATGATGATTCAGTTTGGGTTCTGCTACAATATCTTGGATGGGCATGAAGTAGACATTTGAAAACACTTTAGAAGTTTAGCACATTACAATTATTTTGGCGAGTTGTGAAGCATTGTGTCTTTTAAAGCTACTCGCAATATTGTTTGATCATGTGCAGGAGACGACCGTGATGATAGGTCGAAGCACATTGATATCATGGTACCACTACATCTCAAACATGGTATAGAAGGAAGTAGTGAGGCTCCAATTCATTTCTATGGATGAACAGATTGTTGACATTCTCACAAAGCCTCTATCACAAGATGAAGTTTGTTTACTTCAAAGACAAGATTGGAGTGGTTGAGAATGCTTCCCTTGGTTAAAGGGATTGTTGATGTTGTAGCATTAGCGGGTGGAGGTTCTCCTTAGGTCATGGTATTGACTAGGATCCATGTAATTTATCTAGGGTGATTGGCCTAAAGAGCATCAAGGCTTGAAGTTCTCCCCTGGTCAAGGTTTACCTAACCATATTTCCAATGGTTATTTGGTTAGTGGGTTGAGTGAGTGCCTTATAGCATCAGGAAAGTGTTTTACAATTCAATAGCATGTGACGGAAATTGGGAATATTAAATGGGCCCAAGGTTTCACCAATGGACATTGGATTCCTGACATGGCTCCAAGTGACGACTTGTTGAGATGGTGACCCAGGACTATTCTTTTTAACCCTGGTCAAAAGGTTTTGACCATATTGTTGTTAGTTTTCTCTAGTGGGTGACTAGATCCATTTGTGAAGAGTATGTGACTAATGGGTGACCAAATCCCTTTACATGATATTGATGCAAGATGTTTTCCACATCATGTAGTGGATGAAAACATAAACATAGCTACTTCATTCAATATTTTCTTAGGATGTAGAAATTTTTCATCAAAATGTACACCTGAGGAAGTCAAAGAGAATACCTTCCTAACTAAGAGGGAGTGTTTAATTTTGGTAGTTGTGGTCAGTATTCTTCACTACAAGCCAACCCTAAAGAAAAATAAAAAAAAATAAATTTGAAATTTAATTTTTGCCTCCAAAATGTCAAGTTGACTCCAATTGTTTAATTCGGCCCAGCACTAGGGGATGTGCCCTCGGGGCACCTCAAATAACTATAAAAGGGTCACTCGACCTCCTCCATCTGACACAATTCAGATCTCACTAAAAAACATATGTTCTTTGTTCACACGTGTGAAGGAGGAATAGGAGAAGAAGATAGAAGTTTAACCTACATTGACTAAGACTATTTATGTTCTAATTGACCAAGATTCTGGGCAGCTGACTAAATTTGTTTTCGACCAGTTTGAATACAATTGACTAAGGTTTATAAGGCAATTGGAAGAGACTAAAATTCAACATGTTTGATAAAACTTTGACCAAGTTGTAGGATTCTTAAAAAGTGGTCTTTTGACCAGATTTGACTTAATGGATTTTGTGGGTAGTTTGAAAATTTTTGGCTAGGATAGTCAGATTTTACTTTTGATGAATTGAATAATTTATCCTAAGCAAAGATAGCTAGGTTTTCCCCTAGTTAAGGTTTTCCCAAGGTAAAAATTTGTGTCTCTTATGTTTGGATGCCTCTCCATGATCCTACTGTCATTATTATTTAACTATTGATATTTTCTATGTATAATTGCTTAATGATGAATATGACACAAGAAGGATTATTTAAGAAATCGTTGGAAAATAATTAGCAGACTAGAAGATCATAACAAATCAACATCATTTTTGCATAATGTTCCAAATGATGACACCTAAAACCTTTCACCTTATTCTCTTAGACATGAATCTCCCATATTAACTTTTTGTAATATTTCTTACTCCCCTTCTTCATCTTCCCCATGAAGGTTATTTCACATACCTTCTCTTATGTTGAACAAGACTCCAACATAATTTTATACTGCACAAGGTATTTACGAAGCTTGTAAATGCAGGAAACTTCTCAAGAGCACAAACACGCTAGATAAAAGGCATCTAAGAAAAAATAATTCCATTCAGTGTTGTGGACACCAACTCCTTATCTTCCACCATTGTCATTATGGAAACAAACTGATCTCTCAATTCTATGATCTTGGCCAAATAGCTCACCATTCATTAGATAAATTTTGTGGTCTAAAATGGACCTCCTAAGTAATATGATAAAATAATAGTGGAAATAATAAAATAATATTACAATACATCATCAAATTTTAGAGGGAAAAATAAAAATCTACTTTTTCAACTTATCTCCCTACAGTTTTACTCAAATTTTGAGTGGGAGAATTTTTTGGATGTGGAATTTAATTCCCCATCAAAGGAGTACCCATGTTGCATACTTTCGATGGACCCTAGTGCGCGAAAAATGAGAAATACATGGAAATTGTGATTTTTTTTTTTTAAATAGGATCGGTTATGATATTAATTATCGAAAAAAGAAGAGGAGGTTTAACTCCTCATTACAAGGCTTCCATGTATGGCCAAAAGGGAGAGATGACTAGAATGTGAGCTTCTTGCATTCCTAATACAAAACTGCCTTTGGAAGACCCTTGTTTACCTACAGCATTTAACTTGAAAAATTTTACAAATTGTTGTAACAACGTCATATATTTCGCCTTCATTATATAAGAAAAAATATTGGACTAGATATTGAATACTAATTCGATGCTCACAAGTGGCTTTGAATACCATTAGTGTATAGGATACTACTTTTTGTTGATTGTAATTTCTTCACTGTCACGATATCTTCTCCCCTAATCGAAGGATTTAGTTCCTTCCTCTGTCTTTTTAGCAGTGATTTCTCGAATAAAAGTGATGGTGTTCTCCATGTGTGCGCACATGTTTTTTACCTCTAGAATCTATTTTCTAGTAGTTGGCCATTGATGTTGAAGGATTATGATTTCTACTTTGGTTTGATAATTCATCTAATTTACTTGATATTTAATTTGATCAATAACAACCTATTGTTCCTTCGGATCCCTGGAGTCCATGACTATCTCGGTCGATGAATATTTGGACCAGAAGTAGCTGAGCGGTTGCAGGAGAAATTGCAGGAGGCACTAAAGATTTTATTGAAGGAGAAAGCGATATAAGGACTAAGATATGATAACACACCCATAGATGAATACGCAAGGTAATGTGGGCATTGGGGAAGAAATAGAGTAGAGGTGAAAAAGGAACGGCAAGAAATAAAGAAAAGGGCCAACAAGCAAGAACAGAGAGCTATTAGTCGCAAGAAGGAGAAGATCAGTAGGGGAGTGAAGAAAGGGATGGAAAGGCCAGGATAAATAGAGAGAAGGGAGCGTAGAGGAGGTACAATCATGGGAAGGGGATGTGAGAGTATCATCACCCAAGGTAGATCGCGCTTGATTTCATGAGTATGGATATATTCCTTCCCCCTGCCAGAAAAGGAGGACACAAGATTTGAGGGGGATTTCTCCTTGTTCAAAGGATTTGCTACAGGATTTTATTATCATGGAATTGAGATTTTGCGGATTTCGATGTCGATTTTGGCTTCTCCTAGAGCTCGAAGAATTCTATTATTTGCCTGAATATTTGTTTGTTTGTTGTTGTCTCTTAGTATGTGATTTGACCAAGGTAATTTAGTTGTTCAGTAATCTTTCCAATGAGGTGGTGTAATGTTGCATCTTTCAATTTTTATTTCTTTTTCATTGCTTCGATTATGATGGCGGAATATCCCAGGATTACTGGGTTCATTAATTTCCATTTTTATAAAAAAAAAATTTGCCAAGAGAAGCTCGTAAGATTTTGCCCTGTTGTTTGATACAGTGCCAAGTATCCATTCAAACATAATGGTATTTTTCTTTTCTTTGTTATAAATTATACCTCTTACACCTGCTTTTCTGGGGTCAATTTAGAGGCTCCATCGAAAAAAAGATAGGGCATGTTAAGTCAGGTCATCCATAAGGTGAATTCATCCTCTTTCAATCTTATTTTCCAATTTTGGTTTTCCTCTCTTTACTTGGGATAGTTTAATATCTTTGGCCTACTGACTGCATATCTTATCCATTCTCTTTCTTCTTGTTGCAGTTGATTCCATTCTATTCCCTTTGTTCCCTTAGCTAATAAAAATTTTGAGAATAATCCCCATGTTTTTTAGAGCACCCTTCTTACAGTAAATTTGTTGTTCTAGAAGATCTTGTTATTTATTGCTAGCCAAATCTGCCAGCATAAGAACGATGGGATACTTGTCCATAATATTTGGATTGTACTTTTGTTTTTGAAATTGTAGGGATGTTTTTTCTTCCATTTTTCATAGAAATAATTGAAGGGGAGTGAGAAATTCAATGATGTTTCCATAGGATGTACTAGAAGCTGCCAACATTATTTTTCAAAAATGCATTCTAGAAAGAGATGTTGAATATTTTATTCTTCCTAATGGCATAAAGGACATTGGGGTGGTCCCATTATACCTTTGCTCTTAAGACTCTCTGTTGTGAGTATCTTCCCTTTTAGAAGGGTCCAAATGAAGATCTTCATTTTTGGCAAACTTTTCTATTTTCCATGCCAGATTCCAAGGTTGCCAATCATGATGTCCTTGATGCTCCTAAAGTTTTGCATACTCTAGTTTTACTATGTACTCCCCTTCAGAGGGATTCCATATGAAGGTTTCTTGTTTCCCTTGTTCTATTGGAGCTACTCCTTTAAGAAGGGATGTAGGAGTTTCCCACTGATATTTTAATCCCTGAGGAAGATTTGGAGGCTTCCATTGTTGCCATGTTTTGTCTGTATCCCATTGGGATATTTTATCCAAAGTGAAAATCCCTTTTGATATCATCCAGTTTCTTAGCCTTTATATATTTTGGTTGTTGATGAGTGCAGCCATTCTCATTATATTTTCCTTCCATAAGTTTGTATCTCTACCATTTCCTAGCAATATTGAAATGTTTTTCTTTATTAATGGTAGGGAATTTTTTATAAGTTTCCATATTTGAGTTCATGGCCTTAATGGAGATTTTCCTGTAAGAAGGAAATTCTAGAGGAATTTAAATATTTTGATTCCAATACCTGTTTCCACCAGTATTTTTCTCCTACGATGAATCTCCAGGCTATTTTGGCACCAAGAGCCAGATTCATCACTCTAGGTAATCTAATTGAGAATCCTCCTTTCTGATATGGTGTTGTTACTTGATCCCATTTAATAAGACTAATTTTTTTTGTTTCTATTCTTCCTCCTTGCCAGAGAAATCCTCTAATAAGTAATTCGATTTGTTTATGAATACTTGCAGGGGCACATATAGTGGAAAATTTATAAAGAGGAAGTGATAAAAGGATGGATTTGATAATAATTACTCTTCCAGCTTGGTTTAGCCAAATCATGCCCCAAGGGTGGATTTTTTTTTCATCTTTTCAATGTATTTACTCTAGATTTTTGTTTTCAAATTTTTCTTTGTAATTGGCAGACCGAGGTACTGAAAGTGATTCCATTGGGCTTGAAATGGGATATCTAAAATTTGTGAAATTCTCTGGAGGGTCTGAAATTTTGCATTCCATCTGTAGATTCGAATCTTACCATTATTTAGCAAGCATATAGAGGATTCCATGAAGTTATATAACACTTTTTTAAGTATTTTGGCTACTATGCAAGATGCACCTCCCATTAAAAGGGTTTCATCGACAAATAAAGAATGATTTATGCTATTTACCGCTTTACTTATTGAAAGCCCCATTAAAGAGAAATTTCGTCTACAATGTTCTAATTTTCTACTCAAGGAAACTACCATCAGAATGCAGAGGAAAGGAGACAAGGGGAAACTTGGTCTCAAACCCTGAGAGCATTGGAAGAATTCACATGGTCTTCCATTGACAAGGGGAGACATCCATGGAACACTTACACAAACCTTTATGATATCTATAAACTCAGAGTAAAAACCAAATTTGCATAACTCTATAGTAAGGAAGGATAGATTTACTCTATCAAATGCATTTTTCATATCTATTTTTAATATAAATATTTGTTCTTTTCTTTCTATATTGGAGTGTAATTCCCTTGACAATCAATATATTGTCCACAATATGTCTGTATGGAACAAAACCCCCTTGATTCTCTGAGATTAGGGAATGGAGGAGAGGTTTAATTTGGCTTGCAAGAATCTTGGATATAATTTTATGTGAAAATTTGCAGAGAAAGATGGGTTGGAATCTGATGAAAGAAGATGGTCTTGTTTCTTTTGGTATAAGGGCTAAAAAATTCTAGTTAGTGTAACCTCCTATATTCTTCTTCTTGAATACATAGGTGATCATTTTTAGAAGATATTTTTTTATTAAATAACAGTATGTACGAAAGAAAGAGATGGAGAATTCATCTAGGCCTGGAGCTTTGTCAGGATGGAGACCCAAAACTGCTTCCATAAGCTCGATTTCTGTGACTTCTTTGAGGAGCTCTTTGTTAATTTTATGGGATATGCTTTATGAATTATTCCACATCTTATTTTCCTTCATCTCTTGATAGTAAGTTTTTGTAGTGGTTATGTGCTTCCTTCTTTAAGTCCTCTTGTCCTTTGATCTCCATGTTGTTGAAAAGTGTAACTAGGTCGGTCTTCATGATGGCTATGTAAGTATGTATTTATGTATAGAAGATGTTAATGATAATAAAATGTATTTTTGGTATATTTTTCTCATGGGTTTCATAGGAAATATTTTATTATGTAGATAGACTTCTTCTTGATGTCTATTAGGTTTACATCTTCTAGGAATAAATACTTTTAGGTGAAGGATTCATTTTATACTCCAAAGACCTTGACATCCCTCATACAATGCTGGAATGAAGTGAAGACTATCTACTAAAGTAACACCGCTCGGAAATTAAACACAAGTCATGTTGGCCTACATGATATAATGAAGTCGGCCTAATCCATACTTGATGGTCGGCCTAAAAGGTGAAGACTACCCACTATATATAAAGTTTGTGGATCATTTGAAGATACAACTAACAGAGATAGCACACAATCTAATGCGGATTGAAGACTTACGATTACCACAGCAAAGACGGAATATATCTATAAAAATACCTTGCGTAGACCACAGCAAAGATTGTGGACACCACAGAGATTGCGTTAGTCAAATGCGTACATCACAACAGTAAAAATTATACAAGAAGGATTTCCATGAAATTTAGACAAGAAGGTTTGTGGATGCAGGTTAGTCTACAGTGCGGATTGTTTTATAAATGTAGATAAGCAGAAATCCCTAAGATTATAAATCAGATAAAAGGGAAACAGTTTCAAGTATGATCTGAGACAGTAACCTCAAATACTAAAGTTTGTATAAAGGATAATATATAGTGTGAATAAGAGATAGTTCAACGTGCAAAATTCAATGCGGATATAAGTGAAAGTTGTACAACTAAGAATTTGAAAAAAGTTCAGAAGAAGAAAATTTGTTGTATAGTAAGAGAAATTAAGGAAGGTAAATCTGATATTTACCTTCCTAAACATTGCATATTGATGACGAATAAAATATTCGAGTTTTTGCCCTCGCTCTAGGAGCCTAACCTTTGTCTTGCGCTTTTCAATAATTGACTTGATGATAGATTAACTAAGAGAAGACATAACTAGCACAAGTAAGTTCACAAGAAATTATTAAGAAGAGAATTTGTATTAGTCACCAGCCCTTCAAATTCTCAACATGGTATTAAAGCTAAGGTGTTGACATAAGGGTTTCTTGTCAACAAAGACACTCAAAGAAGCAAAGACCGAAGTTTGAATTGGAAAGACAAACCAGTTTGCAAGGAAGACTATCCAACTATTTCATGTGAAAAGATCAACTCATTAATCTTTGGTATCAAAAGATTTGCACTAAAAACATTGTTTGAAGGAAATCTCAACTTCTGAAGATAGTCATTATAATCAAGGGTTCAAGTACAACAACATTGAAGAAAGGAAACTCTTGACTTCATTCTAAATCACCTTCAAGGAAGCTGCAAGAAAATCCACTCAAGTAAGTATTCATGACCCTATCTATCAAGATGCATTTTTGTAAAGAAAGAAACAAGTTGGTTGGATCATCAAACTTCAGTACATGGAAAAAGAGAACAGAATTGAATTTAATTGAAGACGAAGTAATGGACTATATTGAAGGATCTACTGTTCAACCTCCAAAAGAATATACTTCAGCCCATGCCAAGTACATGAATGGAGAAATTAGAGCCCAAAGGATTCTCATAGAATCCATCAAAGACTCTCTCATTCCCTATGTATCAAAACTAAATACTACAAAACAAATATATGAGAAATTGGTGGAGCTATTCTCTGTGAGTAATGCTGGAGAAGCAATCTCTCTAAGACAAGAACTATACAAAATGAAATTATCAAGGGAAGCAGGAATCGCTCCATACTTTATGAGGATTTCTGAAATAAGAGATCAACTGTAGGAACTAGGAGAAGTGATGTCTAACACTGAGATGACAACAGTGGTGTTGAATGCTCTACCAGAGGAATGGGGAAGCTTCACTTCTAGTCTATGAGGGAAGAAAGAAGCCACTCCATTCCATGATTTATGGTTTCTATGTAAAATAGAGGAAACAAGACTAAAGGCCAAAGCTGATACAGGACCAAGTGAAGAGAATCATGACTTTGCAACCTCATATAGGAAGAAAGGAAGATTCAGAAAATTTTGCCCTTGGAATAAAAGAAGAAATATGGACAACGTGCGATGCTTTGGATGTGATGAGCTTGGACATTATAAAAGAGATTGTCCTAAATCTGGAAAGGACAAAAGGAAAAAGGAAGAAGCCCATGTCACTTATGAAAGAGAAGAACCTGGTGCCAAAAGATCTAAGAAGGAGGAAGCAAGAGATCTCTATTATGATTGAGATCATCTTCCTCTGTAAGTGATCTATGATTAGTTGTAAAATTGTATGATAGCATGTACATTAATAAGAATCTCGATAAAATCATGGAAGGAGTTCTTGGGGAAAAAGCTTCTGGAAAACCTTTCTAATAAAAGTAAAGCAGTCATCAGATCAAGGGTCATCATGGAGACAGAAATTTTGGGATGTGATGACATATTGTTGAAGCAGGTCAAAGGAATGAATATCTTCATTCAAGAGAAATTTCTCTAGGATGACTCAAGGGAAACATGTATGAGGTATGTATATATTTATATGCTGACATTGGATGTTGTGAAGTCATGTCATGTGGTTGCAGGTACTAGACTCCTATACTTAGAATTATGATCTATGGAGAAGTATCTTTCAATGCACGAACAGATGAAATCAACATAATATGTCCTCATGGAATATGAGGTGGTTGGATATGAACAGGAAACTAGAAAATTTGTATGTTCCTGGGAATCAAGAATGTGCAGTGAGGAAGAGATCATGAAATGCAACCATGTCAAGAGGCAGTTATCATCTAGAGGCCAAGAAGATGTGACTAGGATATCTCCTAAAAATATATGTAGACTGTGATAGAAGTCTGGTAAAGAAAAAGACCCTTAGAAAAACATATCATTAGTAGATGTGTCAATCTGTATGAAGGATGTCGATGCTTACAGAAATATGTCATGGTGAAATATCATCACTAAGGTAACTTTCATTTTAAAATTTCATATGGAAATGTTTCTCTGGATGAATTTGCGTAGGGCTACTAATCACGAAAGAGGATGAATGATCCTAGAAGATTATTCGAAGGAAAGCAGCATGGCACAATAGTAGACCAGATAAGGAATATTGATGAATCATTTTCTGATAGCGGACATGAATCAGGATGAAA
The DNA here is from genome assembly GCA_034641835.2 of Pinus albicaulis. Lineage (NCBI taxonomy): Eukaryota > Viridiplantae > Streptophyta > Pinopsida > Pinales > Pinaceae > Pinus > Pinus albicaulis. Next base: position 1,052,183,404 of record CM076575.1, on the reverse strand, counting down.
GTGATGGATGATCTGTGCCCTATGAAGCTAAAAGTTGAAAATTCCTTAATATCGAAATCCATGACATCAAGGACAGGAATTCTTCATGAGCAGTTGGGTGTCTCACCATTGTTGTTGGAAGTCCCTGGTTAAGAGGGAGCATGATGATAATTTTCTTACTTGGAAGAAACTTGGTAATTCTTAAGAATGAGCTTAGTTACATTCCTCGTATAGGAATGAGTGCATTCCCTTATGGAATAGGTCCTCCCTAGTTGAGAGGGAGAGATAGACACATCATTCTGGTCTTGGGAAGACAGAATGGAGGATTGGGTAATCATCTAGCATTCGATACTCTTTGAGAATGTGTTAGGGAATTCAAGATAAGAGTAGTTGGGGACCGATATTCTTTGAGGGCTAGCTACCCAAGAGAAGAATAGTCCAATAAGGTCATACTTTGGGAACACCCGGGTGTAGTATGTACCTTGGAGAGACAATGACAAAGGTGTCTATAAGTCATGTGTCTCGCCAGCATTGTAGCCCATTGTCTCGTTGAGAGATGGGGTTGTTAGTCAAGGCCTTGCACTAGGACAATGCTAGTTGATATGATGCTATGCAGATGCGATTACCAATCTGATTATTCTTATGAGATTATTTAGTTTGAAAGTGACCATGTACCTATATGAATACCTTCCTAGTTAAGAGGGAGTGTTGAAAAGTGTAACTAGGTCAATCTTCATGATGGCTATGTAATTATGTATTTATGTATAGAAGATGTTAATGATAATAAAATGTATTTTTGGTATATTTGTCTCATGGGTTTCATGGGCAATATTTTATTATGTAGATAGACTTCTTCTTGATGTCTATTAGGTTTACATCTTCTAGGAATAAATACTTTTAGGTGAAGGATTCAGTTTATACTCCAAAGACCTTGACAACCCTCATACAATGCTGGAATGAAGTGAAGACTATCTACTAAAGTAACACCGCTCGGAAATTAAACACAAGTCATGTCGGCCTACATGATATAATGAAATCGGCCTAAAAGGTGAAGACTACCCACTATATATAAAGTTTCCGGATCATTTGAAGATACAACTAACGGAGATAACACACAATCTAATGTGAATTGAAGACTTATGATTACCACAGCAAAGAAGGAAGATATATATAAAAATACCTTGTGTACGCCACAGCAAAGATTGTGGACACCACAGAGATTGCGTTAGTCAAATGCGTACATCAAAACAATAAAATTTATACAAGAAGGATTGTCGTGAAAATTAGACAAGAAGGTTTACGGATACAAGTTAGTCTACAGTGCGGAATGTTTTATAAATGTAGATAAGCAGAAATCCCTGAGATTATAAAGCGGATAAAAGGGAAACAGTTTCAAGTATGATCTGAGATAGTAACCTCCAATACTACAGTGCGTATAAAGGATAATATATAGTGTGAATAAGAGACAGTTCAACGTGCATATAAAGAACAGCATTCAGTGCGGATATAAGTGAAAGTTGTTCAACTATGAATTTGACAGAAGTTCAGACAGAGATCAAAAGAAGAAAGGCTATTGTAAAGTAAGAGAAATTAAGGAAGGTAAATATGAAATTTACCTTCCTAAACAGTGCATATTGATGAAGAATAAAAGATTCGAGTTTTTGCCCTGGCTCTAGAAGCCTAACCTTTGTCTTGCGCTTTTCGATAATTGACTTGATGATAGATTAACTAAGAGAGGACATAACTAACACAAGTAAGTTCACAAGCAATTATTAAGAAGAGAATTTGTATTAATCACCAGCCCTTCAAATTCTCAACACATGTCCCCCTCTCCATTATTTTTCAATGTGATTTTTAATCATTCTTAATTTTGTTGATTTGTGGAAGAAAGTAGTATTTTTATCCCCTGCTTGGATCCATAACTGCCTTGATTTTAGCCTCCATTCTTTTTCTTCTTTCCTATTGTTTCTATGTATCTCACAGTGCAACTCCTTCTCTCTTTGTTGGTTCTCTTTTGTGTCTTCCATGCTTTCTGCCTTCTCTTGAATTTTTTCCATTTCCTTTTGTAATTCAAAATTTATTCTTTGAGGGTCCTTGTAGCTGATTTTTGCTCAATATTAAGGATGTTTTTTACATTTTTTATTTTTTTTCCCATATGTAACTAGGGAGCCTTTTATTTTTTGCTTCCATGCATCTATAATAATCTGTTTGACTTATTCTTTTTTGTTCCATAGTTGGTCGTATCTAAATGGGAGAGGTCCCAGATTTTTAGTAGTTCCTAAAATGATGGCCACTGGTTTGTGACCTAAAGCAGATGAGGAGATAATTTTGGATATTATTGAACTAAACTCTGATACTATATTGCCCTTTATTAATATTTTTTCCAATCTTTCCTTTATATTTTCTTTCCCTATCCTCTTGTTACTCTAGGTATATTTCCCATTTTTTGGTGGAATATCCATTAGATTGAAGCTCTCTATTATCTATTCGAGAGAGTATCGTGAAGGATCTGAATGAAATGCTCCTCCTATTTTCTCCGCGGCATTTAATACCAGATTTAAGTCTTCTCCCATAATGATATTTTTATTTTGATCCATCAAAAAAAATTCTTTAAGAGTTCTCCAACATATTTCGATGTCTCTATAATGGCTTGGTGCATAGACATTATAAATGCATATTTTCATTTCCATAGTTTTTCTATTTATCTCATTTTTTATCCAATGTGACTATGTTTGTTGATTTTGTGGCTCCTGCTTGTCTTTGCGACATATTGTACATATTCCTCCATAGGCCCCAATGGTTGGGAGAGCTATACCTTCATAATTCCTTATTTATTGGATCATTTTGTCCATTTCTTGTCGGTTGGTTTTGGTCTCTTGAAGAAAAAAAATATCAGGTTTTTCCACTACTATGAGATCCTTTGTTATATGTGACTTTGACGGGTGTCCTAAACCTCTGCAATTCCAGGAGACCAGATTCATTATTTACTATGGTTTGGGGTAGAGGGACCTTTCCCTCGATGTGCATGGTGGCCTTTATCCTTGTTTCGTATGCCTTTTTCAAGGTAGGTTTCCATAGGTTTTTTAGTTCTCATTGTTAGTTCCTTTGTTGTTGCTTCATCTCTTAGCTCTTTGTTTGATCTTCTTCTTGGATTTTTAGAATTATCATCATATAAGAGGGATTATTTTGACTAGTTTCTTATTAGAATCCTTTCAGAGGAGGGGGGGTGGGGGGGTGGGGGTGCTAAGAGGAAAGGAGGGGGTTGGTAAGAGATGGGGGACAAAGGTTGAGGAGCCAGGAGGGGAAAAAGGGGGGTGAGAAGAGGGGCCATCTCCAAGAGGAGCGTGGGAAGTAAGGGGTGTGTTTGAGGGGATGTCGAGACGTTAAAAAGAATTAGAATCAAAGAGGGGGTTGGATTCAAAGAGGGGTATGGAGGAGTGATGAGGATCCCTCGAGGGAGGAGGGGTGGATGAGGTTGGAGCTAAAGGGGTTGGTGGTTTATTTCTTGTCTTATTTTTTTTACTTGTTCTCATTTTGGTACTTTTGTTTCATTATTTGTTTTTCCTTTTATTTTTTTTGTTACATCTATTAGCAAAGTGTATGTATTTGTGACATATCTAGCATTTGAAGGGGATTTTTTTGTAGTCTAGTTGCAAGATATGAGTCCATTTGTTCACCTTGATCTTTATCACTTCTAAAATTCCTTCGCCTAAATCGACTTCAACATATATCCTTGCACATGCTTGCATATTTTATTTGGCATTTGTCTATGAATTTTCCTATTACATTTCCAATGGCTTTGACTGACTCATCTCCCTAGAAATGTAGAGGAAGATGAGGGAGATGCACCCAAACTGGGACTGCATTCGGAACATCCAGCTCAAGGTCAAAATCTGGAGTCCAACTGTTCAAATAAATTCATCTCATATCCATGAAATAAGGTTCGTTCCTGAATATTATATCTCTGTCCTCTTTTGTTTCGAAATGAAACGTAAAAAATCCTCTTCCACAAAAACGAATGGATATTTTTCCTTGTATGACTTTTGACCAATTTCTTTCAACCCATTTCTAGACAGTTTTTGGTGATGGGCAAAGTCCAGTGAACTAGCTTACAAGGCCTCTTTATAAGAGCAAAAGGGCAGGTCTACGAGGTGGAGAGGGAGGTAGTGTTATTTCTGGGATGTTCGTAAGTTTTTTGACAAACTTTGTAATTGTTGGACGAGCTCGAGGAGGACCCATAGATGACATGAGGCTCACAAATGTTGTTGAAAATTCATTAGGTGGTGGATGAGTTATATTTTGTGGATCAGGGAGAGGAACCCCTCCCAGAGAAGACTTTGGAGGGACCATGGCGTTGGAGGAAGGTCGAGGAAAATGAAGCAGAGATTAGTTAGGTCAGGCACAGGGAGGCAGTAGCGCGCGCATTTTTTTCAAAACAAAAAACTTTTTCCATGGAAAAATGTGATTGCAATCTTGTTTTTCATGTATTTATCATTTTTCTTGTATCAGGGTTGATCGAAAGTATGCAACATGGATACTCCTTGGATGAGGAATTAAATTCTACATTGACAAGTGTTCTCGCTAGAAATTTGAGTAAAACTGTAGGGAGATAAGTTGAAAATGTGATTTGAAAAAGTAGTTTTTTTTTTAAATCCTTTTAATTTTTTACTAAAAATATGGTAAATCATCCCCCATGGATGACATCATCATCTTGAATCTTATTGATTCTTATAAAGTCGATTTTGGTTGTACATTTTTGTTTTGAGACCCATTTTGGTTATACATTTTTTCTATCTTGCTCATGTGAATAGTTAAAATCTTGTTTCACAAAATCATCTAGCCAGAGTCACAAGAACTTTGAAATAAACCAACCAAAGCTTCATACATAAACTCATACATCGAATTTTCTATGGTGTGACAGATGAAGTGTGCCTTCAACAAATGAAGAATGATTATGTTTACTTTGTCCTCCTTGTTATGGCCAACAAACTTCATCAAATCAGTGGGTCCAATGATCTCTTTTTCAACATGCTCCCATAGCTCAATCTCCTCCTAAAGTATTTGCAACATGAACTTCCAAAACATAATATCGGTAGCATCATTCAACTATCACTTTCTAAGACCAAAAATTTACATCTTGCAAATTCGAAGCATATATTTAGCCAATAAATACAAATTAACCGAATTAGATTAACTCTTACAAGTGTTCCAATACTTCTCCCAAACATCCTAGGGTTACACACCTAATCAACATGCACCCCTCTTAGGAACAACATCACTAAAATCTCCAACTAAATCCTCTTCTCCAAGAGAAAAATCCTAGTCCAATTACCATTAAAGCCATGTAAAATTTTTGGATCTGCAACTTTTAATGTAAATTTGGAATTTCAAGGCTTCTCAAATATAATCCTTATAAACATTTTATTTTATTCAACCCACATCACCAAGCACCAGAAGAGACTAAATATCATATAAATGTACTTCAATATCAACATAGTGCAACCCCTATGACACATTTTTCCAAACATATAACAAATTTTAAATAACTTTATTACAACATATTTGACAATGAACAAATTTCTCATTTATCTTCTATATTTGTTGGAATCCGCACAATGAAGAAGATAACAATCTCAAAATCAAATATATATGTGTGTTCGTAAAAGAACCTAACATAATTTTACCACAAAACTCTGTATAAATCGAGTTCTCCAAACCCTAGCTAATAAAATCATGAAAATCATGACCACCAACCCCTCCTAGCTAGGAATCACTACCAACCAACATTGGTACTCCCCCAAGGATCCTCAACAAGCTAGCACCATCACTAGTAAGTCTTCCTTGGCACATCCAAAACATTTTATTCTCTTCTCCTCAACAAGCATAACAAATAGCACTAGGGTTTCAAAAATCATTCGTCTCTTACAAGAAACAATGTTTATTTTACTACCTAAGATTTATTACAAACCCTAATTTTTTTTCTTCCTCGAGGTAAAAAATGAACCCTATAATCTCACTTAAACTTATTCAAGAATTCTATTGCTACCCAATTCTCACATCTCTAATGCAAGTGTGATAAATAAATTCACATGAACAAGGATCAACAAATGATTGTCTTTCCTCTATATATGAGACGTAAAGGAGTCTAACAACATAAAATGGACCTAGTCTGTTACAAGCAGCCTAAATTTACACAAGTAAGTTCACATGTGGAGTGATCCCTCTATAATTCACACATATCAAGCTCCAAAATGAACATGTCTAAGAAGCAAGGCTCCTAGTCATGAATGCTCCTCAAAAAGGGTCCAAGATTCTAAAGCATGGATGCTCCTCATATGTTACACAATCTTCCAAGTCCAACCCTCCTACATGATCCCCCTCAACCCATGTGGCAGAAATACAAGTATAGGCTTCCAGGTGAGTTACTAAGTGTTCCCATGACATTAAGGGCTAAATTATCTCCACAAAGATGGTCATTTCCCCACCAAGTCATTTTTCCTCCAAAGCAGGCAAGCAACCTCCATTTGGCCATCACGAAGAATATCACCAAGATTCATAGGCCCCCAATGCTCCAAGGAAAAAAACCGCATAAGCACCAAGATGAGGTATGGAAACCAATTAACAAGAACCTCACGATATTTCCATCACGGCACAACCAAAGATCATCCATACACCATACACCCCTCATTAGATGAGGCACTCCCAAGGATTGTGTAAACCCTTTCGACGTAACCCCAAAAGCTAACAAACTATGAAATATTAATATTTTACAATTTAAAATAAACTCATTTATCGTACTATTTATTGTATTTGTTAGGAAAAATTGTACCAATAACAAGTGTTTTCGAAGGCTTGGTGTCTAGCCTAGAAAAAAGTGTCCAACATGACCCATTGAAATAACTTTACGAGAAATAAAGTTAAAGTGACTTTATGGGATATAAAGTCATAAAGTGACTTTTTGGGATAATTAATGGAAAGATGACTTAAGGTATAAAGTTACTTATAGGTCAATGAGAGATCGAATCCCCACTCTTGATCTTAATGGATAAAATCTAATATCAACCATTGGATCTTAGGGTTAGGTCTCTCTTCATTATGAGAGAACAAAAAGGAAACTCAAGGGAGAAAAAGGCACCATTTTGCATTCATTCTACATGAGCTTTGGAGAAGAGGAGGAGTCTGAGAGAGAAAATATAGCAAGAGGACAAGGAAGTATAGCAGTAATTACATCATAAATTCCAAGGAAAATGAGGAACAATTTTCAAGGCAATTGCACAGTAACCTATCTATAGCGTCAATGTGCTTTTCAAGGGGTTTCAATTATTTCTTTCAGGTTATCAAAGCTACTATCGCAACATGATTTTCGAGGAAGTTTGGGCATGTTTTTCAAGGCAATTTGCACATGTTTTTCAAGGTAGTTTGGGCATGTTTTTCAAGGCAGTCTCGGCATGATTTCGAGGTACAACAGTGCATTAATTGTTGTCATAAAGTATCGCAGAGTTAGCACAAATTTCAAGGCAAGTGGCACAAAATTTGAGAGGACTGATAGCAACATTTGTTTCTTTCATATAATACAACAAGTGGCACGAAATTCTGAGCGAGGAGGGCATAGAAAACGAGGCTTTCATGCACAAAAATCATGCAGCAAATTCAGCACGTTCTCTAAGGAAATTTTGGGCACGAATTTCTAGGAGATAAGTTGAATGTATTGTTGTTAATAATTGTTGTAATAATTTCTCTAAAGAAATAATAATTTCCTATCTCTCTCTCATTAGTTTTCCATTCAAGGTTTTTTCCAAGGTCTATTGACCAAAACTTTCTTACAGTAAAATTTCCTAGATTGATTTTTTTTATCTTAGCAAAGGCAAAAAGTAGATTAAATTCATGTGTTCCAATTTTTTAAATAATCATGTTTATGACAACAGAAAGAAAAAATGTGGGTTGGGCATTAAAAATGATGTGATTGCACTAAAATTGAAACCAAGTTGGCTCTAAAGTCAAAATTTATACATGGTATCATATCTTGGTGGCCAAAAGTGTTGAGAAAGTGTACAAACAACAATCAAAATAGCAAGATAAACAAGAAATTTTGGTTGAGAGGGAGAATTTGTTTACCCGATGATATATTTGGACTTGGAGTTGGGTTGAGAAGGTAAAATTGAAACAGGTATGATGATTGAGGATAAGATGAATGGGGTTGATAATTTTAGTCCATGGAAGGAGACGGTGGTCTTGGTACTCAAAGAATTAGAGTTGTGGGAAATTATTTAGAAGGAAACTACACCACCCACTTCTCAAGATCAATTCGTTCAGTGCAACAAGAGGTCATTCTTTCTTTGATGGGAGAGAAAGAATGAATATTTGGAGAAGCAAAATTATTTTCCCCCATTAATTGAGCAAGCTGGATGAATGAGTCTTTCCCCAAGAGCCCACCTATCGATATCCCACTGATGCCATTTCAAGGAAAAGAGTATTCTTGTAGATTCCATCAAAAATCAACTCATTCCTTATGTTTCAGAGAAGAAGTATGTTTTTATATTTGGGAGTCCTTAAATAAGCTTTACCAAAGTACCAATGAGAATAGGTAAATGGTATTGAAGGAAAAACCAAGGAAAACCAAGATGACCAAGATCGGCATAGTTTCCTCATTCCTCACTAAAATCACTCAAGTGAGAGATGAGTTGGTAGCAGTGGGAGAGGCCATTCTGGAGGAGCGGCTAGTTAGATCATCCTTGAGTGGCTTTTCCAAGAAGTGGGAAATATTTATTGATAGGATTGTAGCCCATGGAATTTTCTAGATTGGGGGAGAATGTGGGGAAATTTCCATCAAGATGAGATAAGACGAAATGCTAAGAGAGGAGATCAACATAGTGGGGATGACGACAAGAATGTTTCTCTTCTAGCGAAGGGAAAAAAATAATTCCAAGAAGGGTGCCCCGAGTGGGACCAAGCAACAGGGTAAGCAAAAGGAAATGAGAAGGACATGAGAAAAGTGAGATTTTTTGCTTATTATGGGACATCATGAAGTTATGTGTTCTAATAAGAAGAAGGGTGTTGCAGCTTCAACTGAGGTGGATGATTTTACCACCAAGTTTGAGGAGGATTTTGTTAGGTCCCTATAATACTAGTGTATCCCCTTATTGTTGTTAGTGTAGCCCCCTTATTGTTATTGTTGTACCCCTGTAACCCCCATATTGTTATTATTGTGCCCTTACATTATTATTGTTAGGTCCGCTAGGATTATATTGTGGACCCATGTATTCCTATATATAGAAAGTAGGTTTTGTCATTTGTATCATCCAAGAATTGTTCATTTATGTAATGTATTGGAGGTTTCCCCCTCGAAGTGGCTGATTCTTAAGGCGTTGATCTCTCTTTTCTTCTATTTTTGGAGTTGGTTTCATAACATTTGGTATCAGAGCTTTGGATTCTAGGTTTTTGCTGCTCCAAATAGGCCATCGTGGAATTTTTTCTATGAAGGATCGGAAGCTGAAATCCTGAGGAACGTCGTGGAAAAATTTCAGATCTTGGTTCGCAATACTTTCGGAAATATGATCTATGGAAGTAAGGGCTTTTTGCAGGCTCCTGAATTTGACCTAAACAGGTCATCATGGAATTTTCACTATAATTTTTTTTATACACAGGTTCAAAAGCTGAAATCCTGAGGAATGTCGTGGAAAAATTTCAGAGCTTGATTCGCAATATTTTCGGAGATATGGTCTATGGAAGTTAGGTTTGTTTCAGGCTCCAGAATTTCATCTCAAAGAGGTGACCGTGGGAAAATCATCATAACTCTCTCTTTGAGCATCAAATTGGAATTATGTAAAAGGTGGCCATAATTACATGGACTTTATCTTTCTTTGTAGAAAGTTTAGAGCCGAAAGAGGAAACAGTGACACGTGACACGTACAATTTCACTCTACTGAACCAGTCCATAATTAGGTCATTGTGGGAGATTGGGCATAACTTTGTCTTTAATTATTCAAATTAGGTCAGACCTGTGGCATTTGAAAGAAGATTCAGAGGGCTACTACAGGACCAAATTTCAGATATTGAATATCTGAAATTACGGATATAATTCAGTTTCAATATCAAGCTCCTCAAAAGTAAGAAAAATGTGTGTTTTTTTTTCAAATTGCTTGAGTCTTGTTTGAAAAAATAGTTTTAAGTGATTCCAAGGACCTATTGAGCATAGATATCAGTATTGGGTTCCAAGATGCCTCCTAAAAAGAATTCAACACCTATTAAGCCCTCAGAATACTCTACTATGTCTCATGAAGATGAAGAATTGCAACATGATCTATCAAAATTACAAGAGCAAGTGCACCAAATTTCGCTCTCGCAAAGAGCAACAAAAAATGAAATGGAAGTTTTGAAGAAAGGTGTGGAAGTGAAGATGGATGGTTTGAAGAAAGGCATGGAAGCTAAGATGGATGGCGTGGAAGTGAAGATGGAAGGTTTGAAGAAAGGCGTGGAAGCTAAGATGGATGAAATGAAAGACAACATGGGAAAACATGAAGAATGATCTAAAAGTAGACATGGAAAGTTTGACAAAGTTGATACAATAAATGTTTCCTAATGCTCAAAAGATAGTAGAGGAAACTCATGATGAGAATAAAATAAATGTTAATTGTGATTTCATAAACTCTAATGTTGGATTAAAGAACCACCATATTCCAAAGATGGATATGAGGAATTTTGATGGCAAGGATCCTGTAACATGGATACTACGGATGGAGCAATATTTTGATCTCAATAATGTGAAAAACGCACAAAAGGTACGCATTGCAACTTTACATTTAGAGCAAAATACATTTGTATGGTATCAATGGCTTTTCTCCCGTAAAAAAATTGTCACTTGGTCAATTTTTACGGAGGAAATGATAGCACATTATGAGGATACAAAGAGAAATACCTTCTTTAGCCAATTGATAAATCTCAAACAAAAGGGTTCAGTGATGGAGCACATTGAGGACATCCAAAAATTGAATATAAGGGTAATTGATATTCTAGAGGAACACAGGATTGATGTCTTCATAGGGAATATAAAGGATAACATCCATCATGAAGTTCGCGTTTGGGAACCAGATTCATTAGAGAAGGCATTCAAGTTGGCAAGAAAAATTGAATGTAAAATTATGGTGACAAGGAAGCCTACCACTCATATCTATAAAGATGGAAGTGTTGCCACTCATAGACTTCCACAACCTATAAGGTTGACACCACAACAATTGGAAGAAAAAAGAGAAAAATGGCTTTGATACAATTGTGATAGAAAATACACTAAAGGTCATAAGTGTACTGAGAAGAAATTATTTTACATAGATTGTGAAGAGGAAGAAGAAAATGAACAAGAAACTTCAAAAGAAGAGTATACACACCAGGAACTCACCATGGAAGAAGAAGAAATGAGTCCGATCATATCGTGTAATGCATTGGCAAGAATTACCACTCCTCAAACTCTCAAGATAGAAGGACATATCAAGAAGAAAAAGGTAATAGTGTTGATTGATTCAGGTAACACCCATAATTTTATTCATTGTAAGGTAGCCAAGGAATTAAATTGTTTCCTATACCCAGCACCAGAATGTCAAGTGATGGTTGAAAATGGAGGAACTATAAATTTCTCTGGAAAATGCCATAATATCAAGCTAACCATGGGGTAATATGTATTTAATATTCCAATGCTTTCCATTCCAATGGGAGGTGTTGATGTTGTACTAGGAGTATAATGGTTACAATCTTTGGGGACGGTAGCTTTTAATTTTCAAGAACTTTTCTTGAATTTTTTTTCGAAAGGAAAATAAATCAAATTACAGGGTATCGCAGGGAAGCAAGGAAAGATAATAAGCTCTAATTTCATAACAAAGCTTTTGAAGAAATAACAACGAGGCGTAATCTCACAGTTATGCTCATTAGAAGTTCCAACATCAAAATCATCTATTTCTCTAGATCTCCAAAAAGTCTTGGACAATCATTCCAAGGTGTTTGATACTCCCAAAGGACTCCCACCTATTCGTGGTCATGATCATGCTATTCATTTGGTTCCAAGAAGTGTTCCTCCCAACATCAGGCCTTATAGATATCCTTATGTCCAAAAGAGCGAAATTGAACGTATGATAGAAGAAATGCTAAAGGCTGGTATAATTCAACCTAGTCAAAGTTCTTTCTCTGCTCCAGTAGTATTGGTGCACAAGAAGGATGGATCATGGCGCATGTGTCCAGATTATAGGGAGCTAAATAAGCTCACTATTAAAGATAAATTTCCTATTCCTGTGATTTATGAATTATTGGATGAATTACATGGCACAATTTATTTTACCAAGTTGGATCTTCGTTCAGGATATCATCAAATTAGAATGAAGACTAAAGATATTCCGAAAACAGCATTTCGAACTCATGAGGGTCATTATGAATTTTTGGTCATGCCTTTTGGCCTTACCAATGCACCTTTTGTTAGGATATTCCAACACATAGGAAACAGTTAAGAATAACTTAGTCTAGTGTAGAGTTAGGTAAAGTGTATTTCCTTCCCATGTACATTTGTAACTTATAATCCGACGGTCATGATTTGTAGTGATCTGACGGTTATCTTTCTCCTCGGTATTAACGACACTTGATCCGTGGCTTAACACCCGATTGGTCCATGATCTCTATTTAAAGAGCATGTAGGTTCATTTTTTTGGTAACCGTTTATGAGAGAAACGTATGTAACTTTTCCTTTTATATTAATAAATTTCCTGAAGTGGCCACATTGGCTCAGGTCGTGGACTGTTTCCCTCTTCAAGGGTTTTAACAACGTGATTATACTGGTGTACTGATTTGTGATTTGTTTGTGAGCGGTGACCTTTGGTTCTTGATCTAAGGAAATTACCCTGTAAATTCCTACATGGTATCAGAGCTCAATCAAACCATATGTAAGTCACTTTCGTGTTTTTGGAAGTGATGCTTGGGCCCATATTCCAAATGCGAAACATAAAGCCTTAGAACCTAAGAGTGAAAAATGAATTTTTTTTGGATATTCTGAAGATTTCAAAGGATATAGACTTCTTCAACCAAAATCCAAAAATATAATCATTAGAAGAGATGTAAAATTTGATGAAAATATATTGGCCTGCGAGCCTAGTTCGGCGAGCGTGCCACCTTTGGCCTGCAAGCCTAGTTCGGCGGGCGTTCCACCTTTGGCCTGCGAGCCTAAGTCGTCATATGTGCCACCTCTCCCTCTCTCTCTTCTATTTTTAATAGCATTCCTTCTAGTTCAGATGATGACAATGAGGATGACAATCCTCCACCTCTTGAAATTATTCCTCTTACTCCACAGCTTCCAAGATGGGTCCGCTCTACTCGAGATGCAACAGGTTCTCTTGCAGGTGACCCTGCAGATCGATGACGTACTCGTTCTCAGTTTGAAAGAGCCTCTTCCTTATTGACTCAAGTTCCAGAAAATACTAATCCAGAAACCTTTGAAGAAGCCTCCGGTCATCCAGATTGGGATGAAGATATGAATGAATAATATCATTCCTTATTGGTGAATGATACTTGGGATCTTATTCCTCTTCCAAAAGGAATAAAACTTGTCAGATGCAGATGGGTTTACAAAAAAAAAATTGGACCAGATGGAAAAGTGGATAGACATAAAGCTTGCCTTGTCGCTAAATGATTTTCACAAGTTGAAGGCATTGACTATACTGAAACCTTCTCCCCTATTGCCAAAATGAATTATATCTGCCTTGTTCTTTCCCTTGCTGCCTCTTTTAAATGGAAAGTCGATCAGATGGATGTTAAATCTGCCTTCTTACATGGATATTTGCATGAATAAATATACATGGAACTACCCCCTGGCTTTATCCAAAATGACTCTAGCCTTGTTTGTTGCCTTAGGAATTCTCTCTATGGCCTCAAACAAGCTCCTCAGGCTTGGTATGCCAAAATGGATAGTTTTCTTTTAAATAATGGCTTTTCTAGGTGTCATTCTAACAACACTGTCTACACCAAGAAAGTGGGTAAGTCCTTCACCATCCTTGTTCTTTATATTGATGATCTTATCCTTACCGATAGTGAACAAAACCATATAAACCATGTGAAGTCTAGCCTCAAAAAGCAGTTTGAAACGATAGACTTAGGACACTTGCATTATTTCCTTGGTCTTCAAGTCTTGCAATCTAAGGAAGGCATTACCCTCTCTCAGTCCAAGTATGCTTGTGACCTTCTACACCACTTTCACATGGAATACTGTAAGCTAACCCCTTCTCCCTTTCAGTCTAGAGTCAAGCTTTCCAGTCACTTGTACTACCCCTGAAGTTGATGCTACCTTATACCATCAACATGTTGGTAAACTTCTGTATCTAACCCATACCCATCCTGACCTTTCCTTTGTCGTTGGTCTTGTTGCTCGGTTTATGCACCAACCTCATGAAAGTCACTGGAAAGCAGCTAAAATAATACTTCGATATATTCGAGGTAAAATTCAGTTTGGGATTCATTACAGTGCAGGAGCATCTCCATTGTTGATTGGTTTTACTAATTCTGATTAGGTTGGTGACCTTGATGATCGAAAGTCTACTACAGGATATGTATTCACTCTTGGTTCAAGACCTATTACTTGGTCTTGTAAGAAACAAAGTGACATCTCTCTTTCTTCAGCTGAAGCAGAGTATCGCGGTGCAGTCAAAGCCAGCAAGGAAGCCATGTGGCTTCGTCAAATCCTTTCTAAATTTGGTCTTCATCAGCAGCATCCAACTACACTTTGGTGTGATAATCAGAGTGTCATTTAGCTATGTAAATATCCAGTTCAGCATCAGCGTATGAAACACATTGAACTCCACATAAACTTCATCAGAAAGCTCATTCATGGTCATGTTCTTGAAGTGCACTACTGTCCAACCAATGTTCAAGTAGCCAATATCTTTACAAAGGCTCTCACAGAAGCGAAGTTTACCAAACTTCAATCCATGCTTGGAGTTCAGGAAAGTTGTCATTAAGGGGGGATAGGCTCTAATGCCTCCTTCCTTCTCCTATTGTGTCACTTTTGTCAATCCTTCAATCCTATCCCAATTTGTTATTAAGGGGGGATGTTAAGATATTTCGACACATAGGAAATAGGCTCCTTTTGTGTCACCTTTGTAAATCCTTCAATCCTATCCCAAGTTGTTCTTAAGGGGGGATGTTAGGGTATTCCAACACATAGGAAATAGTTAAGAATAACTTACTCTAGTGTATAGTTAGGTAAAGTGTGTTTCTTTACCATGTGCATTTGTAACTTATAATCCGATGGTCACGATTTGTAGTGATCCGACGGTTATCTCTCTCCTCGGTATTAACGACACTTGATTTGTGGCTTAACACCTGATTGGTTCATGATCTTTATTTAAATAGCATGGAGGGTCATTTGTTCGATAACCGTTTATGAGAGAAACATATGTAACTTTTCCTTTTATATTAATAAATTTCCTGAAGTGGCCGCGTTGGCTCAGGCTGTGGACTATTTCCCTCTTCTAGGGTTTTAACCACATGATTATACTGGTGTACTGATTTGTGATATGTTTGTGAGCGGTGACCTTTGGTTCTTGATCTAAGGAACTTACCCTGAAAATTCCTACACCTTCTAAATTTCAAGGGTTGATGAATTCCATTTTCAAACCCTTCCTTAGAAAAATTGTTCTAGTATTTTTTTATGACATACTAATCTATAGCAGGTCTTGGAAGGATCATGTTCAACATGTTGACAGGGTTCTCAAACTATTGGAGGAGAAACAATTATATGCAAAAACATCTAAATGTTTCTTTGGAGTACAAGAGGTGGAATATCTGGGTCATATTGTATCTCATGAGGGTGTCAAGTTAGACCCTAACAAAATTAAAGCCATTAAGGAATGGAAATTCCCCACAACCACAAAGTAGTTACGAGGATTTCTCGGGTTAACAGGGTATTATCGCAAGTTTGTTAAGAATTATGGGAGAATAGCATCACCTCTAACAACATTATTGAAGAAAGATGTGTTTTCATGGACTCCTGAAGCAACTAAGGCATTCGAACATCTTAAAGAGGCAATGTGCCTAGCACCGGTCTTAGCTATGCCAAACTTCACAAAAATCTTTATTGTGGAATGTGATGCCTCAGGAAATGGAATTGGTGTTGTTTTAATGCAAGAAGGAAGACCCATTGATTTTTAAAGTCATCCAATCAAAGGAAAGTATCTACATAAAGCTATTTACGAGAAGGAAATGTTGGCAATACTACATGCACTAAATAAATGGCGACCTTACCTAATGGTAAGGCACTTCAAGGTAAAAAATGATCGTGATAGTCTTAAACACTTTTTGGAACAAAGACTATCTTCAGAAGAGAAGAAAAAATGGGTACAAAGATGTTGGCTTATGACTTTGAAATCATCTACAAAAAAAGGAAGCTAAATGTTGTTGCAGATGCACTCTCAAGAAAGGATGAAGAGGTGGAAGCATTGCTTTGTGCAATTTCTATTATCCAACCAGATTGGATAATTGAAGCAAGGGATGAATGGAAGAAGGACGAAGCAGTATGGACACTCATTCAAAATTTGAAGCAATATCCTAGTACATATGATACATTTAGTTGGAAAAATGATTCCTTATGGAACAACGATCGCTTATATCTTTGTTATAATTCCCAACTAAATTAAAATATTCTTTTGGAATTGCACACTTCTCCTTTAGGAGGACACTCAGGATTTTTAAAAACTTACCATAGGGTGAAGAAAGAACTTTTTTGGGATGGCCTTAAATCTAATATTCAAAAGTTTGTGGTAGAATGTTTGGTTTGTCAACAAAATAAAATTGATACAATTAAGACCCCGGGTCTTCTACAGCCTTTATCCATTCCAAGTCAACGTTGGGAGGAGATTTCAATGGATTTTATCACAGTTTTACGTAAGTCGGAAGGAAAGAGCGTCATCATGGTGATAGTTGAAAGACTTACCAAGTATGCACACTTTTGTGCATTATCTCATCCATTTAAAGCAAGTACAGTTTCTACTACATTTATGGAAATAATTCAAAATCTACATGGAAACCCAAAGATTATGGTAAGCGACAAAGATCCCATTTTTACTGGAATTTTTTGGACGGAATTATTTTCTTGTTTGGGTACTCAACTAGCTCATAGCTCATCTTATCATCCTCAATCTCATGGTCAAACTGAGATAGTGAACAAATTTTTGGAAGGATATCTTCGTTGTTTTGTATATGATAAACAAACACAATGGGTCAAGTGGTTACTTCTAGCTGAATGGTGGTATAACACTTCCTTCCATAATGCAACAAAAATTACCCCATTTGTGGCACTTTATGGATATCATCCACCATCCATCACATCATATTTAAGAGAAAATTCTAAGGTGCAAACATGGAATATCACATCGAGCATAAAAAACAAGTTCTCCAAATCTTAAAGGATAACCTCAATTTAGCACAAAATCGAATGAAACAACAGGCATATCAACATCGCAGCGAGAGAAGTTTTGATGTAGGAGACTGGGTATTTTTATGGCTACAACCATACAAACAAATGTCCCTCAAGCAAGCTAATAAGTATAATAAATTATCGCCAAAATACTATGGTCCTTACAAGGTGTTGCAAAATATTGGTACTATGGCATACAAATTGGAGCTTCCTGCTTCTTCGTGAGTGCATCTAGTTTTCCATGTTTCATGCTTAAAGAGGGTTATAGGTGACAAACTTACAGTTCAAAAAATATTGCCAGAACTTGATGAGGAAATAAAAATCATATTGGAATCTGAAACAATCACGGAAACAAGAACTCGACAGCTACAAAATTGATCAATTTCAGAGTATCTCATCAAGTGGAAGAGCTTACCCACTGAATATTCTACATGGGAGGATGAGAATTTATACAGAAGCATCCAGAGCTACTCAAGTGTTGAGGACAACACTTTTTTGAAGGAGAGGGGCATGTTAGGTACCTATAATACTAGTATATCCCCTTATTTTTGTTAGTGTAGCCCCCTTATTGTTATTATTGTACCCCTGTAACCCCCATATTGTTATTATTGTGCCCTTACATTATTATTGTTAGGTCGGCTAGGATTATGTTATGGCCCCATGGACTCCTAAATATAGAAAGTAGGTTTTTTCATTTGTATCATCCAAGAATTATTCATTTATGTAATGTATTGGAGGTTTCCCCCTCGAAGTGGCTGATTTCTAAGGCGTTGATCTCTCTTTTCTTCTATTTTTTGGGTTGGTTTCATAACAGATTTTTCTTTGGTGGTTATTTTTCCACTATTGTTGCATCCTCCAATATATGGTACATTGATATTGGAGCTTCACACCATATGACAGGTGTCAGGAACCACTTTACAGGTCTTACTAAGAGGGATGTAGATGTTGATTATTTTCTTGGTGATGACTCTACAATCAAATCAGATGGCATTGGTGCAGTATCCTTTCAAAGGGAGTCACAACCTCCCTTGATAATGATATAGGTCTTATATGTTCTGAGGCTAAAAAAGAACTTGATATTAGTTTCCACTATTGGGGACAAGGGGTATGAGGTGGTGTTTCGTGATGGGAAGGTTCTCATGTATCCCAAGGGATACAGTATCAATTCCTCCAAAGTGATTGGATTCATCATGGGAAGCAATACAAGCTCAAGTTTCAAAAAACTACAACATTGATTTCTACCACCGGCAACAATGACTTATGTGAGTTGTGGCACGGGAAAATGGACCACTTTCACCATGGGACTTTAAGAGTATTGTGATAGATTGATATAGAGTTACCAGATTTTAGTATTGAGAACAAGGATGTGTGCAGGGGGTGTGAAATATGAAAGTACACCAAGACTAATTTTCTAAGTAGTGATAGCAGGGTATCAAGTATCTGTACTTTGGCTCATTATGTTGTGTGTGATCCCATGTTGTCTATATTGTTTAGTTTATATGATTATTATGTCACTTTCATTGATGACTTCTCCAAGAAGACCTAAATTTTATTCATGAAGACCAAGGGTGAGGTCTTCAAGAGGTTCCAAGAGTTCAAAGCTCTTGTGGAGAACCAAATCATATTAATAATATCAAGTATACATCTAATGAGTTCAAGGACTTCTATGAGAGAACTGCCATCAAGAGGGAGTTAATTGTTCCTTACAACCTACAACATAATGGGGTTGCAAAGACGAAGAATGGGGAAATAGTTGGAGCAGCTAAAGCCATGCTTCATGATCAGAGCCTACCTTTATTTTTTTGGGTTGAGGCTTGTAACACTGCAGTGTATTTGTAGAAAAGGATTCCACACATAGTTTTGGGGAAAAGCACTCCTGAGGGGACCTTTTCTGGGAAGAAGCCTAAGGTTGTGCACTTATGGATTTTTTGGTGTTTGTCTTATTCTCATGTCCCTGAGGAGAAGAGGAAAAAGCAAGAAATCATGGCTAAGAAGGGTATTTTTGTGAGGTATCGCGAGACCACAAAGAGCCTTGAGTAGGTCACGAGAGTTGGATCAAGTAGAGCAGCAAACCCTTCAGTAGGGGAGTTCATCACAGGGTACAATATCACAAGATTTTGGAGGATCATAAGCTTCAGGAGTGACAGACCCATAGGTGAAAAGGTACAAGATCACAAGAGTCCAGAGGATCAAAATATTCAAGAATCGAAAGCCCACAGGTGATAGGGTACAAGATCAAAGGATTCTGGAGGATCACAAGCTTCAGGAGTGACAGACTCACAAGTGACAAGGTCACAATGCATAAGTTCCAAGGGTACAGATTCACCATCAACCATAGGTGCATCATATTATTGGGTCCAATCTTCGGATGAGGATATACCCACCCCATATATGAGGCTACTTCGAGGAAGAAGAAGCCAAGATGGCTTCATGAGGCCTTGAAGGAAACCCGTGAGTCAGTGGGAAAACCCAAGTGGTCAGTTACAGAGATCAAACCACCGGAGCAGATTTGGTAACTATTTTTCTATGGTGAGTAGCATTGTCATGTTCGATCCTTCTAGCTATGATAAAGTAGCAGTGAAACAGGTCTCAAGGGATGCCATGGTGGAACAGTATGCTTCCATCACGAAGAATGATGTTTGGGAGATTGTGTCAAGGCATGAAGGGAAGTTAGTGACTTTCGAGTGGCATATAAGATTAAGTATGTTGTGGGTGGCAGCATTGAGAATTACGAAGCTCAGTTTGTGGCTCGAGGGTTCTCACAGGTAGAGATATTTGATTATGAGGAGACCAAAGGTTATCACAGGTGGAGAAATTTGATTATGAGGATACCTTCACTCCAGTTGCTTGCTATACTTATATCATATCAATGATCTATATAGCAGTAGATATGGGTTAGAAGATCCAAAAAATGGATGTGAAGGTTGCATTTCTTAATGGGATTATACAAGATGAGGTTTACATTGAGCATCCATAGGGCTTTGAGGTGCATGGGATGGAATCCCATGTTTACAGATTGAAGAAGGCGCTTTATGGACTGAAGAAATATCTGAGAGCTTGGTAAGCTTGAATAGATACTTACTTGCAACAGTTGGGTTTCAGGAAGAGTGATGTTGATCCAAACCTTTACTACATTATTCTTAGTGATGATCCTCTCATTCAAGTATGTGGATGAATTATTTATCACAGGTAAAGAGAGACTCATAAAGAATTGCAAGTGATATATTTATTCATAGTTTTAGATAACAGATCTTGGACTAATGCATTATTTCTTGAAATTAGAAGTCTGGAAGGGGGGGCATATCTTTCTAGGAAAAGGCAAGTATGAAGCAAATATATTGATGATATTTCACATGGAGGACTGTAGGTCCATGTCCACACCTATGATTACCAAATAGAAGAAGCTTCATTCCTCTAATTCCAAGTTGGTTAATCCCACAAGTTATTGTTAGTTGATAGCTCATTGATGTATATTTTCAACACCAGGTCAGGCATTTTTTTGCAGTCAACACTCTCAGTCATTGTATGTTGGAGCTTAGGAGAGTCCAATGGGTGGCTACAAAAAATGTGCTTCAGTGTATGCAGGTGGCAGTGGACTATGTTTTGGGCTATGTTTAGGGGGATGGAGTTAAGTTGACTACTTATATAGACTCAGATTAGATAAGATGTGCTGATGACAGGAAAACCACTTTTGGGTGTTGCTTCAATTTGGGTTTGGCGTTTATTTCATGGGTTATCTAGAAGCAATGTTCAGTAGCACTAATTTATACTAAGGATAATTACACGGAAGCTAGCCATTCCAATTGTGAAGCCATTTGTATTCGCAAGTCATTGGTGGGCATATTTGGTCAACAATTGATCAGGAGTTCATAAATTTTTCTCAAAATTGAAATTTACATAATTGGGTTAAAACCAGGATGGTTGTGTAGATCTCGTCCTCCTTATTTCGGCGCCGTGAACGGTTCGAAAAACCGATGTCGTATGAGGGAGATATCGCATTCTAATTGAATTCCTAAACAGGTAAATTTTGCGACAGGTTTGACTGGGATGCCCAGTCAGCATGGTGGATGCACAGTCAGCAAAAGAAATATTCTGAGGAATATTCCTTTCCTCGGAGCCATTCAATGGATGACAAGTGTCACCATATTATTTGTTGGATGGGTTGTATGTTTTGGTTGAAGGGCCAATCAGGGGGTGACGCATGGCCAGCCCTAAGGCCACCACGTGTCCCCCAAATGGCATATTAAAAATTTTGGAAGGTCTGCAGGGTTTGACCCCACGACCTCCATCAGAGCAAGCACCTGCCACACCACCTCCGCTACGCATTAGAACTTAACCTTTATAGCTCACAGGTTCTATTTGAAGTTGTATGAAATGGTGTTTGGGGGTAGTAGTCCCCGCGGGTTGTTCACATGGAAGATGTCAACATAACCACCGACGTCGCAAAAAACGTAACCTCCAACTGAAACTTCTAGCATTATCCGCAAACCATATCACATGCAATGTTTAAATTTGTAACCACTACTGCACGGTCTCCGCTAACCCTTATGTTCAACCCGGAGTTCCGACTAACCACCATGGTTACCGCCTGGAGTTTCACCGATAGCACAGTTTGTAAGTTGTGGTTTGGGTTGGCATGTGGCCACCCAACCACTAATGTTAAATGTGATGGTGAAGTTCGGCAGGATTTTTGGCAGCGCGCCCAAAAGTGCAGAAATCCACTATTTTGACTCCAGTTAAGTGGAGTCCTCCATATTTAATGGAGTTTTTCTAAGTGTAACTGGGAAAATTAGTAGGAGACTCAATTTTCACCCATTCAGAGTGAATGAAGAGTCATTCTTGACTAATATTTGGAGCATTCTAGAGCCATTGGTGCAGAGAAAACAACCATTAGAGGCATGTAACTACATGTATTTGCGAAATTTTGAGCATAATGAAAGATGGACATGCCATTGGGAGCTGGAGCAGTAGATGTATCCTAGGAGGGGTGAACTGATTCATCATGCTTGTTGTGTAAATGTTATGTGGTGTATTATTTCTCTGTTTTACACTATTGTTCAGTGTTATTTGTGCTTATTTCATGCTTCTAATTCACTAAAATAATCTACAATTCATGGTTAAAATCATCAATCCTTAAGAAAACTAATGAGACAACTATGCACATGTTTATAAACTGAAAAGACACTTAGCACAACAAAACTAATACAGTCCTTTCAGATCAGATTGGTATCAGAACTAGAGTTTATTCTATGGCATTGTTTTGTGTAAAGAATTGTTTAACTGTTTGCAAATTTATATGCTTACAAGGCTCAAGCTCAAAAGAGGAGAAGGAAAATTGGTTGGAGCAGAAGACTCTCAAGAAGAGCCAAAGAAAAAGAGAGCAAGATTGCCAGAATCTCCACCACCTAGTTCACCTCCTAAGGAAGCAGAAGCTACATTAAGTATGTCTCATAGAGAAGGAGAAATCTATGAAGAAGTTGATCCCAAAGAGGAATAAAGAGTGTTCAGCAAAGCATTCCTTCACATGACTGAGATGGTTAGAATCCTTTATCAAGAAAGGAATGAGAGACTAGAAGGAGAAGGATCCAAACTTCACAAGGAAGGGCAGTAATCTTTAGGAGGTCAAAATGATGAATATAAGTCAAAGAAGGGCAATGGAGAGCCATCATCCTCACCCTCATCATCATCATCCTCTACTTCATCTTCAGTACATCAACCACACAAGTCAAAGAACACTAGTAAAAGTCATTTTTTAAAACTTGATGTTAAGTTTGAATTGCCAATGTTTAATGGTGAATTCAATGCAGAAAATCTTGATAATTGGATTAGGCAATTGGAGGTCTATTTTAGAATCCAGAACCTTCAAGATGATGATAGCAAAATCCAATTAGCTTCATTGAGAATGGAAGGTGCAACACTTGTTTGGTGGGAAGCCAAGACAAAGGGGGAGATCAAGAAGCATGGTAAGATTATTCTATCATGGACTAATTTCATTAATGTAATAAAACAACAGTTTTTTCCATTAGCTCATATGCAGAAATCCATAATGAACTAGCAAAAATTTAGGCAATTGAAGGGACAAATTGTGCAAGAATATACCTAAGAATTTAGGAGAAGAGCTATCTTATTGGGGGTAGATTTGTAGAGCCAAGATACTTTTCTCAAGTACATAGGAGGCTTACATAGCTACCTAAAACATACTATTCTCATGTTTAACCCCACAAGTCTAGATGAAGTATGTGTTCAGGCCACACATCTAGAAGCTAGAGGGAAAAACATTTCTGAAGAGGGTAGAAAGAAACCTTTTAAGGGTAAAAACAAAGAGAATACCTCAAAAGGTAAAAGCACAAAGAATGCATATGTTAAGAAAGAGGGAGAAAATTTGGTTTGTAAACATTGTTCAAAAGAAGGCCATGATGAAACACATTATTGGAAATTACATCCTGAAATGAGGCCCAAGAAATACAACAACAAAGGGAAACATAAAATTGCAACTACAACTCAACATGATTTAGGAGAGGATTCAAGTGATGAATCTAAGATTACAGCCATGGGATTGAAGAACATGAAAGGGAAATAAATTGAAATGAAACCCAGTACTAGTACATAAAACTGTCACATACATGCTCTAAATGAAGAAGAAAGAATTGAACTGTTTCATGTGAGGGTCATATCCAAGCATACCAAGATTGACACATTGTTTGACAGTGGGTCACAAGCAAAATTAATCTTTGAAGATTTGGTCAAGAAACTTAACCTTGAGACCATACCACATCCAAAACCATATCCACTTGGTTGGATTTGTAAGGATGCAAATTTACAGGTTTCAAATAAATGCATATTGCGGTTTGCAATCACTACACATTTTGTTGACACAATTGAATTAGATGTGGTTCCGCTTGACATAACATGTATTGTGTTGGGGAGTCCTTACTTATATGATAGAAAAGCGATCTTCCATCACCATGAGAACAAATATCATTTATTCAATGATGGCAAGGAGTACATTGTTATAGCACATCGCAAGAAGAAAAATATTGCTATGGTAAATGATGGACAGGTAAAGAGGCTGGTAAATTCAAGTAAGAATTTATTCTTCTAATGATTAACCCTAGCACTAATGTTAATCATGAATAATTTGAGGGATGTGAACCTAAGTTGAAATCATATTTATATGATGTAGTTAATGCACATCATGAGATGTTTCAGGAGCCAACAGGATTGCCTCCAAAAAGAGAGATTCAACATGAGATTCAGTTGCAGCAAGATTATCCTCTTCCAAACATAGGTATGTATCACATGTTGATAATGGAGAATGCTGAAATAAAGAGGAAAATCAAAGAGATGTTGGACACAGTAATCATAAGGCCAAGCACCTCGCCATGCGATTCACCCATAGTCTTGATTCCAAAGAACTATGGGACTTGGCGCATGTCTATAGACTTCAGAGCTTTGAACAAGATTACGATAAAGAATCGTTACCCACTAAGGATAGATGATTTGCTTGATCAGCTGAAAGAAGAAAAAATTTCACTAAGTTAGATTTACGAAGTTGTTGTGAAACCAGCTCCAAAAATAGAAGAAAATATATATCAACGCCTTAGAAATAAGCCACTTCAAGGGGGCAACCTTCAATACATTACATGAATGAACAATTCTTGGATGATACAAATTACAAAACCTCCTTCCTATATATAGGAGCCCATGGGGCCACAATGTAATCCTAGTGGGGCCACAATGTAATCCTAGCCGACCTAACAATAATAATTTAAGGGCACAATAATAACAATATGGGGGTTACAGGGGTACAATAATAACAATAAGGGGGTTACAATAACAACAATAATGGACTATACTAGTAATATAGGGACCGAACATGCCCCTCTCCTTCAAAAAAGTGTTGTCCTCAATGCTTGAGTAGCTCTAGGTTCTTCTGTATAAAATTCTCATCCTCTCATGTAGAATCTTCAATGGGTAAGTTCTTCCACTTGATGAGATACTCTGAAATTGATCGATTTAGTAGCTATCGAGTTCTTGTTTCCGTGACTGCTTCAGTTTCCAATATGATTTTTCCTTCCTCATAAAGTTCCGGCAATATTGTTTAAACTGGAACTTTTTCACCTATAACCTTCTTTGAGCATGAAACATGGAAAACTCGATGCACTCGTGAAGAAGCAGGAAGCTCCAATTTGTATGCCATAGTAACAATATTTTGCAACACCTTGTAAGGAACATAGCACTTTGGCGATAATTTATTATCCTTCTTAGCCTGCTTGAGGGACATTTGTTTGTATGGTTGCAGCCGTAAAAATACCTAGTCTCCTACAACAAAACTTCTATTGCTGCGATGTTGATCTACTTGTTGTTTCATTCGATTTTGTGCCAAATTTAGGTTATCCTTTAAGAGCTAGATAACTTCTTGTTGATGCTCGATGAGATCTTCCACTGCTTTAACCTTCGAATTTTCTCTTAAAGATGATGTGATGGATGGTGGATGATATCCATAAAGTGCCATAAATGGGGTCATTTTGGCTGCAGTATGGAAGGAAGTGTTATACCACCATTCAGTGAGAGGTAACCACTTGACCCATTGTGTTTGTTTATCAGATACAAAACAACGAAGATATCCTTCTAAACATTTATTTACTATCTCATTTTGACCATCAGATTGAGGATGATAAGATGAGCTATGAGCTAGTTGAGTACCCAAACAAGAAAATAATTCTGTCCAAAAATTTCCTATAAAAATGGGATCTCTGTCACTTACAATAATCTTCGGGTTTCCATGTAGCTTTTGAATTGTTTCCATAAATGCAGTAGCAATTTTACTTGCTTTAAATGGATGACATAATGCACAAAAGTGTGCGTACTTGGTAGGTCTATCAACTACCACCATGATGACACTCCTTCCTTCGGACTTAGGTAAACCTATGATAAAATCCATTGAAATCTCCTCCCAATGTTGACTTGGAATGGATAAAGGTTGTAGAAGACCCAGGGTCTTAATTGTCTCAACTTTATTCTGTTGGAAAACCAAACATTCCACCACAAACTTTTGAATATCAGATTCAAGGCCATCCCAAAAAAAATCTTTCTTTACCATGTGGTAAGTTTTTAAAAATCCTGAGTGTCCTCCTAAAGGAGAAGTGTGAAATTCCAAAAGAATATTTTGTTTTAGTTGGGAATTATTACAAAGATATAAGCGATATTTGTACCATAAGGAATCATTTTTCCGACTAAATGTATCAGATGTTAAAGGATCTTGCTGCAAATTTTGAATGAGTGTCAACACTTCTTCATCCTTTTTTAATTCATCCCTTGCTTCGATTATTCAATCTAGTTAAATAATAGAAATAGCACAAAGCAATGCTTCCACCTCTTAATTCTTTCTTGAGAGTGCATCTGCAACAACATTTAGCTTCCCTTTTCTGTATATTATTTCAAAGTCATAACCCAACATCTTTGTGACCATTTTTTAAGTTGCTCTTCTAAAGATAGTCTTTGTTCCAAAAAGTGTTTAAGCTATCATGATCAGTTTTTACCTTGAAGTGTCTTCCCATTAGGTAAGTTCGCCATTTCTTTAGTGCCTGCAGTATTGTTAACATTTCCTTCTCATAAATAGGTTTCTTTAAATAATTTCCTTTGATTGGACGACTTTCAAAAGCAATGGGTCTTCCTTCCTGCATTAAAACAACACCAATTCCATTTCTTGAGGCATCACATTCCACAATAAAGGTTTTTGTGAAGTCTGGAGTAGCTAAGACCGGTGCTAGGCACATTGCCTCTTTAAGATGTTCAAAGGCCTTAGTTGTTTCAGGACTCCATGAAAATGCATATTTCTTCAATAATGTTGTTATAGGTGCTTCTATTCTTCCATAATTATTAAAAAACTTGTGATAATACCTTGTTAACCCAAGAAATCCTCACAACTTCTTTATGGTTATGGGGAATTTCCATTCCTCAATGGCTTTAATTTTGTTAAGGTCTACCTTAACACCCTCGTTAGATACAATATGACCCAGATATTCCACCTCTTATACTCAAAGAAACATTTGGATGTTTTTGCATATAATTGTTTCTCCTGCAATAATTTGAGCACCATTGTCAACTTGTTGAACATGATCCTTACAAGACCTATTGTAGATTAGTATATCATCAAAAAAATACTAGCACAAATTTTCTAAGGAGGGGTTTGAAAATGGAATTCATCAACCCTTGAAATGTAGAAGGTGCATTGGTAAGGACAAAAGGCATAACCAAAAATTCATAATGACCCTTATGAGTTCAAAATGTTTTTTTTGGAATATCTTAAGTCTTCATTCTAATTTGATGATATCCTGAACGAAGATCCAACTTGATAAAATAAATTTCTCCATGTAATTCATCCAATAATTCATCGATCACATGAAATTGAAATTTATCTTTAATGGTGAGCTTATTGAGCTCCCTATAATCTGGACACATGTGCCATGATCCATCCTTCTTGTACACCAATACTAGTGGAGCAGAGAAGGAGCTTTGAATAGGTTGAATTATACTAGCCTATATTATTTCTACAATCATACGTTCAATTTCCCTCTTTTGGACATAAGGATATCTATAGGGCATGATGTTTGGAGGAACACCTCCCGAAACCAAATGAATAGCATGATCATGATCATGAATAGGTGGGAGTCCTTTTGGAGTTTCAAAAACCTTGGAATGATTGTCTAAGACTTTTTGGAGATCTAAAGAAATAGATGATTTTGATGTTGGAACTTCTAGTGAGCATAATTGTGAAATTACGCCTCGTTGTTATTTCTTTAGAAGCTTTGTCATGACATTAGAGCTTATTATATTTCCCAGCTTCCCTGCAATACCTCGTAATTCGACTTCATTTCCTTCTGAAAAAAATTTCAAAAAAAGTTCTTGAAAATTAAAAGCTACAGTCCCCAAAGATTATAACCATTGTACTCCTAGTACAACATGAGCACCTCCCATAGGAATGGAAAGCATTGGACTATTCAATACATATTCCCCCATGGTTAGCTTGATATTATGGCATTTTCCAGAGCAATTTATAGTTCCTCCCATTTTCAACCATCACTTGACATTCTAGTGTTGGGTATAGAGCTGAAATTCAATTCCTTGGCTACCTTACAATGAATAAAATTATGGGTGCTACCTAAATCAATCAACACTATCACCTTTTTCTTCTTGATATGTCCTTCTATATTGAGAGTTTGAGGAGTGGTAATTCCTTCCAATGCATAACACGATATGGTCGGACTCATTTCTTCCTCTTCTAGGCCTGGTTCCTGGTGTATATCCTCTTCTTTTGAAGATTCTTGTTCATTTTTGTACTATTCCCATTTTAGCACACAGCTAAATGGAATATTAAAATTTTGTTTTTATCACCTAGCAGCTAATTAAATGGTAAGGAAGCCCATGCTTATTAAAACATTAATAAAATCCCTCAAATGTGAAAGGGGATAGTCATAAGATCTAGATTTCACACCCCTATGTGTGAAAGAGGACATTTTCATGGAGACAAGGTCAAGTTTGACCAAGTCAACAACGCTGGGAGAGGAGGAGGAAAACACTTTGATAGACAACGCAGTATGAATGGGAAGAGGGTTATTTGGTGGAGGAAACCCTAATGAGTGGGACCCATGGAGAGAGGGCTTTCACTTGTTTAAAATGAGGGAAAGGTAACCATTGTTTCTCATGTCATTTATTATTGATTTTATGGTCTATTCAGACTTTGTTCAATCTCTGGTTGTTTAGTAGAGTTGCAGTGCTACTTAGCACAAGGATCTCCTGCTTAGGAATCCTTATCCTTTCTTGAGAAGCCTCTTGAGGGAGTTGTACTGATTTTCCTCACATCCAGGCTTGAGGCCAAGCATCCTCCTCCGGTGCAACGTTATTTCTGTAGCAGAATAATGTTGTGTTGCAGGGTGTTGCAATGAGGGTTCACAACACCACTTCCATCTCTTCTTTTTCAGAGGAGGAGTCTCTCTTTCCTTTGAGAGATCAGTTTGGAAGCCTTTGGAGCTTATTGCAGATTTGGCATTGGGCCAACTCATTCCCTTTCCCCTACAACACATTTTCCTTTAGTCACTGCGTTATTTCTAGTGAGAATTTGTTGTGGGGCTTTTGCAGATTGTTTAGAGGGTGAGATCTTCAGTGATAGGGTCAGCCTTTCACTAGAGAGATCCATTGGAGGAGTTCTTTACATCATATGCAGCATCTTCATCCTTCTCCACTGATGTCCAGTTCTTGAGTTGCAGCTGCTACCCAGCAACTCCGACACTTTGTATATTTTGTATATTACAGTGATTCCTTCCAGGATTGACTTGAGGTAGCCTTTGGAAGCTGAGATCTTCACTCCCAATGTTGTATGGGGCCATATATTTGTATATCCATGTATTTGACATATGTTAGCATGTAGTTGTTCTTATAAAACTGTGTAGTCATAGCTTGGGCACACTTGTGTAGCAGTGTTTTGTCATGATTTATGTACCTATTTCTTGAGGCTGAGCATTGCCTATCTTGAGTAACATTCTCCTCAAGATATTGTGTTCATTTGTTGCTGCTATAACTTAATAGAATGGATATGGATCTTTCTCACATTTTTATGAGTTGAGTTGTCACTGCTACTCCATTTTTGTGTTTGCATATTGTTGGGTCTCCAATTTGGGAATATTATAAGATATTCCTAACATTGTAGATTGTTCCCATTTTGGGATATTACAGTGGTATCAGAGCATAATCTTGGCTCAGCCTATGGATCTCAGCCATGGTGCTATCAAGAAAAGAGAAGATGAAGACTCCATTATGTGGAGAGAGAGAGGAAGATAGGCTTACCAAGCTTCTTCCAAGATCTGTACAGAGCATTCATGAGGATTTCAAGAAGATAAGAAGGGAGATATGTACACAGTCTCCAAGAGGGTTTGAAACTAAGTCAAACTCTAGATTTCCTTATGGGGAGTGTGAGCATGCAGCCACACCCTATGATGCACAGCACAGTCACATGGAAATTTTTTCCATAAGAGAAAGAGAAGAAGAAGGAATGTCGAAGAGAGGAACTCTTAGTGGTTTCTTGCATGAGTATGAATATCAAACTTAGAAGTTTAGAGATCATATCACTTTTCCAAAGTTTTTCAAGATCAAGGTGAGGAGGAGCAAGCAACATAATGTGGATAGTTTTCTTCTGTCTACCTTTGATGGTTCACCTACATGTTCAGCCAGGGCTTGGGTGGAAGAGCTAGACACCTTCTTGCAGCAACATCAAATTTCTGAAGTTGGAGCCATCAGAGTAATAGCGCTGCACTTTGAAGGTAAGGTCTATGCATGGTGGTTATTTGATTCCTTTACTTTAAAGAATGCAAATACTTCTTCCTATGCAAGGTTCATTAGAACTTTGGTGGAAAGATTTGATGAGAAGAATTCTGAAACACATGTGGAGAAGATAAACAAATGTAAACAAACAAAAACTTTGCATGTGATGGAGGGAACCATAGACTCAAAACCTTTTCAGAAAACCATGGAGGAGGTTGATATCTTGCATTGTACTTTGCTGGAGGCAAGGCCTTCATCTTGTATTTTGGCACAAGAAGGCATGGAGATTCCTTTTCCAAAAGAGGATTCAATTATTGGAGGGTTGCCCATTCATGTTGAGGAGACTAAGGGAAACAACGCTAACAGATCTGGAGTTGATCTAGCACCTCATGCAGAGGAAGGAGGAGCTCTTGCTCCAACTAGAAGGATTCTTGCATCTCTACAAGGAAGTCCCCAGGATCTCATGTGTGGAGATCAAGGCACAACTCATGTTCTACATGTGCTAGTGATGATGAGGTGTGGAACTATGGAGATAGAAGGAGGCGATAGGGAGAATGACCAGCATCATGTGATGAGGAGCACACATCCCTGTCTATTTCATGAGGTTGATGCACCTAAGAGGGAGACTGGATTGCGCAGTGAGAGAAAAAACAAGTATGTCCATTCATGTATGCAGTCTACTCTTGATGATAATGTCTCATTGCATGGAGACATTTCACCAAGGAGACCACCAGATCAGCAGATGATGAGAGATGCTTCACATTTGAGGCACCATTCGTTGATTTCATAGGAGTGGAGACCTTGGGAGGTAATTTTACAGCGCTGAGAGTCTTGGGTAGACTCAAGGAGGAGAGATGCCTTCTCTCAACATCATCTTTACCCACTCTCATTCAGATTTTACGTTGTGGCAGGAGCAGTAGGGGAAGGATAACAGCCTTCCAACTTGCATCTTTGGCATGGGAGGTGTCAAAGAAGAGGATGACCATATGACAGATGTTCTTCATGAGA
Source organism: Pinus albicaulis (assembly GCA_034641835.2). Lineage (NCBI taxonomy): Eukaryota > Viridiplantae > Streptophyta > Pinopsida > Pinales > Pinaceae > Pinus > Pinus albicaulis. The sequence goes on along the minus strand of CM076575.1, from coordinate 1,052,151,660 downwards.
GATCATCAGCGCTGTCACTATGGAGGATAGATCCATATTGGAACTCCCAGCTGTTGGTGGAGTATTCCAAGGATCTTTTCACTTGCATGATATTGGATGACCAGTTGCATGAGGAGGGATATTCAGTCAAAGATGGGGTCATCTAATATCATGGTAGGATCTTCTTATCTAGAGCTTCAAAGCTCAAGGAGAAGTTGCTACAAGCAGCTCATGAGGATTTCCTTTTCAGCCACACTTGTTCTATGAGAGCATACCACACCATCATGGAGGGGTATTTTTGGAAGGGTTTTGAGGAGGAGATACATCAGCATATGAGGAGATGCATGGATCATGTGAAGATGGAGGAGATACAGAAATCTTTAGAAGAGTTAGCACAACCACCTATTTTCTCTTTGAGGATGAGAGGAGACTCATTTATGAGCCACTCCATTTTCATGAGGAAGACATATGGTAAGGGTATTGTTTGTTGGCATAATGATTTGTATAATGTATATATGCATCCCTTAACCATACACATGCAAGATGTTGCTCCAAGGAGGAGCATTATTTTTTCTAGACTTCATGGTCTACTTGAGGCCATGAGCAGTATTGGTGATCACTCCCTAGGAGGACTTGGGGAGGAGATGTATTTTGGAGAACATGCTCACTTTGAACCATACATCATTAAATTTCTCCAAACATATGAGGAGAGTGGGACAACAAGCAAGTGGTTGAGAAACCACACTTTTTGTCACACTCTTTTGCAGTTGAGGGCCAAACTGTGTTGGTTACATTTGAGGGACCATTGTCCTTCTCCCTTGATACATATGGTAGCAAGCATGGTTCACATTATGGTTCCTTATTTTGCTGTTGTTTTTATATTTGTTGGGAGCATGATTGGGAGAATGGCACATTGGTTGGATATGACTGATTGGATGCCATATGATGGTGACTTAATGGGAGCATGAGAGAGTATGTGGCCACTACAACAAAACACTTGTTTCCATTTGAGGTGAGCCATATGACTGATTGGATGCCATATGATGGTGACTTCCAACTCATCACATATGAGATGATTTGGGCCAACATGTTTCATAACGTTGGAGGAGAGATCCTTGGAGGTATACTCTTATCTTGCCACTTGAGGGCAATATCATTGTAGCCCAATATCAGCATAGACTTTACACTTATCCTAAGTGGAGAGGAGGACAGCATGAGGTAGGCTATTTTGTCTACCAAGATCATATTTTCAGCCCACCTACATTGCAGGAGCTAAAGGTGAAAGAGGATTTTCAGGAGTTTCCATGTTGGGAGGTAACTCATTTTGTATGGATGATTACTTGGGGGATGGAGAATCCACATGGGGAAGATGTTCCTCAACAAATTTCAGACTCCATGACCTGGGTGGAGACTTTCCAGTTTTATCCTTGCAGTTGCTTGAGGACAAGCAACATTTAGGAGGGGAGGACTGTAATATTCCCATTTTAGAACACAGCTAAATGGAATATTAAAATTTTGTTCTTATCACCTAGCAACTAAATAAATGGGTAAGGAAGCCCATTATTATTAAAACATGAATAAAATCCCTCAAATGTGAAAGGGGATAGTCATAAGAGCTGGATTTCACACCCCTATGTGTGAAAAAGGACATTTTCATGGAGACAAGGTCAAGTTTTACCAAGTCAACAACGTTGGGAGAAGAGGAGGAGAACACTTTGATAGACAACGCAGTATGAATTGGAAGAGGGTTATTTGGTGGAGGAAACCATAATGAGTGGGACCCATGGAGAGAGGGCTTTCACTTGTTTAAAAGGAGGGCAAGGAAACCATTGTTTCTCATGTCATGTATTATTGATTTTATGGTCTATTCAGACTTTCTGCAATCTCTAGCTGTTTAGCTGAGTTACAATGCTGCTTAGCACAAGGATTTCCTATTTAGGAATCATTCTCCTTTCTTGAGAAGCCTCTTGAAGGAGTTGTACTGATTTGCCTCACATCCAGGTTGGAGGCCAAGCATCCTCCTCCATTACATTGTTATTTCTGCAGCAGAATAATGTTGTGTTGTAGGGTGTTGCGGTGAGGGTTCACAACACCACTTCCATCAATTGTTTTTCAGAGGAGGAGTCTTGTTTTCCTTTGAGAGATCAGTTTGGAAGCCCTTGGAGCTAATTGCAGGTCTTACCATTGGGACAACTCATTCCCTTGCCCCTACATCGCAGTTTCCTTCAGTGACTGCATTATTTCTAGTGAGAATTTGCTATGGGGCTTTTGCAGATTGTTTGGAGGGTGAGATCTTCAGTGACAAGATTAGCCTTTCACTCGGGAGATCCATTAGAGGAGGCATATTCAGATTTTGTATCATCTTCAGCCATCTCCATCCAGTTCCAGTTATTGAGTTACTGCTGCTACCCAACAACTCTGACATTTTGTAGATTTTGTATATTACATCCAATCCTTTCCAAATTGACTTGAGGTAGTCTTTGGGAGCTGAGATCTTCACTCCCAATGTTTTATGGGCCATATATTTGTATATCTATGTATTTTGAATATGTTAGCATGCAATTACTCTTATAAAACTGCGCTGTCATAGGTTGGGCACACTTGTGTAGCAGTGTTTTATCATGATTTAAGTACTTGTTTCTTGAGGCTGAGCATTGCCTACCTTGAGTAACCTTTTCCTCAAGATCTTGTCTTCATTTATTGCTGCTATAACTTAACAAGATGGCTATGGATATTTCTCAAATTTATATGAGTTGAGTGTCACTGCTACTCCATTTTTGTGTTTGCATACTGTTGGGTCTCCAATTTGGGAATATTATAAGATATTATTAACAATGTAGATTGTTCCAAATTTGGAATATTACAATTTTCTTCTTCCTCTTCACAATCTATGTAAAATAATTTCTTCTCAGCACACTTATGACATTTAGTGTATTTGCTATCACAACTGTAGCAAAGCCCTTTTGCTCTTTTTTCTTCCAATTGTTGTGGTGTCAACCTTGGAAGTTGTGGAAATCTAGGAGTAGCAACACTTCCCTCTTTATAGAAGTGAGTGGTAGGCTTCCTTGTCGCCATAAATTTACATTCAATTTTTCTTGCCAACCTGAATGCCTTCTCCAATGAATCAGGTTCCAAAACGTGAACTTCATGTAGGATGTTATCCTTTAAAGTACCTATGAAGAGATCAATCATGTGTTCCTCGGGAATATCAGTTACCCTTATGTTCAATTTTTGGAATTCCTCAATGTGATCCCCCACTAAACCCTTTTGTTTGAGATTTATCAATTGGCTAAACAAGGTGTTGCTCTTTGTATCTTCATGATGTGTTATCATTTCCTCCGTAAAAATTGACCAAGTGACATTTTTTTTACAAGAGAAAAGCCATCAATACCATACAAATGTCTTTTGTTCTAAATGTAAAGTTGCAATGCATACCTTTTGTGTGTTTTTCATATTATTGAGATCAAAATATTGCTCCATCTGTAGTATCCATGTTACGGGATCCTTGTCATCAAACTTCCTCATATCCATATTTGGAATATGGTGGTTCTTCCGTCCAAAATTAGAGTTTATGAAATCATGATTAAAATTTATTTTGTTCTCATCATGAGTTTCCTCTACTATCTTTTCGCCATTAGGAAAAATTTCTTGTATTAACTTTGCCAAACCTTCGATGTCTACTTTTATGTTTTCCATTTTTTCATCGATCTTAGCTTCCATGCCATCCATCTTAGCTTCCATGCCCACTTCCATGCCTTCCATCTTAGCTTCCAAACCATTCATCTTAGATTCCACGCATTTCTTCAAACCATCCATCTTAGTTTCCATGCCTTTCTTCAAAACTTCCATTTCATTTTCTGTTTCTCTTTGCGATAGCGAAATTTGGTGTACTTGCTCTTGTAATTTTGATATCTCACGTTGTGTTTCTTCGTCTTCATGAGTCATAGTAGAGCCTTCTGAAGGCTTAATGGGTGTTGAATTCTTTTTAGGGGCCATCATAGAACCCAATACTGATATCATTTCTTTAGTATTCCCTTGGAATAAAATCCAACTAATTTTTTTCAAACGAGACTTGTGTAATTCGAAAAAAAATACACACATTTTTCTTGCTTTTGAGGAGTGTGATATTGAAACTAAATTATCTCTATGATTTTGGATCTTTAATATCTGAAATTTGGTACTGAGGTAGCCCTCTGAATCCTTTTTAGAATGCCACATGTCTGACCTAATTTGGATTCTTGAAGACAAAGTTGTGCCCAATCTCCTACGATGACCTAATTATGGACTGGTTCAGTAGAGCAAACCTGTATGACTTGCCACGTGTCACTTATTCCTCCTTCGACTCTGAAATTGATAGATAGGAAACTACATTCCGTGTGATCGTGTCCACCTTTTACATAATTCCAATCCGATGCTCAAAGAGAGAGATATGAAGATTTTCCCACGATCACCTATTTGAGATGAAATTCGGGAGCCTGAAAAAGTCCTAACTTCCACAGACCATATCTCCAAAAATATTGCGAACCAAGATCTGAAATTTTGTGACGATGTTCCTTAGGAGTTCGGCTTCGCGCTCTAAAAAATTCAGATTCTAAGCCTTCGTAGAAAAAAAATTATAGCGAAAATTCTGCGATGACATGTTTAGGTTAAATTGAGGAGCCTGCAAAAAGACCTAACTTCCACAGATTATATCTCTGAAAATATTATGAACCAAGCTCTAAAATTTTGCGATGATGTTCCTCAGGATTTAGGATTTGTACTCTAAAAATTTCAGCTTCTGTTTCATCGTAGAAAAAAAAGTTATAGTGAGAATTCCATGATGACCTGTTTGGAGTAGCAGAACCCTAGAATCTCAAAGCTCTGATACCAAATGTTGTGAAACCATCTCCAAAAAGAGAAGAAAAGAGACATTAACACCTTATAAATAAGCCACTTCGAGGGGGAAACCTCTAATACATTACATGAATAAACAATTCTTGGATGATTCAAATTACAAAACCTCCTTTCTATATATAGGATTCCATGGGGCCACAATGTAATCCTAGTGGGGCCACAATGTAATCCTAGCCGACCTAACAATAATAATTTAAGGGCACAATAATAACAATATGGGGGTTACAAGGGTACAATAATAACAATAAGGGGGTTAAAATAACAACAATAAGGGACTATACTAGTAATATAGGGACCTAACATAAGTGGATATCATCAAGTAAGAATTACATAAAGTGATATATAGAAAATTGCATTCAAAACTAAACAAGGACTCTTTGAGTGGTTAGTTATGCCAATTGGTTTGTGTAATGCACTGGAAACTTTCATGCGTGTTATGGATAGTGTTTTGCGTCCATTCCTTGATGACTTTGTGATTGTGTACTTAGATGACATATTGATTTTCATCAAAACAAGAGAAGAACATGTCTTGCATGTGAATAGAGTGCTTGATGTTTTGAAGAAAAAGAAATTGTTTCTTAAAATGTCAAAGTGTGAGTTTGGAAAGACTTCTTCGGTTTATTTGGGACATATTGTAGGAGAAGAGTTGAGAATTGATCCTTCTAAAGTGGAATCCATTGTGAATTGGACCACACCCAAAACAATAACCGAGGTAAGAAGTTTCTTAGGTGCAGCTCAATATTAGAGAAATTTTATTGCCAACTTTTCTGCTGTAGCAGCTCCCATGCATGTAGTGACGACTGTGAAGAAAGGCTTCCAATGGGGATGAAAAAAACAGCAAGATTTCGAAGCTTTAAAAAACAAGATCAGTTCAGCTCCAGTCCTTACATTACCAAATTTGAGACAGCCATTCGAGATTCAAACTGATGCTAGTGGTTATGCCATGGGTGCAGTTCTTTTGTAGCATGGTAAGCCCATTGCTTTTCATTCTGAAACATTTCATGGTGCTGTAAAAAATTATCCTACATATGACAAAGAACTATATGCGTTGGTACAAAGTGTCAAGAAGTGGAAACACTACTTGATGGGTAAAGATACTACTGTGCATACCGATCACCAACCATTACAGTACTTGCAGTCACAAACAAAATTCAGCAATCAAGACATTTCAGGTGGATGGGATTTCTTTAACAATTTCACTTGGTTATAAGGTACAAGAAAGGAATTTTCAATAAAGTCGTTGATATGCTTTCAAGACCAATCAATAGTGCATCTACTTTACTCAAAAATGATTCTATTGTACATGAGAGTTACATAGAACAATATACACATGATGTTGATTTTCAAGATGTGTATGCTAGTTTGAGTGAAGGGAATCAAGTTGAAAAGAAAGATTATCACATGCATAACAATTTGTTGTTTCATTTGGGAAAGTTTTGTATACTACAAGGAGAGAGAATAAGTGTCATGAGAGAAGCTCATTCATCTCTTATTGCTGGACACTTTGGGGTAAGCAAAACAGTGGCGCATCTACAAAGGTATTTTTATTGGCCTCGCATGGTAGATAGTGTGTCACATTTTATAAGAGGTTGTTCTATGTGTGCAACAAGTAAGCCTAGTAATAGGAAGCTTGGGTTGTACACACCACTACCGTTGCCATCAAGGCCATGGGAGAGTGTCTCCTGTAATTTGATGGAGGTATACCTATTTGAGGAAAGAAACATGATTATCTTTATGTAGTTGTGGATAGATTCAGTAAAATGTGTATACTTATGCCATGTAAGAAAACCATTACTAGTGAAAAAATTGTTGAACTTTATTTTCAACATGTTTGGGTTCATTTTGGATTGCCAACTTCTATTGTTAGTGACAGGGATTCCAGGTTCATTGGGAATTTTTGGTCCAAGCTATGGATTATGATGGACACAAAGTTGAAAAATAGTACTAATTTTCATCAGCAAACCGATGGACAAACCGAGGTGGTGAACAGAACCGTTATGCATCTATTGAGAGGATATTACAACAAACATCCTAAGTTGTGAGATGAGCAACTACATTACATTCAGCACGCTTACAACCGAGCAAAGCACTCTTCAACTCAGACATCACCTTTTGAAGTATGCTTTGGGGATTTTCCAAAATCGCCATTAGACTTCATCATTGGGAAGGATGTTGCAATTGATGGCCATAGTGATATTGACAAGGCTCGAAATTTCATTGAGAAAATTCAGATTATACATCAACAAGTTCAAGAACAGCTTGAGAAAAGTCAAAGCAAATACAAAGAGAGGCATGACAAACATAGATTTGATCACAAGTTTCAAGGGGGAGATGAGGTATGGTTTCACATTAGCAAAGAAAGGATGCAAGGGGAAGGTAAAAAGCTCAAACCCATTCGCTATGGTCCATTCAAGGTCATAAAGTAAGTTGGTAATAATGCATTTCAACTTGACTTGCCTTCGTATATGCAAATGTATTCATTTGTTAATGTTGAAAACTTACGTTTATATGAGCCACCTATTAGGGTCCTATAATAATAGGGTTCATAATTTTTGAATTGACTATGATGGTCTTGTAAATATGTACATACCTTGCTGTCTACAAGTTGTTTTCCCATATTTTGAAAAATGAAAAATAATAAAAAATAAAAGAGGGTAAAAAGTCCTAAAAGAATAATAAAAGGACTTAGAAAAAGATAGACCCCAAAAGAAAAAAGAGATGAAAATAAGACCTGAAAGTGAGCAAGTCAAAATGCCACTACCATTTACTTTTACTGCAAGAATAATGATTATGTGCAGATTAAACAGTTTAAACTTAACTTTTCATGCTTTGAATTTCATGTTTTAGATAGAGAATAAAGATATTTCAAACAGTATAAACTTGACAAATCATTAGGTTAGATAGAGAATAAATGAGGAGCTCAAAAGTGTAATCTGAGCCCTCGGATGAAATAAGGTTAGACTTAAATAGATTTATGCTTTGAAAGAAAATTATTTAGGGTTGCAAGCTTAAATGCACCCATGAAAATGAAGTAAAAAATGTTAGAAATAAATATGGGTAGGTAGAAAGCAGTTGTGTAAGCATGTAATAAAGCATCATCGATCAAAAAAAATACTAATTTCCCCTTCCCTACAAATATTTATTATTCTAACTATCAGTCAAAAAGGCTCAGAGCATTTCTTTGACTTCTGTTGGGACCGGACCCAAGGCTCGATGACTGACTAGTTGAAAAATATTGAATTCCTACACAAAACCCACATTCATCAGCATTTGTCCTTCATTCAAAATCATAATCCCTTTTCCTAAGTAAAAAACTCATTTTTACTAACTAAAATAAAAACCCTAAATAACTAATTTCATTCCCTTTCAAAAAATCATTCATAAACCCGAAAAATACATTTTATCCTAAGTTAAAGTGTGAAGTAATACAATAAAGACAAACTATGTTATTTACACTTTACTTAGAGTCAAATATGTGCTTTTATTTCATACATTATCCCTTTAATTTCATATTAATTTATAATTTAGTTATTAAATCCCTAAAACTATTTCCACCCGTATATTATTAAATCCCTTTATTTTAAATAAACCCACAAAAAACCCTTTATTTTAAGTTTAACCAATGTTTTTATATCCCATGTGTGTGATATAAAAACCCCGCCATATCCCATTGGTTTTAACATATCTATACACAAATATCCTCCCCCTATAGTTTTAAAACAACTATGAAAGGTTGAGAAACTATATAATAAAAATCCACACCCATAAGTATAATTGAAACATTGGCAAATGTTTTAATTAACACATAAAACCTTATACCCACCACATCATATTAAACCTAAGGTTTAAAACTTTGATTAAACGTATACTTATAAATTTTTAAACATCCCCGCCACATTAATCGCCCCTGGCCCCACTCCAAATCCCGACGCAACTTCCCCGATTGATCTGGACCATTCGCAATCCAATCCCAAGATCCGACGGCTAAAAACTAATATCGCAAATAAATTAGCGTGGAATTCCCCATCTCTTTTCGACGCGAAATGGGTGGTATTCCCATTTCCTCTCTCCTCCACATGCCCCCTTGTCATTGGATCGCGTTCGATCACCCCAAAACTGCTTACCATTGAAATCACGTGTGATAACCACTCTGGTTTTTATCCTTTGAACACAAAAACCACTATTCCCGCCTGATGTGACCAGCGTTCATTGCAAAATAAACATAACCCTAATTTGCCTAAATAGCCTTGGAAATGCATTCATTTCCTCTGTTCTACGCATAAAACCCTGTATAAGCTCCCAAACTATAAAAGCAAGCTTTTTCCGCCATTCCTATACCAAAATCCTGCAAATTTCCAACCAACAGCCATTGAAGATTTCTGAGGAGCTCTGCGTTGCTCCAAAGATCAGCAAGGAACTGTCCAACCCAGTAGGGGAATTTTGAGGTCTAAAATAGGCCTCCTAAGGAAAATGTACAATCAAAATTCACTTTATGAGAACCAATCACATTTTAAGAGATGACATCATCCCTAATGGTTGAGCTGGCATTTCTTGAGTTAAAGGTACTTACTTGTTACATTCTCAATGGTGGATAAAAACTAATGGCTAACCATGGTAGTGCTCTAAGTACTTTAAAATTCAAAGTAAAGTACCTATAATAATTGTCATTTCACACTTTTTGAATAAAAATATATTATTGTCATTTCATATTTCTTGAAAGAAACAATCCATATCCCTATACATTTATTATATTATATTATATTATTTTTATATAGTATGTTAATCACATGATATTATACAATTTAAATAATATTAATTTTAATTAATAGCATATAATATAATTAAGAATTTATAAATTTATATTTATATTTATATTTTAATTTATTTAAGTACAAAGGACAAATGCATTAGTTGTTTAATGATAATGAATTTTTCTTGAAAATATCATTCTTATTTATAGTCACATCAATACAATTTTTTTATTAATTTTATTTTGGTACAACTTTTGAATTGAATTTAACTATGGTTACATGGATTGTAGTGCAAAAAGTGAATTGCAAATTCATAAATATTATTTTATTGGTTTAGCTATTATTTTATTATTTCCTTAGGAGGCCCATTTTAGACCTCAAAATTACCCTAATGCTGTTCAAAGACCCCAAAAACCACTTTGAAACCCTGTACCTGTGAACAACGGGTTTTTCTTCTAAATTAAACCTTTTTCAAATTGAAAAAGCCTTTTGAAAATACAGATTTCATTTATAAACCTAAAAATCATTATAAGAAACCTGTCAAAAAGCCCAAAAAATAGGCCAAACCCTGTCAAATTTTCTGCAAAAACCCTGTTTCTTGCTGCACGTTGTTTTTAAGAGAAATTGTGAGTTTTTTATAGTCTTATAAACTATGTAAACTCCAAATTTAGCCAGAAATCCTCTGAAGGTATCCTAAATCTTTTGTGCCCAATCTTTAAGTGGTTTTTAGCCTAATTTCTCAGTGAAAAAGCCCAAGAAACCCCTATTTCTTGTGTCTAAACCAGTAAAACCCTATAAATCCTATTGAGAATCCAGAATTGACAAGAAAAACCCAAGAGAAGCCCATATTTTGCCCATTTTTATCCAAGAAACCTCTGCTAAAGTAAAAATACTTCTGCAAACTGTCTAAACTTGCAGAAGTAGCCAAAATGCCTAAAAATCAGAGCTCTAGAAATCCTAAAGGTTCCAAAGTGCCTAAATCAACTCCAGCTATGACTTCTAAGACTGTTATTGTTGTAAATACTTTGCAACCCCCTGTCATATACATTGAACACATTTCATTAGCTGATACTGATTACAAGATAGAAGACCCAATTGTTGAGTTTAATCTGCTAGATATTCATAAATGGAGCTATGAGAAGTCCTTATATAATCAAGAAGAAGTCCATATTTGGGAACCCCATTTTCCCAAATATGTTGTTCCATTAACTCATCCATGCCAAGAAGTTATTAGGTTATGTCAACAGTACTATGTGCCTGAACAGAGAGCCATAGTAAATGTCAATAAAGAAGTTCTTCTCACCATTATTGTTGAGTCCATTAACCAAATGCTACAACTACAACTTGATCCTCAAGCAGTCCCTTTATCCATAGAGACCCTTACCAAATTGTATATTGGCCTTGATTTTCCCAAGAGATTCATGATTTTCCAGACATTTATGCCTTTGCGTGTAGAAATTCCTCAAATAAATCCCCCATATTCCACTTCCAGATTCCCAGAATGTTCAAGACATGTATTTCCATGCTTTCCTTCATCCTAGGGTATTTCACTGATGAATACATAGTTGAATCCATATTGGGTTTCTTATCTACATTTACCCCAGGACAACCCCCATCTATGATCTTTGATTATGCTGGTTACATTGCAGACAATATTCATCATCAATTGACCAATTTTCCAATTGAAGGAGTGTTCAGATACACATCCTTCCTCTTCCACATGTATTTATATTTTCAATCAGATAATTTTCCAATTACTCTTCAAAAGCTTGATATAGAGGGAAATCCCCTTTCTATCATTTTCTGGACTACTTTTCTCAGGAAAGGTGTGTAGATTTCACTTATGCAGAATTTTCATAATTGTTCATACATCTAGTGATCAAAATGTTAACAAAAATAGAACATCCAAGGATAAATGAATAAATGAAGAAGATATTACAGTTGTCAAAGCATAATAAAGTTTGTGATTGGTACTTATATGAAAAACATACTGAGATTAGAGTTTTTGGGTAAATTTTGTTACCTTACAACTTACCCAAAAATGTTTCAATGAGGATCTTTTCCTTGGAGTATATCAAGCAGATCCTAAACTTTGATTCTATAAATTTCATGGTAGCAAAGAAGAAAATCCAGTTCAAATTAAAGAATCAGATAGGGCCATTCATCTGCAATCATAGGGATGCAGAGTAAGAAGCAGCAAAGCAACTATTGGAATTCAGATTTGAAGAAATCTTTCCTTGGAATTATGATCCACAAGGGATCCTAAGTAAACTAAGGGTTAAATGTAAATTAACACCCTTCATTCATGCAAAAAAACTAGAGATAGAAAAATATGCAAATCAGACTGAATGGACAGAGAATACCTTAACAGATGCAATGAAGAAAAGGGATACTAGTCACACTTTAGAGACTGTAAATCAACCAGAAAAATCCACCAAGAGAGTAAGGGAAGAAGGTGCCTATGTTGTTGAAACTACAACTGAAACTAAATTCAAGTTAATATACAACAAAAAGCCTAAGTTAAATTCAGCAGGAAAAGATAAAGTAACAATTGATGTTGTCACTGTGATCATAATTGAGCCAGTTACTAAGAATTAGAATGAAGAACAAGTAGACAATGAAGATGCATAGTTGATAGAAATACAACAGAGCATGGAAGCTTCATCCTCACAAGCAGCTGAGGAGAAATATCTGGACATCAAAGAAAAATACAAACAGATCAAGCTAAATAATGAAGAGATCAAAAACAATATTTATTCTCAATATCTCAAGCAAGCACCAAGTATGCAAAACAGATTGTTGTCTGCATTTGATTATTCAAACATCAAACTAATCATGTCAGTATTGCAGCCCACAGTCAAATCCCCAAAAACAGTGGCAGATTATAAGAAGGTTGATTTGAAAGTCCAAACTGAAAATATTCATGCTCTTGATCAGATTGAAGTCCATAGACAGACTTCAGAAATGTTGTACTCTACTGTTACAACTAAAGCCATGAGTGCTCACAAACTCCAGAATACCATTTCAAACATGAAAGATCAAATGAAAATGGATAAATCATCTTTGTATGTTAAGGATTTAAGAAAAAAACCTTGGAAGAACTAGTTTTGCAAGTAGGATATGACCCTGCTAATGTCAAAGCAGCAGAGTTATTAGTAAAGAAGAAGAATGAATATATTGCAGCTTTGAGGAAACAGCTTAAACTTCCTCAAAGTGAACATCCTCAAACAAAAGAAATAATATAAGGACAGAAAGAAAAATATGACATGATGAATTTGATTTTTTAGCTTGCAGCACAAATAAAGGAAATAGAGATTCAGATGGACAAGCTTGTCCAAGAGAAAGAAATACCAAAAGTACCTGAAATTCCTACAGTTATTCCTATAATCACTACAGCAGTGCCTTCAACTTTAGTTGAAAATTTGGCACCCAAAGAATCACTGGCTACTGCAGTGCCAGTAACTTCATCGACAACCTCAGCTACAGAATCATCTACAACAATAGTTCACCATACAGATGAGGCCAGCAAACTAGTAAAGGCCATGGAATAAATGTCTCTTAAGACAAGTGAAATCAGCAGATTAAAATAGATGGTAGAAAATCTTGAGAATTCAAACAAATTGGCTCAAATAAATGCAAAGACACATGAGCAAAAGGCCATCGGACTGAATGAAGAATTGAAGAAAATGCAAAAGGAATTGACCTTGAAAGAACAGATTTCCTATGTGAAAAATCATTTGTGGAACAATATCATAGAAGCCATCAATGATGTATGGCCCTCCATCCAAGTGATTTTTGAACAAAGAGACTTATTAAAAGCAGCATTAGAAGAAATCCAAAAGACTAAAGAGGAATTGGATTACAAACCAGAACAAGCTCTAGAACTGATAAAGTTCCTCAACAAAAAGAACAGGCAAGAGTTGGAAGAACTTGGAATTACTGATAGAACTGAAATTATCATTGAGATAAAGAAGGTTATCACTAAAAAGAACCTAATGAAATAGTTAGAGGAAAAGTGTGAGAACATGAACATTTCCTTAACCAGGCTCATGGTCAAATTTGAGAACTTGAGGCAAAGAATTTTGCCTAATATTTTGGTCATCAATGACAAGTTGATGCCTCAGGAATATTATAACAAAAAGATCAGAGAATATGTCAAAGAACAAGTTGAAAATGCAGGTGGTGGACAAGGCATTCCAACAGGAAAAGTCCTACTTAGAAGTTTTGAGGACTTATTCTATTTACAACATGAAATTAAACACTTGTTTGTCACCAAGCTAACTTTCAACAGGTACACAGAAGCAGATGAAAATTTCATAAAACTGAAGAAAATACAAATTTCAAGTAATGAAGTTTGGGAATCATTGACAGATTTATTGTAAGAGGTAAAAAAGCAGAAAGGTAACAGTGAAAACAGTTTGCTAAAATTTACAATTAAACGGATTTTTACAGCAGTAAAGATCTTTTATAGAGTTTAAAGAGTATCAGTGAAAGTGTATCAGATAAGCATATCAGATTTCAAAACAGACTTGAAATATCTAAAGCCAGCTAGAAAGACAACAAGGCGGCCAACTGCTTCTTATCCTAAATCAGTTTCTATTTCTTTTGAATAGATAGGATAGCTTGTTGATTTGTTAAGCAGCTGTCTCTATTATTGTTGTAGATATTTTATTTTCCTTAGATAATTCCTAGAAGAATTCTAGGATATTTTGTAAATAATTATGTATAAATACTTCATCTTTAGAAGTATTATTGTGGAATAAATTGCTGAAGATTTCTATAGTCATTTTTGTGGACTTGAAGGCTTTTTGTGTTTCAAATTTCGAGTAGCAGACTGAATCAAATCAACTAGCATCATATTTTAGAATTCATGTGATGAGCTATTTGGAGTGAAGTATTTTCTAAATTTGTCATTGTTAGCTTTCTTTGTTACATGCAATCCATTATGTGTTCTAAATTTGAATGAATGAATAGGAGGATTACTTCAGGATTTGTTAAAAGCACCCTGTCTTAACTATTTGTAATTTCTATGTTTTCATCTGATTTCCAATGTAAGGAACCCTTAATTGCTCCCTCTCTCGTTTGACCTCTGCCTACTACTTCCATTTTTCGGATCAAATAACCCTTCATTGCTCTTTATCCCGATCATACCATCTCACAAAAAAAAATTCCTAGAACTCCAAGGGTTATCTATCTTACCCTGAAAACATTTGACTTTTTGGCCTTGATCCTAGTTCTGTTTGCTTGACTTTTGACTCCTTAGCCCAATGGACAAATAGATTTCCCACTATCCATCTCTTCAAGTGATTTTTCCCACCAAACCAATCAAAACAACACCAATTGCACAATCATAACTAGCTTAATATTTTATAAAACAAACAAAGTTAAATCTTATAGAGAGAGCCCTCTCTAAACCCTAAGAAGTCTAGATCTTAGAATTTAAAAGTTGGTCTGTGGTTACCTCTAGTTTTCTCAACTAAAAACGACAAATCTCACAACTAGAGAATTAATAGAGTGATAACACCACCTTTGATCGATGATCAAGGAAGTGATGTTTAGATGCCTTCTATTGAAGATTTATCTCCAGAATTTCTGAATGAGCTCAAGGAAGATACAATTCTTGACAAGAGGACAAGAGCATCCAAGAGGGGAAGTGTTGACTACTTTTGAGTTGGGCTCAAAGGCACTAAGCCAAGCAAGGCAAAGTGGATGGAGGTTGGAAAGGTGAGGGAGTTGTACCCTCATCTACTGAACAGGTAATCAAGTCTTTTGGGGTCCAAAAGCTTCCCAATGGGGAGGAGCGATCAGGAGTTCATAAATTTTGCTCAAAATTGAAAGTTATAGGATTGGGTTGAAATTAGGATGGTTACGTAGATCTCGTCCTCCTCATTTCGGTGTCGTGAACGGTTCGAAAAACCGATGTCGTATGAGGGAGATATCGTGTTCTGATCGAATTCCCAAATGAGTAAATTTTGTGACAGGTTTGACTGGATGCCAAGTCAGCATGGTGGATGCATAGTCAGCAAAAGGAATATTCTAAGGAATATTCCTTTCCTCAAAACCAGTCAGTGGATGACAAGTGGCACCATTTTATTTGTTGGATGGGTTGTATGTTTTGGTTGAAGGGCCAATAGGGGGTGACACGTGACCAACCCTGAGACCACCATGTGTCCCCCAAATGGCATATTAAAATTTTTGGAAGGTTCGCAGGGTTTGACCCCGCGACCTCCAGTAGAGCAAGCACCCGCCACACCACCTGCGCTACGCATTAGAACTTAACCTTTATAGCTCACGGGTTCTATTTGAAGTTGTATGAAATGGTGTTTGGGGGTTGGGGATCGTCGGCGGTCCCAACCCGCCAGTGGTCCCCTCGAGTTGTTCACATGGCAGATGTCAACATAACCACCGATGTCGCAACAAACGTAACCTCCAACTGCAACTTCCAACATTATCCGCAAACCATAATAGCGCTGTCTCTGCTAACCGTTACATTCAACCTGGAGTTCTGACTAACCACCATGGTTACCGCCTGGAGTTCCGCCTACAATGCGGTTTGTAAGTCGTGGTTTGGGTTGGCATGTGGCCACCCAACCACTAATGTTAAATTCGACAGTTATTTCTGGCGTACTTTTAGCCAGCACCTAAAATTTGTGTGGATTTCACTATTTTGACTCCAATTAAGTGGAGTCCTCCACATTTAGTGGAACTTTTCTAGGCGTAACTGGGCAAATGAGTAGGAGACTCAATTTTTTCCCATTCAGAGTGAATAAAGATTCATTCTTGACTAATTAGAGTATTATGGAGCCATTGGTGCAGAGAAAACAGCCATTAGAGGCCTGTAACTACATGTATTTGCAAAATTTTGAGCATAATGAAAGATGGATATGTCATTGGGAGTTGAACTAGCAGATGTAGCCCAGGAGGCGTGAACTGCTTCATCATGCCTGTTGTGTAAATGTTATGTGGTGACTTATTTCTCTGTTTTGCACTGTTGTTCAGTGTTATTTGTGCTTATTTCATGCTTCTAATTCACTAAAATCATATACATTTCATGGTTAAAATCCTCAAACCTCAAGCAAACTAATGAAACAAGTATGCACATGTTTATAAACTAAAAAGGCACTTAGCACAGCAAAAATAATACAGTCATTTCATATCAGAAATTGAGGCCTATAGTGATTTACTGTGATAATCAGAGTTGCATAAAACTCACGAAGAATCCAGTTTTTCATGATAGGTAAAAAAACATAGGTATCAGATACCACTTCATCTGTGATTGTTCAAAAAGGTGCATTGTAGCTTGAGTAGATATCTATTGATGTGAAGGTAACCGAAATTCTCACAAATTCCTTGCCAAGATCCAAGCATGTCTACTTTAGAGACAAAATGGGAGTGGTGAGAAACACTTTCCTCAATAAGAGGGAGTGCTAGAAAAAAGTGTACCAAGGACAAGTGATTCCTAAGGCTTGGTGTCTAGCCTAGGAAAATTTTTCCAACATGACCCCTTGAAATAACTTTATGAGAAATAAGTTAAAGTGAATTTATGAAATATAAAGTTATAAACTAAAATTTTGGATAATTAATGAAAAAATTACTTAAGGGATAAAGTGGCTTATGGGTCAATGAGAGATTAAATCCCCACACTTGATCTCAATGGCTAAGATCTAATCTCAACCACTGGATCTTAGGGTTAGGTCTCTCTTTATTATGAGAGAACAAAAAGGAAAGACAAGGGTGGAAAAGGCACCATTTTGAATTCATTCTTCATGAACTTTTGAGAAGAGGAGGAGGCTAAGAGGGAAAGTACAACAGGAAGAAAAGGAAGTACAACAATAGATACAACATAAATCCCAAGGAAAAGGATGCACATATTTATAAGAAATAATAGAGTAGTATCTCTAGTGTCACCACAATTTCAAGGAGGGTTTACAGGCATTTATTGCAAGTTGTCAGAGCTGCTACAATGATGTGCTTTTCAAGGCCATTTGGGTCCAGTTTTTGAGGTAGTCTAGGCATGTCTTTCGAGGTAGTCTGGGAGTGATTTTTGAGGGACAACAATGCATTATTTGTTGTCATAAAGTACTGGAGAACAAATGTGAATTTCGAGGTAGGTGGCATGAAATTTGAAGGGGGAGATAGTATCATTTATTGTTGTTAGACAATACAAGTGGCACGAATTTCTAATCAAGGAGGGAACTAAAAACGAGGATATCATGCATAAAATTCAATGAGAAAATTTAGCACGTTCTCTAAGGAAATGTTGGGCATGAATTTTAGGAAGATAAGTTCAATTTATTGTTTTTATTAGTTGTTGTAACAAATTCTCTAGAGAAATAAGAATATCCTCTCTGACTAGGTTTCCCTTTGGGGTTTTCTCAAGGGTAAATTCACCAAAAATCTCTTAAAGTAAAATTTTGTGGGCTTTTTGTGTTTTATCTCAGCAAAGAAAAAAGGTAAATTAGATTCATGTGTTTCAATTTTTGAAATATGCATGTTTGTGACAACAGCAAACAAAAATGTGGGTTGAGCATTAAACATGATGTGACTTCACTAAACTTAAAATTGAGTTGGGTCTAAAGTCAAAATTTCTACAGTATTCATCTTTCATATTTGTAGTCCCAAGAACCAACTATATGAATAGGTATGTCTAGCAAGTTGGGTATTTAAACCAACAAAAAAGTGGATCATTTCAATTGATGGGTTTCCTTCCTAAAGGAATGTATTAAATTCATAGCCAACTTATTTAATCACAATAACCCAAGAGTCCACTTATTTGACAACTACTCGACAGCGAGCATTGCAACCACAAGACACTCAACCAACACTAATAGAGATGCCTCTCAACAACACCCAAATAAATCTCAAAGTCCCAAGAATACTCATGATACATGATTTAAACAACCCTAAAACCATGTCCACGTAGTTGATGATTATTTGATTATCAAACTAAAATTTCTTTTACATAAATAAGAAACAAAATTAAATGAAAAAGGAAATTCCATGGTCAATTGTTAACATTTCTTTGACATTAATATGAAACTAAATGAAACAAAAAAATGTTTTTGCAAATGAAACAATCCCCAACGCACTCGGATTTCTATGTTTGTGTCGACTATCAATCATTGGTAGGATAAATGTCTTTTGAGAAGAATCCAAAACTTTGAGAAATTCCACTACCTTAAACCAGAAATTTAACTAATCTTTTCAAACATGTTTAATCTAAAGGTAGAAGATAATATAAATATGATCATCAAGAAAATAATTCACTCATATTTGCACAAGAATTAGAGAGAGAAATAAGGGAGTGATTTGAAATGGATCAATATAATATTTGGAGAAGGTAGATGAACTTTTCCTTCCTCTACTTTCGTACAAGCTTTTTGGGGACCAAAAGCCTCCGAAAATGGGGAGATATGAATTAGAATGGATTGATCTGATATTTTTCACCTCTCTTCGTGACTTTATGGGGTTTCAAAATAAAGTTGTGGACTTGTAGGGGCCACTTTTAAGGTTGACCATGAAATCCATTGTGTGGGGCCAAAGTTGAAAAATCCCCATTTGGAACCTTAAAATACACCTTTGGGCTTGAGAAAAGACATCGATAATAAGTAGTACACATCAATAAATTTAAAATGAGCAATGTTGGACTTAAAGATATATTTTGTGTGAGTTATTACTTTCAAATCTTGACACATTGACTTGTTCACATTTCTAGGGCACTAGCTAGATCCAATTTCCTTCAGCGGATAACTACTTCCAATGATTAGTTAGCATTAATTACACATAGCATTCATTCAATATCATTAAGAAACTATACAGAAGAAAATTTCAACCATCTAAACATGAAATATAAATAAATTAACCTTGAGAAAACAAGATCAAAAAAGACAAATATTTAGGCCTAAGGCTAGAGCAAAACCCACAAGGGGAAAACCCAAAAATATTCCCTTATGCGAGAGAGAGAGAGAGTTCAATGTTAATCAATACATTATATGTAACAACATTAATAGAAAAACCAAACCAGTAACCAAGATCAAGTGAAATCCTCCAAGCCTTCCTTCTGAAATTCGGCCCTCCTATTCTCCTTCCTTCTTCATTAGAACAAAGATATACGAGATACAAATCGAAGTGCCAAATAAGGAGAGGGATATTCAATATATATAAACTTCATAAGGGGGTCGAATACGTGCCTCCAAGAAGCCCAGCCAACCTAAAAAATATGAGGTTGACTTAAAATATTTGGAGGAAAAAAATTCAAATTCAAATTTCCAATTTCTTTTCAAGATGAAAATATTGCCTATGGCTACCATATTTCCAACATGATTTGACCACTACTTACCATGTGGATAAAAGTTTGCTCTCATTGCTCGCACATGTGGAATTAATCATGTGTGGGCTTTCAAAAAGATTCTCGAAGGTTCAAAATCCTAATCCTAATCCTAATAGGGAGTTCAAGAATGCAAAAAAACCTTAACTCTAACCCCAAACATGTTAAAATTTGACAGCTCGGGGATGAATTTCTCCTAAAATAAATCATATTTTTCAGTTTTTTTTTAACCACATATAATAAAATTTCATTTTTAGCAATTTTAATATGACTTTTGAAAAATAGTAAGCCACATCTCAATTTGGAAGTGACTTTCCAAAAATAGAAAGTCATGTCTAAATGATCAAGGTTGATCTTGACATATGGAATCCACTTTAAAATAAAATCAATCATGATTATACAAGTCAAGAATTAATATTTTTATCCTTAAGTATTATTATTATGATACTTTTATTTGTAACATAGTCTAAAGTCATTCACCTTTAATGGATTAATAAAAATAAATTCTCTCGTGAAATAAGTAAATTAAATTGAGAATATCTTACTTGGAAAATTGAACATTTCTCTCAATTGCTCTCACATTTCTATTGTACACACTCAACTCTAACTCTCCTTCTTCATAATGAACATGTTACTCTCAACTCTCACTTGCTATTGCTTAAATAGATGAGAAAGGAGAAAAATTACAAAATGAATTCATTCCTTGACCCAATAATTGGATAATTGAATTCCATGAGGGACGATTTACTTGAGGAGAAGTGTAACTCATCCCAAGAATAGAGAGAGAGGTATAGTTGTCTTGAGGAGTTACAATTTGAATTAGGGAGAGAGAGAGTTACACTTAGATATGAGAGAATATCTGGTGAGAGTTACAAATCGAATTGAATCTCTTACTTGGAAAATTGAACATTTCTCTCACTTGCTCTCACATTTCTATTGCACACACTCAACTCTAACTCTCCTTCTTCACAATGAACATGTTACTCTCAACTCTCACTTGCTCTTTCTTAAATATATGATAAATGAGAGAAGTTACAAAATGAATTCATTTCTTGAAATAAGTAAATTAAATTGAGAATCTCTTACATTGAACATTTCTCTTGGAATAAAATAGTAACTTCACACATTTTTTGAGCTACTTTGTGTCGTGCCCTAGCTATCATCGCTGAGCCAAACGCACAGCAGATCTCGCGCTGCTCCCATGGCTACCCCGAAGCCAGATCCGAGGCCGCCTTCACCTCTTGTAAATGCCGCAAATGCGAGTAATCAACACCCAGATGAGGAATCAGCAGCATTTGCCTCTCTAATCAGATCTTTGGGACCTAAGCGAACCAGACCAGTAGCCACAAAATTTGTCAAAAAACTGGAGTCCATACCAGAAATACCTTTGCCACCATCAGTACCAAGAAAAGTTGCGATCTCTCTTGCGAAAAAAGGACTTGTGAGTCAATTTACTGGATTGTGGCCCTCGCCCAAAACAGTGAAATGGGTGGAGAGGAACTAGATCCAATTTACACAAGGAAAAATAGCCATAAGATTTTGTGGAAGGGGGTACTACACATTTCATTTCAAGACCAAAAGTGATCGAGATCTCATATTCCGAAGCGGGCCTTACTTCATGGACAAAAGAGGCTTGTATCTTAACCGATGGACCCAGGACTTTGATCTAGAACTGGATGTTCCCAATGCGGTACCAGTATGGGTCAGACTGCCACATCTCCCTCTCCATTGCTGGAGAGATGATTCGGTATGTGCAATAGGAAATGGAGTGGGAAAATGCATTGACATAAGTGAACCAAAAGACAACATGTAGGCATGTGCAAGAATCTGTGTAGAGGTGGATCTAGGAAAGGGCCTCCCGGAAGCTGTCAAGATCAAGGTGGACAACTGGATCCACATTCAGCAGCTGGACTACGAGCAAATCCCCTTCAAGTGCAAGGTATGTCATGAATACGGTCATTTCGCCAGTAGATGTAGCAAAAGAGAAAAACCTGAAAAAAATGTAGAAGAAACGTCAGATCCAAAATGGGAACAAGTAAAAAAGAGTAAGACAGCTGCAAAACCCTCTAAAGGACCACACCCCCCCCCCCCCAACCGTCAGGATCCCTTCCCCCCTCTCAGACAACCTCCCTTTTGGGGACAAACCCTTTTGACATCCTCTCATCTTCCCTTATCCCTTCAGAGGCGATTTCCACCTCATCTCCCAAACCCTCTCTCCTTTCTTCCCCCATCCTTACCCCCCCTATTTCCCCTCACCAGGCGGATAATCCCTTACCTCAAAACCTGGATCAAATCTTAACTAGAAACCAAACCAAATAAATTCCCCAAAACACCTAGAACACAAATAAAGTTGGAAGGAAAACAAATAAAGAACTTAGGGATGAAGAAGCGGCCAAAGATATCTCTCTAGGAACACAAGGACTAGAGAATTTTCTAGAAAAGAACAAAAAATAAAGAAAAATTACAGCAAGCACACAAAGGGAAGGGTCCTGCAGCTGACCATAATAGTAAATAATGATAGTTGTCTCTTGGAATTGTAGAGGGCTGGGTCACCCCTCCAAAATAAAATTTTTGAAAGACCTGATCAAAATTGAAAAACCTGACATCCTCTTAATTCAGGAGACAAAACTTAGCAGTCAAGAAATAGATATGATTGTAGAAACATCTAGGATTTATGAAGGGCAAGCAATTTCGGCCAATGGAGCTTCAGGAGGGATAAGCACCATATGGAAAAAGGGAAATGGAAACTGCAACAACACATAAAAAAGAACATTGGATAAACACTAAGCTGGAGAATATTGAAACGGGCTAAGCCAGCATCTACAACATATACTCCCCTAACCACTACAAGGACAAAGAAAACCGCTGGAAAACTTTAAAAGAAAGCATTAGGGAGTATAGTAAACATAACCTCATAGTTGGAGGAGATCTAAATCTAATGCTAAAATCTGAAGAAAAAAGAGGAGGGAACTTCCTACCGGATCCAAGCAGAGAAATTCTAGAAGAAATAATGGATCAAAGCAACCTTATTGACATCCCACCCAAAAATGGGAAATATACCTATGACAATAGAATAATAGGCAAGGCAAACATCAAGGAAAGGCTAGATCGGATCCTCATCCGAGATAAGATGATAATAAACTATAGCAAAGCAACCTCCAGAATCATTCCATCAGCAGCATCTGATCATAAACCGATACTTATGGAGCTTGGCATGGCCGAAAATTACGGACCGTTGCCTTTTAGATATAATCAGCTATGGGGCAGCAATGAAGAAGCACAAAAAGAAGTGGAAAATGTATGGAAAACAAACATCAGTGGCTCCCCCACTTACATATGGGAAACAAAAATAAAAGCAACAAAAGTAAGACTAAAGGAATGGGCAAGAAATAGATATAAAGAACCATACAAAGAGAAAGAAGAACTAAAAAAAGAGCTAAAACAAATACAAGAGGAACTCGAGAGCAGTAACAGTACCATAGAGAAGCAAGCAAAATAAAAATAAGTGTAATGGAGAATATATAGAAACAACAGACAAGAAGAAGAAACTTGGAGGCTCAAGTCCAGATAGATATGGATGCAAGCTAGAGACAAAAACACCTCCTTTTTCCACAACTCAGCAAAAACAAGAATGATCAAGAACAATATTGAAAAAATCACAGGAGAGGAGGGACAAGAGGTAATAGGACAAGAAGAAATAAAAAATGAAGCCTTCAACCATTTCAAAAAACTCCTCATAGCTCCAGATAGCCAGGAAAATCCTGAAGAGTTTCTGAGACACATCCCAAGAATTATTGACAAAAGTAGCAATATCTTTCTTACTAAGGAAGTAATGGAAGAAGAAGTAAAAGCAGCAGTCTGGGCACTACAACCGGACAAGGCTCTGGGACCGGATGGCTTTCCCATAGCTTTCTACATAACTTTTTGGCACTTTATCAAAAAGGATCTACTGAAAATGATAAGATATGTAATGAGAAAAAGAAATATAGGAGGGTAAACCAACTCAACCTTTCTGGCCTTAATACCCAAAGATCCCCGGCAAACTACTCTCAACCGCTTCAAGCCTATATCTCTTTGCAATAATTCTTACAAGATCATCTCCAAAATAATAGCAGGAAGATTGAAACCCCTTCTCCCTTCCCTAATCACTGAAAACCAAGCAGGATTTGTTCCCAATAGGCAGATTGTGGACAATATCATCTTAGTTCAAGAAGCCATACACACCAGCCTCTCTAATAATGAAAAAGGCTTCATCCTAAAAATGGATATGGAAAATGCTTTTGACAGAGTTAATCTTTCCTTTTTGGCAGATGTGCTAAAAACCTTCGGTTTTTCTAAGGAAATTGTGGAAATAATACAGGCCTGTACTGTGGGCCCCTAGATAGCCCCACTTATAAATGGCATGCCAAGCAATTTCTTCCAAAGTTCAAGAGGATTAAGACAGGGATACCCCCTGTCTCCTTTTCTCTATATCATTATGGCAGAATATCTCAATAGAAATTTGGAACACTGCAGAAGAAACTCTACTCTGACAGTTCTCTCTATAAGCAGAGGAACCAAAAGAATAAATCATTCCCTGTTTTTTTATGACACTCTTCTATTGGGTGGAGCCTCTTGCATAGTGGCAAGAAGATTCAAAGCCATCTTAGACAGTTTCATGGAGGTCTCCGGAGGCATGGTCAATAATGGAAAAAATTGTTTATACAGCTAGAATACCCCTATAAGAACCCTGCAGAAAATGTCGCAAATTCTGAATATACCTTTCCAAAATAGCTGGGACCATTTTCAATACCTGGGGCTACCAATTAGTAAGAAAAAAATGAAGAATGAAATATGGAGTAAATTTGCAGAAAAAATGAAAGTGAAGATCCAGGCTTGGGGGATGCTTTGGTTGAACCAAGCTGGAAGAATCACGCTCTTAAAATCCATAATGGAAGCTCTACCTTTATATCAATTTGCTCTTATTACGGCCCCTACAAGCATCCATAAACAAATAGAATTAATACTCAGAAACTCTCTGGCAGGGAGGGAAAATGGAAAAGAAAAAATTTAGTCTAATAAATTGGAAACAAGTAACAGCATCATATAAAAATGGGGGTCTCGCCATAAAACTACCAGGACTAATGAACACAGCTCTTGGGAGTAAAATAACTTGGAGATTCATAACAGGAGAAAAGGCATGGTGAAAAGATGCCCTTGAAGCAAAATACCTCAATGGACCTAGAACTTCGATTCTAGATAAGAATCCTCCAACAAGGCCATGTACCCAGATATGTAAATCAATCACTAATGCAACTCAACTTATCAAAGACTACATCACTAAGAGGCCGGGAAATGGGGAGAAGACAAACATCTGGAAAGATAGCATAATGGGACACCCATCGTTGGGGAATAATCCAGGCATAAAAGAATTAAAAGAATGGATGACAAAGGAAGGTCTTCACAAGATGAATGACATCTCTAGTTGGGAGACGGATGGAGGTTGGAATCAATGGGCCAAACCCAACCTTCCATGTGATCTAACAGGACAATGGAATCAATTGATAAATCTACCAGCAGGAGCAGCCCTGATAGAAAAAAATAAGAATGATATCTACATATGGGA
Organism: Pinus albicaulis; assembly: GCA_034641835.2. Taxonomy (NCBI): domain Eukaryota; kingdom Viridiplantae; phylum Streptophyta; class Pinopsida; order Pinales; family Pinaceae; genus Pinus; species Pinus albicaulis. The sequence continues at coordinate 1,052,126,105 of CM076575.1, read as the reverse complement.
ACCAACATGAGGAAATTACACTATCAGAACAGGGTACCAAAAACTTCATGAGAATCAAAATCAACAAGAATGGCAATACTAGAGATCAGCATGGAAGATTGAATCCCTACCCAAAATCAAAATCTTTATGTGGAGTTTACATCATAACAAAACTCTAATTACAAAGAATCTAAAGAAAAGAGGAATAATTAGGTCGTCTCAATGTCCATTATGCAAGAAGGAAGATGAAACAATCCAACACTTACTATTGGAATGCTCCTTTTCAAGAAAATGTTGGGAGACAATGATAATACCCATAGCAGCAAACATAAACTATAACCTCCCAATAAATCATTTCATCAGTAGATGGAAGAGTAGCTATCCATATTCCTTTAAAAATAAACAAACAGTGCAAAGATTCTGGAACTGCCTTCCCTCATTCCTTTGCTGGCAACTATGGCTAGCAAGAAATGGAGTAATTTTCAAAGATAAAATTCCTACAGTAAGCACATTTACTACAAAATCTTGGGGACTAATGGTGGAATTCCTCACAGCAAAAGGGGTTAAGGGAATCAATCTAAGCCAACTACAAGAAGAAGAAAGAAGCTAGATAAGTTTTGCAGCAAGCAAGATCAAACAGGCCCCTCAAATGGGAAATACAAAGAGGCATCAGAACTGGAAAATAAGAAAAAACGAAGAAGAATTTCAAACCTGGGTAAAGACTCTAAACAAAGCATGTCTCTTTTTTGATGGTGCATCAAAAAAGAACCCAGGTAAATCAGGTACTAGCGGAATAATAATTCTACAACAACAAACAACACAGCTACCTTACAATTGGGAACTAGGCCAAATGACGAACAATAAAGCAGAGGCCTATGGGCTTCTGCTAGGACTCAAAATTCTCAGGAAAAAAAAAATTAAAGAAGCTATAATCTTTGGGGATTCGGCTATCATCATCAAAGAAATGGTAAATAACTCTCTTCCAAAAAATGCAGGCCTAAATCAAATTTTAAGCAGAGCCCAAAAAATATCAAGGGATATTGGCAACATAGAGTATTTTCACATTCTGAGGAAAAACAATAAACTGGCATATGAGCAAGAAAATAAAGGAGTTCAACAAAATGATGGAAAAGCACAAATTGGTGAAATCACAACCCAAATCCCTATCCCCTGATTTATCCTCTCTCATTCATGATGGACAATAGTCAAATCAGCTCTCTTCAGAAATCTAATGATAACACCAATATCCCTCTTGAAACTTCAACCAAGCAATCTGTCAACCCTGCAATGATTCCCAACTCCAAAAATATTCCTAAAATCTCTGCTATCAGTACTTCTAAATCTTTTGGAATCTGGCTTCATGTGAACCATCAGCCCCCCTCCTTCCTACTGTGCTTCAATAAATTCCGAAACACCCAGCCAGCGCTTTACCTATCCATCTCGATTTTCCCTGATTGCCTCATCCCTTCTGCTACGTTTTACCTTATCCATTCTCGACCTTTTCTGAGCCTTTACTGGCCCACGCACACACTCAGCCTCATCTTTATCTCTCCAGGCCAACGCATTCTTGTTTTTCTCCTTGTTTTTATCTCCATCACATTTCTTTCGCGCCTCCAGGCCCCCCTGCTTTGCTCATGCGTGAGCTAGAGTCACCCTTCAGCGTTGGCAGCAAAGCCTCTTTCGTTGGCAGCAGCATTACCACTTAAAAGATTTGAAATACGAGCCCCCCTGCTTTGCTCCTGTGTGAGCTGGATTTACCCTTCAGCGTTGGCAGCAAAGCCTCTTTCATTGGCAACAGTGTTTTCCCTAAAAAGAATATCAGGTACCAAAGCAGCAGAGTATAAGAAAGCATCATCAACGAAAGAAGGTGCAAATAAAAATAGCAGCATCAACAGTAAGAAGACACAAATCGATCCTCTGGAGAACAGATCGCATCCTTGTGCATTTTGCAAATCCCACTGAATAGTGATAGAAAATCTCAAGAATCAGATCCAACAAGATAAAGAAAAATCCAAAGCAGAGATGACCCAAATGAAATCACAGTGGAATACATGCAGCGAAGAAATAAGCACATTAAGGTACAGTTGTAGCCATATGCAGGAATCACTGAACATCATCAAATAAGCAATGAGTAAAAAGTCTGAGCAAGGATCTACATCAATGGATCAAGGAAGCAGATATTGTGGAAGTGAGAATAGTGTCAACAAATAGCTCATCAAATCTCTGGACACCCATGGTTCTAGCTCTTAATTCTAGTAGTAAATATAGTTTATTATGAAATTCAAGTGTATTTTGCTTTTATTCCAGTTTTTCAAACAGTATAATTCCAATGTAACTGTCTCCAACTGTAAAAGAATGACAGAAAAATGGAAATCAAGTAGCATATCTCAAGAATTAGCCCCCAAGCAGACATCCCTCTGCATCAGACTTAGGGAATTTTGTAATGGAGAACACTTCTCCTCATCTTTTTAGAAATATAATACAACTAATACTGTTCGAAAAAAAAAAATAGTAACTTCACACTTAAGATAATGTAACTCTCCTTCTTCACAATGAACATGTTACTCTCAACTCTCACTTGCTCTTGCTTAAATATATGATAAATGAGAGAAGTTACAAAATGAATTCATTCCTTGAAATAAGTAAATTAAATTGAGAATCTCTTACTTGGAAAATTGAAGATTTATCTTGAAATAAAATAGTAACTCGACACTTAAGAAAATGTAACTCTCCCTCACTAATTCAATGTCTGGCAAAAGTGTAACATCTCCTCATTAAATGTACTTGTAACTCCCTCATTCAATTTGATTTGTAACTCTCACCAAATATTCTTTCATATCTAAGTGTAACTCTCTTTCTCCCTAATTCAAATTGTAACTCTTCAAGACAACTATACCTCTCTCTCTATTCTTGAGATGACATTAGGAGAATTTTGAGGTCTAAAATGGGCCTCCTAAAGAAAATGTACAATCAAAATTCACTTTATGAGAACCAATCACATTTTAGGGGATGACATCATCCCTAATGGTTGAGGTGGCATTGCTTGAGTTAAAGGTACTTACTTGCCACATTCTCAATGGTGGATAAATACTTATGGTTAACCATGGTAGTGCTCTAAGTACTTTTAAATTCATAAAGTAAAGTACTCATAATAAATGTCATTTCACACTTTTTGAATAAAATAATATTATTGTCATTTCATATTTCTTGAAAAAAACAATGCATATCCCTATACATTTATTATATTATATTATATTATTTTTATATAGTATATCAATTACATGTTATTATACAATTTAAATAATATAAATTTTAATTAATAACATATAATATAATTAAAAATTTATAAATTTATATTTACATTTTATTTTAAGTTATTTAAGTAGAAAGTACAAATGCATTAGTTGTTCAATGATAATGATTTTTCTTGAAAAGATCATTTTTATTTATAATCACATCAATACAATTTTTTTATTAATTTTATTTTGGTACAACTTTTGAATTAAATTTAGCTATGGTTACATCGATTGTGGTGCAAAAAGTGAATTGCAAATTCATAAATATTATTTTATTGGTTTAGCTATTATTTTCTTATTTCCTTAGGAGGCCCATTTTAGACCTCAAAATTCCCCTAATGATTACACTTCTCCTCAAGTAACTCGTCCCTCATGGAATTCAATTATCCTATTATTGGATCAAGGAATGAATTCATTTTGTAACTTCACTCATTTCTCATATATTTAAGCAAGAGCAAGTGAGAGTTGAGAGTAACATGTTCATTGTGAAGAAGGAGAGTTAGAGTTGAGTGTGTGCAACAGAAATGTGAGAACAAGTGAAGAGTAAGAGAAAGGGAGGAGCTAGAGCAAGTGTGTAGGACAAGATTTAATTAAGAGAATGAGAAGATCTTCAAGAAAATATTAAGAGCACTTCAACTGCAAGTTGATCAAACATTTGTGACTTTATTCATTCTCATTATCTCTCTCTATGTGTACTTTGCTGAACAATTGAAGAAATCTAATAGAATAAAAATAATTTGATTTTTCCCCTTGTGGGTTTTTCCCTGGTCACTGGACCTAACTCTCAATGTCTCATTTTTTTTGTTTGGTAGTTTTCATATGATCGTTAAGTTTATGTTATAGCTACAATTGTTGATCTAAAAATTTGTGAAGAATAAATCTTCATTCTAACTATTTGTAACAGCATAGTACATTTAGTTTTCTGCAAAGTAAATTCAACTTTCTGCAAAGTGCATTAAGCTTTCTGCAAAGTATATTCAATTTTTTTCAAGTACATCAAGTTTTATGCATAGAACTTTCAAGTTTCTCCAAACAATTTTTAAATTTCTGCATAGAACTTTCATATTTTAACTTGGTATCAAAGCCTTGGTGAAAACAAGTCCAAGGAGATCATAGATCACCTAAAGAGACCCCACTTGTTGTCAAAGTTTTTTTGATTAAGATGACTTCGTCCTACATTAAGATAGAGGAAAAGTTGAATGATGTTTCAAACTTTGGTCCATGGAAAGCAATGGTAGATATCACTCTTGAAGAATACGAAGTCCTGGAGTATGTTGAAGACACGATAGCTGATCCACCAAAGAATGAAAGTGTTGTTGTCAAATCCAAATATAAAAAGGCTGAAATCAAAGCTATAAAAAATATCTTTGATTCTCTTAGTAATCATCTCATTACTTATGTTTCTGGTTTGAAAAAAGCTAAAGAAATTTATGACAAACTAATTGGCATGTTTGCAATTAGTATCTTGAACCAGATTATTGCTTTGAAGAATCAGTTTAAAGACATCAAGATGAATATAGGAGAGACGTTTCAAGCATACTTCTTAAGAATGACTAAAATCAGGGATCAACTGTCAATAGTTGGTTAATTTGTATCCGACAAATAAATGGTTTCGATTGCGCTTCGAGGTCTTTCTTCTGTTTGCGAGACTTTTTATCCCCACCATCAACAACATCAACACTATTCCTACAATTGATGAGCTCTTGGGAAAGTTTATCCAAGAGGAGGCCATAATGATCTCCAGAGGGAGAATTTCACATCATGAAGAAGGAGAACCTACTGCATTTTCAGCCTATGACAAGAGAAATATAGGTAATAAAAAAAATTATTCTTTCAAATCAAATAAAGGAAACCTAGACATGTCAAAAGTTAGATGTTTTAACTGTCAAAAACATGGTCATTTTGCTTGTGACTGTATAGAAAGAAAAAGAGCTCCTAGATACAAAAACAAATTTGATTATAGAAAAGACTTTTGAAAATCAAATAAAAGGGCATCCTAAGAAAACAAAAAACCCAATATATAGAAATAAAGCAACGGAAACTCAATCGGAATATTTTATTTTTTCTGCTCTTTCCATTTCTTCTTCTGCGGATTCATTTGATAGTTGGTTAGTTGATAGTTGTGCTTCCAAACATTTTACTAGTTTCAAAGAGACACTCTCTAATATATTTGAGAGGGAGACTAATTTAAATGTTATCCTTGGAGATAATTATACTCACCAAGTTAAAGGTTATGGTTCAGTTTCATTTTTGTTAGATGATGGAAAATCTATTTTTCTGCAAAAAGTTGTGTATGTACCTGGTTTGAAAAATAATCTTGTATCCATATCTACTCTAGAAGATAAAGGAATGAAAGTTTTTTTTATTAATGGAAAAGTTATAACTTGGCCTTTGAACTTAATTGTGAGAGAAGCATTCACTCTTGGATCAATATGTGAATGGATTTAAAAAGTCAATGGTAAACCCATTCATGCATTGGTTGATGATATCGATCTTCAGTGTGAGCTATGTCACAGAAGATTTTCTCACCTACACTACATAGTCTTACCTTATGTAAGGAAGATAGTTTCTAGAATTACTGAGATCATAATGGATTATGAAGGAGTTTTTTCAAGATGTGCAAGTGGAAAACATATAAAGGGATCATTCCCTTCAAGAAAAACAAAAACTAGTCAGGTACTTCAGCTCATACATTATGATTTATGTGGATCTATGTTTGTTACTTCTCTTGGTGGCTACTTGTGTTTCATGATTTTTTTTTATGATTTTTCTTGCAAGACATTGTTGTGAAACCAGCTCCAAAAATAGAAGAGAAAAAAGATATCAACACCTTAGAAATAAACAACTTCGAGGAGGCAACCTCCAATACATTACATGAATGAACAATTCTTGGATGATACAAATGACAAAACCTCATCTCTATATATAGGAGTCCATGGGGCCACAATGTAATCGTAGTGGGGCCACAATGTAATCCTAGCCAACCTAACAATAATAATTTAAGGGCACAATAATAACAATATGGAGGTTACATGGGTACAACAATAACAATAAGGGGGTTACACTAACAACAATAAGGGACTATATTAGTAATATAAGGACCTAACATGCTCCTCTCCTTCAAAAAGGTGTTGTCCACAACGCTTGAGTAGCTCCAGATGATTTTGTATAAAATTATCATCCTCTCATGTAGAATCTTCCGTGGGTAAGTTCTTCCATTTCATGAGATACTCTGAAATTGATCGATTTCGTAGTTGTCGAGCTCTTGTTTCTGTGACTGCTTCAGGTTCCAATATGGTTTTTCCTTCCTCGTCAAGTTCTAGCAATATTGTTTGAACTGGAATTTTCTCCCCTATAACCTTTTTTAAGCATGAAACATGGAAAACTGGATGCACTCGCGAAGAAGCAGAAAGCTCCAATTTGTATGCCATAGTACCAATCTTTTGCAAAACCTTGTAAGGACCATAGTACTTTGGTGATAATTTATTATCCTTCTTAGCTTGCTTCGAGGACATTTGTTTGTATGGTTGTAGCCGTAAAAATACCCAGTCCCCCACATCAAAACTTCTCTCACTGCGATGTTGATCTGCCTGTTGCTTCATTATATTTTGTGCAGAATTTAGGTTATCCTTTAAGAGTTGGAGAACATCATGTTGATGCTCGATGTGATCCTCCACCGCTTGAACCCTAGAATTTTCCCTTAAAGAAGATGTGATGGATGGTGGATGATATCCATAAAGTGCCATAAATGGGTCATTTTTGTTGGTGCAAGATGAAGGAAGTGTTATACCACCATTCAACCAGAGGTAACCACTTGACCCATTGTGCTTGCTTATCAGATACAAAACAACGAAGATATCCTTCCAAACATTTATTCACTATCTATGTTTGACCATCAGATTGAGGATGATAAGATGAGCTATGAGCTAGTTGTGTACCCAAACAAGAAAATAATTCCATCCAAAAATTTCCTATAAAAATGGGATCTCTGTCACTTACAATAATCTTCGGGTTTCCATGTAGCTTTTGAATTGTTTCCATAAATACAGTTACAATTGTACTCATTTTAAATGGATGAGATAATGCACAAAAGTGTGCTTACTTGGTAAGTCTATCAACTACCACCATGATGACACTCCTTCCTTCGGACTTAGGTAAACCTATGATAAAATCCATTGAAATCTCCTCCCAACATTGACTTGGAATGGATAAAGAATGTAGAATACCAGGGTCTTAATTGTCTCCACTTTATTTTGCTGGCAAACCAAACATTCCACCACGAACTTTTGAATATCAGATTTAAGGCCATCCCGAAAAAATTATTTCTTCACCTTGTGGTAAGTTTTTTAAAATCTCAAGTGTCCTCCTAAAGGAGAAGTGTCCAAATCCAAAAGAATATTTTGTTTTAGTTGGAAATTCTTTCAAATATATAAGCGATCTTTGTACTATAAGGAATCATTTTTCCAACTAAATGTATTAGATGTACTAGTATCTTGCTGCAACTTTTGAATGAGAGTCCACACTTCTTCGTCCTTCTTCCATTCATCCCTTGCTTCGGTTATCCAATCTGGTTGGATAATTGAAATGGCACAAAGCAATGCTTCCACCTCTTCATCATTTCTTGAGAGTGCATCTGCAACAACATTTAGCTTCCATTTTTTGTAGACGATTTCAAAGTCATAACCCAACATCTTTGTGACCCATTTTTGTTGCTCTTCTGAAGATAGTCTTTGTTCCAAAAAGTGTTAAAGAATATCATGATCAGTTTTTACCTTGAAGTGTCTTCCCATTAGGTAAGGTCTCCATTTCTTTAGTGCATGTAGTATTGCCAACATTTCATTCTCATAAATAGCCTTTTGTAAATACTTTCCTTTGATTGAACGACTTTCAAAAGTAATGGGTCTTCCTTCTTGCATTAAAACAACACCAATTCCATTTCCTGAGGCATCACATTCCACAATAAAGGTTTTTGTGAAGTCTGGCGTAGCTAAGACTAGTGTTAGGCACATTGCCTCTTTAAGATGTTCAAAGCCCTTAATTGTTTCAGGAGTCCATGAAAATGCATCTTTCTTCAATAATGTTGTTAGAGGTGCTGTTATTCTCCCATAATTCTTAACAAACTTGCGATAATACCATGTTAACCCGAGAAATCCGCGCAACTGCTTTATGGTTGTGGGAACTTTCCATTCCTTAATGGCTTTAATTTTGTTAGGGTCTACCTTAACACCCTCGTGAAATATAATATGACCCAGATATTCCACCTCTTGTACTCCAAAAAAACATTTGGATGTTTTTGCATATAATTGTTTCTCCTCCAATGGTTTGAGCACCCTGTCAACATGTTGAACATGTTCCTTCCAAGACCTACTGTAGATTAGTATATCATCAAAAAATACTAGCACAAATTTTCTAAGGAATGGTTTGAAAATGGAATTCATCAACCCTTGAAATGTAGAAGATGCATTATTAAAGCCAAAAGGCATGACCAAAAATTCATAATGACCCTCATGAGTTCAAAATGTTGTTTTCGGAATATCTTCAGTCTTCATTCTAATTTGATGATATCCTGAACGAATATCCAACTTGGTAAAATAAATTGCTCCATGTAATTCATCCAATAATTCATCAATCACAGGAATGGGAAATTTATCTTTAATAGTGAGCTTATTGAACTCCCTATAATCCGGACACATGCGCCATGATCCATCTTTCTTGTCCACCAATACTACTGGAGCAGAGAAAGAACTTTGACTAGGTTGAATTATACCAGCCTCAACATTTATGCAATCATACATTCAATTTCACTCTTTTGGACATAAGGATATTTGTAAGGCCTGATGTTTGGAAGAACACTTCCTGGAATCAAATGAATAGCATGATCATGATCACGAATAGGTGGGATTCCTTTGGGAGTATCAAACACCTTGGAATGATTGTCCAAGACTTTTTGGAGATCTGGAGAAATACATGATTTTGATGTTGGAACTTCTAGTGAGCATAATTGTGAAATTACGCCCCGTTTTTCTTTCTTCAGAAACTTTGTCATGACATTAGAGCTTATTATCTTTCTCGACTTCCCTGCGATACCCCGTAATTCTATTTACTTTCCTTCCGAAAAAAATTTCAAGAAAAGTTCTTGAAAATTAAAAGCTATCGTCCCCAAAGATTGTAACCATTGTGCTCCTAGGAAAACATTAGCACCTCCCATTGGGATGGAAAGCATTGGACTATTCAATACATATTCCCCCATGGCTGGCTTGATATTATGGCATTTTCCAAAGCAATTTATAGTTCCTCCATTTGCAACCATCACTTGACATTCTGGTGCTGGGTATAGGAAACAATTCAATTCCTTAGCTACCTTACAATGAATAAAATTATGGGCACTACTAGAATCAATCAACACTATTACCTTTTTCTTCTTGATATGTCCTTCTATATTGAGATTTTGAGGAGTGGTAATTATTGCCAATGCATTACATGATATGGTCAGACTCATTTCTTCTTATTCTAGGGTTTCTTCCCGGTGTATATCTTCTACTTTTGAAGTTTCTTCTTCATTTTCTTCCTCCTCTTCACAATCTATGTAAAATAATTTCTTCTCCATGCACTTATGACCTTTAGTGTATTTGCTATCACAACTGTAGCAAAGCCCTTTTACTCTTTTTTCTTCTAATTGTTATGGTGTCAACCTTGTAGTTTGTGGAAGTCTAGGAGTAGCAACACTTCCATCTTTATAGATGTGAGTGGTAGGCTTCCTTGTCGCCATAATTTTACATTCAATTTTTCTTGCCAACTTGAATGCCTTCTCCAATTAATCAGGTTCCCAAACGTGAACTTCATGTTGGATGCTATCCTTTAAAGTCCCCATGAAGACATCAATCATGTGTTCCTCTGGAATATCAGTTACCCTTATATTCAATTTTTGGAAGTCCTCAATGTGCTCCGCCACTGATCCCTTTTGTTTGAGATTTATCAATTGGCTAAAGAAGGTGTTTCTCTTTGTATCCTCATAATGTGCTATCATTTCCTCCGTAAAAATTGACCTAGTGACAATTTTTTTACGAGAGCAAAGCCATCGATACCATACAAATGTATTTTGTTCTAAATGTAAAGTTGCAATGCGTACCTTTTGTGTGTTTTGCACATTATTGAGATCAAAATATTGCTCCATCTGTAGTATCCATGTTACGAGGTCCTTGCCATCAAACTTCCTCATATCCATCTTTGGAATATGGTGGTTCTTCCATCCAACATTAGAGTTTATGAAATCACGATTAACATTTATTTTGTTCTCATCATGAGTTTCTTCTACTATATTTTTGCCATTAGGAAACATTTCTTGTATCAACTTTTCCAAACCTTCGATGTCTACTTTTAAATCATTCTTCATGTTTTCCATGTTGTCTTTCATTTTTTCATCGATCTTAGCTTCCATGTCATTCATCTTAGCTTCCATGCCCACTTCCATGCCATCCATCTTATCTTCCAAACCATTCATATTAGCTTCCGCGCCTTTCTTCAAACCATCCATCTTAGTTTCCAAGACTTTCTTCAAAACTTCCATTTCATTTTTTGTTTCTCTTTCCGATAGCAAAATTTGGTGCACTTGCTCTTGTAATTTTGATATCTCATGTTGTGTCTCTTCGTCTTCATGAGTCATATTAGAGCCTTCTGAAGACTTAATGGGTGTTGAATTATTTTTTGGGGGCATTTTAGAACCCAATACTGATATCTATTCTTCAATATGCCCTTGGAATAAATTCAAACTAATTTTTTTCAAACAATACTTAAGTAATTCAAAAAAAATACACACATTTTTCTTGAGTTTGAGGAGCTCGATATTGAAACTGAATTATATCTGTGATTTCAGATCTTCAATATCTGACATTTGGCCCTGAGGTAGCACTATGAATCCTCTTTCTAATTTCACAGGTCTGACCTGATTTGGATTCTTCCAGACAAAGTTATATTCAATCTCCCACAATGACCTAATTATGGACTGGTTCAGTAGAGCGAACTTGTATGAATTTCCATGTGTCACTGTTTGCTCCTTTGGCTCTGAAATTGATAAACATGAAACTACAGTCCATGTACTTCCAACCACTTTTTACAGAATTCCAATCCGATGCTCAGAGAGAGAATTATGAAGATTTTCCCACGATCACCTCTTTGAGATGAAATTCGGGACCCTGAAAAAGACCTAACTTCCACAAATCATATCTCCGAAAATATTGCGAACCAGCTCTGAAATTTTGCGAAGATGTTCCTCGGGATTTCGGCTTCATGCTCTAAAAAAATCAACTTCTGAACCTTCCTAGCAAAAAAGTTATAGCGAAAATGCCACGATGACCTGTTTGGTGCAGTGAAACCCTAGAATCCAAAGCTCTGATACCAAATGTTGTGAAACCAGCTCCAAATATAGAAGAAAAGAGATATCAACGCCTTAAAAATAAGCCACTTCGAGGAGGCAACCTCCAATACATTACATGAATGAACAATTCTTGGATGATACAAATGACAAAACCTCATTTCTATATATAGGAGTCCATGGGGCCACAATGTAATCATAGCCGACCTAACAATAATAATTTAAGGGCACAATAATAACAATATGGGGGTTACAGGGGTACAACAATAACAATAAGGGGGTTACACTAACAACAATAAGGGACTATACTAGTAATATAAGGACCTAATAGACATGGATATTCTTTTTGAAAAAAAAAAAGGAAGCATTTGACGTGTTCAGAGATTTCAAGGCTTTGATTGAAAATAAAACGGGAAATCTCATCAAAGCTTTCCGATCTGATAATTGGGGAGAGTTCACCTCCAATGAGTTTAATGATATTTGCAAATGTGCTGGAATAAAGAAAGAAACCATTGTGTCTTACAATCCACAACAAAATGGTGTGGTTGAGAGGAAGAAAAGAACCATTATGGAAGCAGTCAAAGTCATGTTGCATGATCAAAAGCTACTGAAGTTTCTGTGGGGAGAAGATGCAAATACTATTGTTTATGTGCAAAACAAAACTCTTCATCAAGCCTTAGAAAATAAGACTCCTGAAGAAGTATTCACTAGTAAAAGGCCTAAGGTGAGTCACTTGAGAATCTTTGGTTGTCTTGTGCACTTCCATGTGTCCAAAGAGAAAAGGAACAAACTGAAAGCTTCAGATAAAAAAGGTACGTTTGCTGGTTATTGTTAATTCAAAAGCTTATAGAATTTATGTACCTCGTTAAAGAACTATTGAGTTTAGTAGAGATGTAACATTTGATGAAGATGCAGCTCTTAGAAAATCAAAAGAAACTCCTCCTCTTGAAAGACAAGTTTTTAATGAAAAATATCCTACATCTGAGTCTGAACCGGAACCTGGCAATGCGTTCGTTAATAATCCCATGGGTTCTATGGATCCTTTAGATCCTCCACCACATGATACTTCTACCAGAAAGAGACCACTATGGTTGTGAGATACCTTGCAATATGTTGAATTACATGCTACCCCAAGAGGAACGTTCAAAGAAAGTAAGAAGAAAAGTGGGTTTCAAGGGTACGTTACTGTCATAAGCAACATCATTCAAGAAAAACCATCCACCTTTGAAGAAGCTGCAAAAGAACAAGTCTGGGAAGATGCCATGACTGAATAATATGAGTCCATCATCTAAAATGATGTCTGGGAAGTGGTTCTTAGACCTCAAGGTAAATATGTTGTCACTTTCAAATGGTTGATTAAGATTAAACATGGTGCATATGGTAGTATTGAAAAATATAAGGCTAGATTTGTAGCTGAAAGATTCGCTTAGAAACAGGGAATAGATTATGATGAGATTTTTGCACCTGTAGCTTGATATACTACTATTCGATCTATTGTTGCCTTAGCTTCTAGCTAAGGATGGACTCTTCACCAAATGGATGTGAAAACTGCATTTTTGCATGGCTTCCTCAAGGAAGAGATATTTGAGGAACAACCACAAGGCTTTGAAAAGCATGATAGTGAAACTCATGTAGGAAGACTGAAGAAATCCTTATATAGGTTGAAGCAAGCTCCAAGAACTTGGCATGATTGCATTGATAGCTACCTAATAAAACTTGGTTTCACATGAAGCAGTGCAAACCCAAACCTCTACTTCAAGACAATCCAAGGTATACCTCTGATTTTGGTATTGTATGTTGATGATTTATTCTTGACAAGAGGAGAACCTCTTATCCTCTAATGTAAGAGGATGTTAGCTTCTGAAATTGAAATGAAAGACCTTGGTTTGATGCATTACTTTTTGGGTCTAGAATTCTAGAAAAGACCTGGTGAAAGTTATCTTTCTCCGGGAAAATACATTGTTGTTAAGCTTCTTGAAAGGTTTGCTAAGGTAGAATGTATACTTCTATGGAAATGAACTTTAAGAAATTATGTGGCAAAGCTGCAGGACCTAGTCTAGAAAATCCCACAAAGTATAGACAGCTCATTGATGCTTTGATGTTTTTGGTAAACATTAGGCCTGATATATGCTTTGATGTAAATACTTTAAATCAGCATATGATTGATCCCTTTCATGCCCAATGGATTGATGTAAAACATGTACCCAGATACTTGCAGGGAACTATAAATCTAGGATTGAATATATTGCTAAAAATGTGAGACTTCATGGATATATTGATGTCAATTGGGCAGGTAATTATGTTGATAGAAAAAGCACTTATGGGTGTTGTTTTAGCTTGGGATCTGCCATGATCTCTTGGATGAGTAGAAAGTAGAAGTTTGTTGCACTTAGTATCTTTGAAGTTGAGTACATTGCTGCTAGCATGGCTCGATGTGTAGCAGTTTGGTTGAGAAATATTTTTGGGGAACTATTTGAGCAAGTTCCAGACACAACAGTGATATTTGTGACAATAAAGGCGGGATTCGTGTTGCAAAAAATCATGTGTTTCATGACAAGTCCAAGCATATTGAGATCAAGTATCATTATATCCGAGCTATGGTGCAAAGAGGAGCAGTGAGGCTCCATCACATCTCCATTGATGATCAGAGAGCTGACATTCTTACCAAGCCTTTACTGAAAGGGAAGTTCTTGGTTTTTAGAGAGCAACTTGGACTTATGGACGTGACCCTTCCGGGAGGTAGTCACGGTTGATCGAGAACACTGAGCTGCATTTCCCCCTGCCAGAGCTCACAAGATTAGGAAATGATGTCGAAAAGCTTCTGAGGATGAGGGACCTCTTGTGTAGTGTGTGCCACAAGAGTAGGCCTCAGTATGCATCTGACCCACAGACTGGGACGTGGGAAGCGCCACCTATCTGGCCAATAGGTGTAGTGAGACTTGTATGTGTGATTTTTCTAAGATGCAAGTGTTCCACCACTTGACAATTGATTGTGCTTGATTCTTGTCTATGTGATTTGTTTGAGTCTTACATATGTGATGTTTGTGTTCTATCACCTAATTTTTTGAAATATAAATTGGTTGAGTATAATCCTTGTCTATGTGGCATGTGATGGTTCTTTCCTTTCCAAATTTGTGACAAGTGGGCCATTCGTCTTTAGACTGTGACTTCATTGTTACAAATTTTACAAAGTAGAGTTGAAGTGAGATGAATGAAAGAGATCAGAGGAAGAGAGATCTTTGATGCAAAAAGAAATTCCTCCCTAGCTGAGAGGGAGTGTTAAAATTTGACAGCTCATGGATGAATTTCTCCTAGAAGAAATCATATCTTTCAGTTATGTTTGAACCACCTATAATAAAATTTCATTTCTAACAATTCTAATTACTTTCCAAAAAAAGTAAGTCACATCACAATTTGAAAGTGACTTTCCAAAAAATAGAAAGTTATGTCTAAATGATCAAGGATGATCTCGACATATCGAATCCACTTTAAAATCAAATCAATCATGATTATACAAGTTAAGAATTAATATTTTTATCCTTACTAGTATTATTATTATTATTAGACTATTATTTATAAAATAGTATAAAGTCATTCACCTTTAATGGATTAATAAAAATGAATTCTCTCATGAAATAAGTAAATTAAATTTAGAATCTCTTACATAGAAAATTTAACCTCTCTCTTGGAATGAAATAGTAACTCCACACTTAAGAGAATGTAACTCTCCATCACTAATTCAATGTATGGCAAAAGTGTAACTCATTAAATGCACTTGTAACTCCCTCATTCAATTCGATTTGTAACTCTCACCAAATATTCTTTCATATCTAAATGTATCTCTCTCTCTCTCCCTAATTCGAATTATAACTCCTCAAGACAAGTATACCTCTCTCTCTCATCTTGGGATGAGTTACACTTCTCCGCAAGTAAATCCTCCCTCGTGGAATTCAATTCTCATATTATTGGCTCAAGGAATGAATTCATTTTTAACTCCTCTCATTTCTCATCTATTTAAGAGCAAGCAATTGAGAATTGAGAGTAACATGTTCATTGTGAAGTAAGAAGCTAGAGTTGAGTGTGTGCAAGAGAAGTGTGAGAGAAAGTGAAGAGTAAGAGCAAGGGAAGAGTTGGAGCAAGTGTGTAGGACAAAATCTAATCAAGAGAAGTAGAAGATCTTCAAGCAAATAGAAAGAGAATTTCAACTGCAAGTTGATCAAACATTGGTGACTTCATTCATTCTCATTATCTCTCTCTTTGTACTCTGTTGAACAATTGAATAAATCTAATAGGAGAAGAATCAATTGGGTTTTGCCCTAGTCATTGGACCTAACTCTTAGTGTCTCATATTTTTGCTTGGTTGTCTTCATATGATCCTTAAGTTTATGTTCTATTTACAATTTTTGATCTGAAAAGTTGTGAAGAATAAATTTGCATTCTAAGTATTTGTAACAACATAGTACACTGAGTTTTCTGCAAAGTGCATTCAGTTTTCTACAAAGTGCATTCAGCTTTTTGCGAAGTACATTCAGTTTTCTGCAAAGTACATTAAGATTTATGCAAAGCGCATTCATTTCCATTCAGTTTTCTGCAAAGTGCATTCAATTTTCAACAAGTACATTCAGTTTTTTGCATAGAACTTTTAAGTTTCTGCAAAGAATTTTTTAATTTATGCATAGAACTTTCAAATTTTAACAAAACACTATCAGTAAACGTTGAACATGAACCACATGGGAAGAAAGGGTTCCATTCTATTTGCAATGAATTTTTGTTATATAATTTAGCATGCATAGGATAATTGAGTTGAACGTCGACGTAGAAAGAGGTCATTATGTTCCATAGTGGAAGAATTGTTGCCTCTATATCTCCATGAAGCCACAATTTTGTATTATGTGAATGAGATGCATAATCAGGCAAATAAGGCGACATGTTGTAGTTTGACACAATCCATGCCAACTATTAAACTTCATAATGAGTAAAAATTCTTTCTAATTTTTGCATTATAACTCAAAGAAGAAAGCTAGTCCATTTTGCTAGAGTTTTTCTCAAAATAGGGTTCTCTATGTTGTGTCCACACTTCCTAAAGTTTTTAATCCTAATTATGCAAATGTTTTTATTGATTTAAAAGAATTAAATTTAATTTTCATACATCAAATTAAATTCATCATATTTTCACTACCATTCTTCATGTCAACATTCTAAGGCTCTGTGAGAAGCAATACATTAGTTATGAGCAAAGCCTTAAAACACTAATGATTCCAAGAGTTGCAAGATCATAATGAGATCATAATCAGTAGGTACAAGTAGAGAATGAAGCACTAAGAAAGATAGTCCAACACTAGGGTGAGGAAAAATAATGGATTGCAAACCAAATTGTACAACAACAAAAAATCCTTATTAAAATCATGCAAGGGATAGAAATGTACATAAAGAAATTTTTGTACAATCTCAACTAAATGAACCAACGTGGGGAAGAAATAAATCCATGCAAAATTTATATAATGAATTGCCCGAGCTTTTTGAGATTGTTGAAAAAGTGAAGGGGAGAGCAAAGCCTTCTATCTTGACAGAAGAAGCAAAACTCTCACGAAGCCGAGCATGGTAAGCACATCGATTTAGAGCTTCACCTCAACTTTCAGAAAGACAAGTCATGAATGGTGTCGCAACCAAGATCAAGAGAGGAAGCATTAAATAATTTACCAATGATACTTAGGGTAGCAACAAATGAAGTTGAGCTTCCAAAGAGTGAAGCATGCAACTCAAGGACTGCAAAAATTACAACCTCTTAGTAGAGTTCTTGCAAGTTGTCCAAGAATAAGCTGGGAGAAAAAGACCTGAAGCCAAAGCCAATGCTAGAGGCAAGAGTAAACTTCCTCAAATTATTTAATTTTTTGGGACCAAAACCCACCAAAATGGATCAATATAATATGCTCAATCTTAATAGAAGCTTTTGAGGCCCAAAAACCTTTGAAAACGGGGAGGTATGTCCAAAATTCTTCAATATGATATGTCTCCTTCCTTGGTGTTTTATGGAGTGGAAACACGAAGTTGTGAACTTGTAGGGACCATTGTCAAGACCAACCTTAAAACCCATTAGGCAAAGCCAAAATTGAAAGCTACCCATTTGAGGCTCAAAAAGAAACTCTTTAGGGTAAAAAAAAAAAAAGCATTATCAGCATAATAAATATTACATTGTGATAATGCACCTCTATAGCCTCGAAAGAAACTATCATGGACCAAAAATTTAGTATGAAATAGTTATGCCCCCCCAAAGTGTTGATGTATCGATTTGATTGCCACAGTGACGTGGATACCACATCCAACTCTCATCACTCACATGTCGAGCTAGTCATGTATGCACAGTGAAGAAGGTCATAGACGGTCCAACACCCTAACAATAATCGGGGGATGGGGCATGCAAAAACCTAACCATAACCATAACAATGATCGTAAGATGTTAAAAAGTGAGCCACAATAGAACAAACAAACTCCATTTTATTTGTAATTATTTATGTTCCATAGTTGAGAAATGTAGAGCCGTAAGTTAATACAGCAATGCAAATTTGTTGAGAGGGTTGCAATGTCTTCCAAAATGGAGTTGTTGCTTATATTGTTCCATGAGAACCACAACTTTGTATTATATCGAATCAAAATACATAGAAAAGTAGAGAAGAAAAGGTGCCTTGTGGAACTTTATTGCGAGGCATGGAGACTATTAAACTCTGAGTAAATAAATAGTTTCTATGAATTTTTGCATCCCCTCTAATAAAAGAAATAAAGATCTAATCCCTCATTTTGTAGTATTTCCAAAAAATGGGTTTCTCCATTGTAAAACAGGGTGTCCATGATCCTTATAGTGCTTTACTTGTTGAATTTTCATGCATGAATTCATTGGTTTAAAATACATCAAACCTAAGTAATATTTGCAAGATATAGTATAATCTCACTATATTTTCATTCTCTCTCTTCATAGGAGTAGATTGTCAAGGTTCATTTTGGCAAACTACACAATGAAATTTCCACATAAGTTTACAAATCAAGGAGAAACTTTGTTAAAAAGAAATATAAGTGTCAAATTCAAGATAACTAAACTCTCGACGATGCCCCTAAATATATGACATTCTATATTGCAAGGGTTCAACAAAGATAATTCTTTTACTTGTATTCATAGATCAGCGTTAATTGATGCAAAAAATAGTCTTTGTATCATTTTTATTTCAAGCTAGCACACTTCTCACAAGGCAAAGGTCCATTTGTCAATAGATTTTATTTGTATATAACAAACGTACTGTAAATGTTTAACCAGTGATTTACTTAGTTCGACAATCATTTTGCACTTCTTCTTTTTCAACTTGAAATCATGGAAGGGATTTTTACTTTGAGTAAAACAAGCCTTACAAAAATGGTCAAAAGAGGAAATCTATAGATCTCCTTTGGAAAGTCCAAAAAAAAAAAATGATATCTACAGATCTCCATGGCTAATATGTGTTTTCATTAGTTATCCCAAGGGTTAGCTCAACCAATTTTCAATGTTGTTTCTCAAATAGCAGTTGCATCCCAGTTGATGCCTTGTTCAAAACCTCCTCTAGGTGAGGCGCATTGGCCTACATTGACGAGTTTACTAGTGTTTCCAGTATTTTTGTCAGTTTCTAACATAACAACAATATGTAAATAGAGAAGGCTATCAAACAAACTTGACAAGGTTTGGCCCTGCACCTGTGGCATCTGGTTCTAGTTTGGCAATTTTTTAATTTGGGTTTCATATGAAGAACAAGTTGATGATGTGTATGTGACATAGAGAGAACAAAATATGAAAATAAGTTATAACATTATTACATGTGAATAAAACTGGAAAGATGGAATAGATAAGTTTAAGTTCCGAGTGTTGAAATTCTATGGCAAGGTGCAATATAATAAAATTTTATGCTTTGATAATTACTTCCTAATGATCTCAAACAATATTTCTCAAGCCATTGATATCATTGAATAATTATACAGAAAATATCAATAGTAAATGCAATGGAAATAGTAAAGAACATAGAAAGACAGTCATGCACAATGGACACAATATGTTTCACCTGGGATGTTGAGAAATGAGGGTGTTTAATTCAATTTCTCTTTCACGATAATTACTTGTGATTTCATTATGCTCCTTTACTTAGATCTTATCTTTGTTAGATGATTACGTTCTTCATCAAATCAATTATCAAATGCACAAGAGACACAATATTTAGGCTTTCCATCCAGGGCCAAAACCTCTCTCCCTCTTGGAGAGGAAAACCTGAAAATCATTCTTCTTATAGATCATCAATTAATGAGTACCAAGAACATGACAAAGACCCTTGACATCAGTATGCCTCCCAAGACCCTTGTCACTTGCTCTTCTAGGCTCCTTATGTTTATCTTGCTTTTCTGCACCATGTTGCATCATCGTTAGGAAAGCTCAGTTCCTAGCCCTAAACAGTGATGTCCTTTCCTTGATTTGACCTCAGCCTCTTGCTATGATATCCTTATTGTGATAGGCTTTTTCCTCCATGAATAGATCTCCTTTCACTGTGATGATCGTCTTACTTGTTGCCTTCTTTTTTTTGTAAATATATATTACTGAATTTGAGAGATCAATGACAAAGGCTAGCACTACCTTTCCTCCGCATTGATCTCAGTCCTTTTGTATTCCTTACAACCTGCCTTGATGAGTTGCTTCAGCACTGTATAGACACCACTTTCGGCACTACATAGAAGACCCTTTTCTTTGTTGTGGTAGCCCTCAGCCTACCTGAGATATGTGAGGTGAGTTTCACCCAAAACAGAGACAACAAGAAGGCCTTTCTTCCTTCGCTGAACTCCCTTTCCTCTTCATTGGACAACTTCCTTCTTTCGCACCAAAACGCAAACTATGATCTGCACTTCTATCTCAAAACATGTCTGAACTAATCTGCCCAAATGAGGTCGCAGCCCCTCCTATATATAGGGATTGTCTCCCTCTTCTAGGACGACATGTCTTTCTGTAGGTGA
The DNA here is from genome assembly GCA_034641835.2 of Pinus albicaulis. Classification (NCBI taxonomy): domain Eukaryota; kingdom Viridiplantae; phylum Streptophyta; class Pinopsida; order Pinales; family Pinaceae; genus Pinus; species Pinus albicaulis. The sequence continues at coordinate 1,052,105,444 of CM076575.1, read as the reverse complement.
GCCGACTTGAACAGATGTTTGTGGGTTCACTTGACAAGGAGTGTCTCCAACATGTTTGAGCCGACTTCAAGGAGCATATTGACAAGGTCTTGGAGCATACAAATTGCATCAATAATTTTCTTTTACAAGTGTAACAATCCTTCATATACATGACTCTAAATTATACATTTATGACAAGATGACAACCCCTAAAGACATCAAGAATAAGTCTTTGACCTATAATAAAAACTCCTTGCTCATGAAACCCATGAAGCAAGCATTACAAAATACATTTTATTATCTTTGTCTCCTTCATTACATAAATTCATAATTACTTAGTCATTATGAAGGTCGAACCTGGTTACACTCTCCAAAATGGGAAACTCAAACTTGCGATAAAGCCCAACTATTTCTATTCTTGTACAAACTTTGCGCACATGGCAAAAGACTGTAGGGCATATCACAAAGACAAATATAATGATCCCTGTCAATATCCTAGAAGCAATTTTGCAAGAAGAAGTCATGATTTCTTATTCATGAAAAAGATAGAGTGCTTCAATTGCCAAAACATTGGACATATGTCGCGTGATTGTAACTTGACTTGGGCCCCTGCACAAGCTAGAACCATGCCAGAGAAGAAAGTTACACAAGTTGAATCTGGAAGTCTCTTAAACACTCCAGCCAACAACCCATGTTGTTGATTTGATGAAGACATCCTTGATATTCCAAATGGTTGATGATGAGACTCTGCTAAAAGAGAAGACCATGCATACTGTTAGGTGGAGACTATGATTCTTAAGAATTTTTGCAGAAGTTATCTGTGATTGGGCCCTATGAAATCCTTGATGAGTCACAGATGGACAATCATTTTTTGATAGATCATCTCTTTGGAGAAACTCCATTGAAGAACATAATCCCTTACTCATTTGATGGACCATTGTTGAAGATGTCTCCCACTTGATCACAAGGCAAGCAATCTTTCTTAAAAAGCTAGAATTTATGCAGGCAGGGGGAGTTGATTCATCACATGAAGAAATGCAATCTATCATGGACCACATTGCCAAAAGGAAGAGCACCATGACAGGGGGAGCAACGTACTTATGAAGAATTATTATTGATGAAGAAAATATGATGAAGAGAAGCAGCTTGATAGGGGGAGTACTTGGGCACCCCGTTGCCATTGATGTCAAAGGGGGAGAGAATGTTGGAAGGGCAAGAATATTGCCATCAATGAAAAAGGGGGAGACTGTTGGTCAAGGTTGTCATTGATGTCAATATGGCATTAACCGAGATGTCAATATTCTTGAGATGATTGGTTCAAGATGATGATGTCATGCCATCAATGAAGATGTCAAATCACAAAGAAGTCAAACCACTAATGAAAGAAGCCCTAAGAAGTCCTTGATCTAATGTTGCATGCACATGATGATCTAGATCTTAACCCTTGATGTCATGTGATGATGTCATACACTTTGATACTTGATGATGACATATGATGATCATGGTTGGAGATCATTTGAGGGTTGGAAGTCTATTTTGGAGCTCTCTTAAAAATGTTGCACTATAACATATCACTGCACCATTATGTGATGACATGTGTGATGCACTCATTGCTGGACATTATCACGATGACGAGGATGTCCTACATGTTCCTATGATGATAAAGAAGCTAAATAATGGAGAATACAAACAATGGAGAAGCCAAACAAAGAAGCCATATTGTCCTAATCATTTTCTGCACTAAATAATTCAAGGGCAGTCACAATGAAAAATGTTTTTCACCACCTTAAGAGGCAACCTTTCAAAATGGATCCTATACCATCTTGTAGAGCATATTTTTCCCTTTCTAACGAGCCTTTACTTGCCCCAAAACTCCCAGTAGTTTGTGAGAAAATCATTTTTTAAGTTCAAAATTAATACTTTTTAAGGCTAGCCGACCTACACTCATACATTCATGTCGGCCTCCTTCCAAAAGACGTGTTTCTTTATTAAAGGTCGAAATCTAGTATAAATTGGCGTCCAACACTTCATTTCACCAAAAAATCCGGTGATCATTTCAGAGAGAAATCACAGGAACAGGTAGGAGGCCGAGGAGAATGTTTTTTAAGCATTGTTTGGGCTAGATTTCAACAAGGAACAAGTTGTATATATCTTGGTTTGTTGAATACTACTTGGACAGCGAATTGGTGTAGACTTTCTCTTTCAGACCTACAAAGAATTTATGTTTTAGGACCTATTACAAACCTTCGCTTCAGCCTGTAACTCCAACCCACCACAGTCCTGAAATTTGGATTGTATAAGCCTGCAATTTTGGTGCCTGTGCAAGCAACTTCAGGTCTACAATTTTGGCCTTGTGGCCAGCGAACTCAGGCTTGCAATTTTGGCCATATAGACCTGCAACTCGACCCCTCTTGTGGTCAACTTTCAGCCTAAAACTAGGAAGAATTACAGACCTATTTGCAAACCCTGTAGAGACTAAACTTGGGTCCTGTAGATAACCATTGTTGAAAAGTATCTAGACATGTGAGGCACATACAGTGTTTAAGAGCAAGCCATAAGTATACACAGTCATATCTTGCAGAAATTTTTGGTTGAATATTCTTTGAAGTCCTACAGTGACATTCTTGCAGACTTGAGAAGACATCCAAGCACATCTATTGCAAACCTACAGTGATATTTATTTGCAAACATGTGGCGACATCTAGGCGTACTTTGTTGACATGCGGTAGCACTCCCTTGCAGATTTGTGAAGATGGTCTACACCTTAGGATCACTGTAAAAGGAGTGTGAAAACCTATTGAAGACCCCTTTGGAGCATTGTCTTGAAGATATCCTTGAAGCATAATTTGGGCCTTGTTTAAAGACTACTATGAAAATCTAATGGAGGCATGAACAGTGCTTTGGGTTTGAAGACATTCCTTGAAGATCGTGAAGATTAGTTTCTGGAGCAGACTTGGTGCAGCATAGTAAAGAATCTTGAAGACATCTTGGAGTACCTTGAAGACATCTTGAAGGGATTGTGGATAAATACCTTGTTGGGCCCTTGTGAGGAGATCTTGAAAAATCCCTTGGAGAGGCCTAGAACAAGTGCAGAACTAGGGCTGCTCATTAAAGACACATTGAAGATTTGTGGAGATCATTAGAGACCATGATATCATCATGAGTTGATTTGGAGATATTTGTCTAGGTACTGTGAAGGACAGTGAAGACACTTTCATGATAAGACAAGTTTGTCATTGATAGAGTTACGTGGAGACTAAGTGATGGCATTGCAGAAGATTGAAAGGGATCGTTGAAGAAGACATTGGGAGCCGTGAAGAATAACCAAAACATATTTTGACGAAGTGAAGCTGAGGGTTGGTGCCCAAGAGGTTGGAGCCTCATAGAGACAAGGTCGATGCCTTGGAAGATAGGGTTGGAGCCCTAGAGGATTGGAGTCCTCAAGAAAACAGGTCGAAGCTTGTACTAGAGATAGGGTTGGAGCCCTAGAGGTTATTGCCTCAAATTGACCAGGTTGGAGCCTTGGAAAGTCCAAGTCGGTGCTTGGCACAATACAGGTTGGAGCCTGGAAGATTGGAGTCTTCATCTAGGGTTGAAGCCCTATACTATTACTGTACTCGGTTTATTGTAAAGAAGAAATTAATAAAAGTATTTATTCCATCATTGTCCATTTTGTGTTCTAAATATAAGTGATATTTGGTAAAACTAACAATTGACAAGAAACATTGATTCACCCTCCTCTCAGTATTTCCAACAATTGGTATCAGAGCCAGTACCTTCACTCAAAGCCTAACAGCTTGAAGGTTGATCATTAGAACACAAATGGCAAAGCCAAGGAAAAAAGTCTCCAATCCTCCTAAAGAAGTGTCTTCCTCAACCATCAAAATTGAAGTCAACCAATTTGCGAAGGCTCCATTGTTCAATGGAAATTTTGATATATGGGAGGCAAGAATGAGGAATTTCTTGAAGACTCAAGGAATTGAAGTTTGGAAATCGGTGATTACTGATGACACAAAGGACGAAGAATCCAAGGAGTACAATACAAGAGAAATGAAGGAAATTTTGAATGGGTTACCAAATTCTATGAAGGCCAATTTTGAAAAATGTTCATCAGCAAAAGTCATATGGGAGAAACTTCATGATCTTCATTCAAAAGGAGCGTTGACAATGATCTCTAGTCAAGAAGATGATGGAAAACAAAAAATAAGTCCAAAATCCATCAAGGAAGCTGAAGATAAGAGAGATGACAACAAGGCTAAAGAAGACCTAGAAGATGAAGAGAACAAACAAGACTTTGAAGAAGATCTCCTGAATAAACGTATGGCTTCCATGTAAGAGATTAACAGTTTGAAAAAGGAAAATAAGGAACTTAAGAAGAAAGCGCAAGATGGTAACCAAGAGAAGACAAGGAAGAAAGTTGACTTTGTCAAGCTTCAAGTACAAGAAAGAGATGAGGAGCTTGCAAAACTTAAAAAGCAATTTCATCAAAACAAAAGAAAGCATCATGAAGAAGTCATATCTATGAAAAATCAATTGGATAAGGCAAAGAAAAGGGAAGAAACTTTGTCAAGCCACCTTGAACAAAGACTTAAGAGCTTGAACAATCTTGAAGCAGAGATTGGTCAATACAAGGAAGAGGTCTCCTCTCTTAAATCTCAACTAGAAGAAAAGGATGAAGAAATCTTCAAACTAAAATCAGACATCAATCTTCTCAAGGTCGAAACATGTGAAGCTACAAGAATAAAAGAAGAAATGGAGAGCAGTCTAACAAAGGAGAATGAATAAATCTTCATAATGAAATCGAATATCATCTCCCTTAAAATCGAAGCACACGAAACAACAAGGATGATGGAAGAAATGAAGAAGCAACTAGTCATGAAAGATGAATATTGTGAAAAATTGAAAGAAGAAATTGTCTCTCTTAAAAAGGAAGTTGACTTTCAGAATAAGAACTTGAAGAGTTCTCAAACCCTAGATGGCATCCTAAGTCATCAAAGATCCCCCCTTGATAAATCAGGTCTTGGCTATGCAGGTGAACCCTCAAGCAAGAATGATAACACTTTAAACAACAAGGATGTGAGGAAGCCAGAAAGAAATGATACCCCCATTTCCAGCAAAGGCAAGAGTCAAGATGACATTAGAAGAAACCCTACTCCAAAGAGATTTACAGATGATGTCAAGAATACAAAAGGAAATTATCAAAGAATTCCAAGGCAAAAAGACTTCAGAAGTACTTCAAGGTACTCTTCATCTCCCAGGTACCAAAGTATATTTTTTGGATATTGCTATTCTTGTACAAACTTCGGGCACATGGCAAAAGACTATAGGGCATATCACAAAGACAAATATAATGGTCCCCGTCAATATCCTACAAGCAATTTTGCTAGAAGAAGTCATGATTTTTTATTCATGAACAAGATAAAGTGCTTCAATTGCCAAAACATTGGACATATGTCACATGATTGTAACTTGACTTGGGCCCCTGCACAAGCTAGAACCATGCCAGAGAATAAATTTACACAAGTATGGAGAAGGAAACAAGTTGAATCTGGAAGTCTCTTGAACACTCCAGCCAACAACCCATGTTGTTGATTTGATGAAGACATCCTTGATATTCCAAATGGTTGATGATGAGACTCTGCTAAAAGAGAAGACCATGCATATTGTTAGGGGGAGCCTATGATTCTTAAGAATTTTTGCAGAATTTATCCGTGATTGGGCCCAATGAAATCCTTAATGAGTCACAGGTGGAAAATCATTTTTTGATAGAACATCTCTCTGGAGAAACTCCATTGAAGAACATAATCCCTTACTCATTTGATGGACCGTTGTTGAAGATGTCTCCCACTTGATCACAAGGCAAGCAATCTTTCTTAAAAACCTAGAGTTTATGCAAGCAGGGGGAGTTGGTTCATCACATGAAGAAATACAATCTATCATGGACCACATTGCCAAAAGGAAGAGCACCATGACAGGGGGAGCAACATACTTATGAAGAAAATATGATGAAGAGAAGCAGCTTGATAGGGGGAGTACTTGGGCACCTCGTTGCCATTGATGTCAAAGGGGGAGAGAATGTTGGAAGGGCAAGAATATTGACATCAATGACAAAGGGGGAGACTGTTGGTCAAGGTTGTCATTGATGTCAATATGGCATTAACCGAGATGTCAATATTCTTGAGATGTCTGGTTCAAGATGATGATGTCATGCCATCAATGAAGATGTCAAATCACGAAGAAGTCAAACCATCGAAGAAGTCCTTGATCTAATGTTTCATGCACATGATGATCTAGATCTTAACCCTTGATGTCATGTGATGATGTCATACACTTTGATACTTGATGATGACATATGATGATCATGGTTGGAGATCATTTGAGGGTTGGAAGTCTATTTTGGAGTTCTCCTAAAAATGTTGCACTATAACATATCACTGCACCATTATGTGATGACATGTGTGATGTACTCATTGTTGGACATTATCACGATGACGTGGATATCCTACATGTTCCTATGATGGTAAAGAAGCTAAATAATGGAGAATACAAACAAAGAAGCCATACTGTCCTAATCATTTTCTACACTAAATAATTCAAGGGCAGTCACAATGAAAAATGTTTTTCACCACCTTAAGAGGCAACCTTTCAAAATGGATCCTATACCATCTTGTAGAGCATATTTTTCCCTTTCTAACGAGCCTTTACTTGCCCCAAAACTCCCAGCAGTTTGTGAGAAAATCATTTTTAAAGTTCAAAATTAATATTTTTTAAGATTGGTCAACCTACACTCATACATTCATGTCAGCCTCCTGTTGAAGCCTAGAAAATATCTGCTTCAAACATCGGGGAAAACCACCCGGTCGGGACCTTAAGACAGCTCCTTTTCCGTTTGGTGTGGTGGCTCCGACTGGATTTAAAGGACCAGTTTCCTTGTAACTAAATGGATTGGATTGGATGGGTGGAAATGGGACTAAACTAACTGAAATAAAACTATCTAATTTAAGCTAAATACTGATAAAGAAATTCTAGCACTAACTCGGGTAGCTATATGTGAATACTGATAAAGAAATTCTAGCACTAACTCGGGTAGCTATATGTGAATACAACTTAAGATTGTTTCAATTCAACAATAACCATAAAAATGTATTATTAATTAAATTGAAATATGCAGAAACAAATAAAGATAACTCTGTTTAAGAAATTAAACAGAGTTATATAAACATATTGCATTCATCATTGTATACCATTTACATATAACTATGAAAAATAACGTTTCAATTATACTCAGAAATGATATATTAAAGGAAGCGTTGTTAAAACAAATATACATATAAATGATAGCAATTTTAAAACGAATATCATAAAACAAAAGAGATCAACCGTGAACAGATAGAAATACCTTGTTCATCTTGAAGACTTTCAAATGCAATCTGATACTCTATCCAATAACTCTAATGCAAAACCAAATTCCAAGGTACAGAAATGCAACACTTCAAAGATAGTTCCACATGAAAATCACCAGATGTGATCCTTTTCAAAAAATATATAAGACAATGGAGTACAGAAATGCAATCTCCAAGTCCAAAAATATTAAGATCCAGGACCTCTCTCTAAATGCATGATAGGGGTTTAAATACTACTTAACTAACTCTAAAAATAGTTTATTACAAAAATTAAGGATTCGGTTCCATGACCGTCCTTTTCCTAGGCTAAAATACAGTGAAATTAAAACTAAATCTATCTATCTATTAACTTGATCTTTAAGCTTGCAGGCATCCAGCATAGTTTTGAGAAGATGCGGTTGACCGACTTCAGAATTCAACTGTCCTGAAAAGACAGAGTCGGCAAGCGTAGGAGCAATCTTCTCCGTAGCATTGATGATACAATTGAGCGCACTGTGCTGACTGTGTGGTTTTACCAAGTACATCCAGTATGAGTCCCAATTCAATCTTGTCAGCCCTTGGATGGATTTTGCTCTTTCTTCTGCCTTTTGCCTCCATTCTGTATGCAGTTGATTTGCCTGTGGGAGATATCCTGGAACAGTTTCAGAAATCAAGTTAGCTTTGTGTAAATTGTCATTTACACAATCAGTGAGAGTGTTTGCCGCTGTAGATGCCTCCTCTGCTGCCCTTTCTGCTCTTCTGATTTGTGCATCCCAATTACTAAACAGTATTTCTTTATGGTTCTCGTTAATGATGGGTGCACCAGCTTTTCTGCCTTCTTCTGTCTTTTGCCATGCTAGATAATCATTGATCTTTTCATTAATCAAATCATAATCATTTCGTAGATCTACGACATGACTTGTGATTTTATTGCTTTCTTGGCACAAAGAATTCCATTGCAATATTTTTTGGCAGAAAACTTCCTCTTGTTGCAGTAGTTGATTGTTCAAAGAGATGGTTTCTGAAATGAATTCTGGAAGCTTAGGATCATCCTTATGCTGTTCTTGGATAATCTGTATTTGTTTGTCTTTATCAGCGAGACTTTTTTGATGTCATGTTTGCATTTCTTGAAGTTGTTGTTGTAACTCTTCAAGTCTTAATTGTGCTTCCTTATTGGCCTGTACCTGTTGCAATTGCTGTTGCAGAGCCTTTATCTGTTCTTCTTTTTCATCCAACAAAAGTTGTATCTCAACTGCTTTATCAATTGTTGCAGAAGCATAAGCTCCTGTTATTTGAGATAACTTAGTGAGATTGTGAGTAGGCTCTGTGGCAGGATCTTTCCACAAAACATCTACTTGTTCTGGTTCAGTAGCAATTGCACTTTCTATTTTTCTCTTTTTCCTTTGTCTCTTTACTACTGCTTTGTATTTTTGGCTATAAAATACATCCAGAGGAGGAATGTCTTCTACATTAAGTACAATTTCAAAGGAGGGTGTGATTGGTATGTGCTATGTTACTGTGGCTGTGCTGCTTGTTCCTGTGTTCAAAACTTTGGTTGTCTGGACAGGGGTCTGTACATTCTGTCCTTATACATTAATCAATTGATTAAAGGTTTCCCATTCTTTATCTAACTCAATGGTGACTGGCTGTTGCTGTACATTGGGTGGAGGAGGATTTGTTTGTTGAGAAGTCAAAATTTGCTGTTGAGTAAGCTCTTTAGATTGTGCAGAATCTTTAATGGATTCTTCCATTTTATCTTCCTTTTCTTTAGACTTATTGGAGTGTTCAGAATCTCTGTCAGATTTTGATTTGGATTTACCTGTACTTGAACTGCCGCTAAGACTAACACTAGGAGTTTGCTCCCTTGCGGGCTCTAAGCATAGATTATCCAAAGGAATAGGAATTAGTCTCCTTTCTCTGTACAGCTTGAATTCCTGAAAATCCTCTGGAGATAGCTGCGCTTTAGCTGAATTCAAAACCTCTTTGAATGAATTTCTTTCTTGGAACATATCATCAAAAAGATCCTGCTCCCCGACAAATTCCCTTACTTTGATTGCATTGGTAAAATTCTTAACAATATCATTTTGGTCAAATAACCTTCTTGAGAATTTGAACAGCTGTAGGCATGTAACGTTGCCTATCTCTTGAAATGCATGACCAATATCCAACAGTGAAAATGTTCCACATTTTATGGAAAATTGTGGCCAAATGCCCTTTTTCTTGTCTTTTAAATCTTTTGTTATACCTCCCTGGCCACAGGTCTGATAAGCAATTTCCCAAGCTACAAGTCTATCTGGAACATATAAGGGTAAAACATGGGGAGAAACATAACTTCCAAAAACCCTAATATAGGTGAACAATTCTTCTCCAAACCATCTTGCGACGGGGAGAATATCAACTTCTGTTTCTGAGGATAACCTCGGGGCATCCTTATTATACAATGTTCTGTACAATGGCAGCATTATTCCATGACAAATTTGGTAAAAATGGGGGACAAAATTAGACTCCCATATTTCTTTATGGTATACATGAATGGGCAAAGGACCGTGGATAGTCCATTTCCAGCCCATCACAGGGAATTTAGAGACATAGCAGATGGCGTCCATGACATAAGCAGATAAATAAAAAGGCGGATAAACCCGCTGGGAAACATTTCGTTTAGACCGGTAATGAAAAATAGCAGTGGTGAGATTATCATATAGGATTTTGGCTCAATCTACAATTGTAGAATTAACAGCCGCATTCAACAAAGGAAGCCATTCGGGTAATATCATATTTATGTCAGGCTTTCCAAAAAGCCTGCATAACATGGCAGCAGTAAAACAATAAGGAGAGGTAAGTGAACCCGTGCTGTACATACCGTGTTTGTTCTTCTTCAATGGTTCACTTCTTTTGGTCCACTCCTTTGTGCATTCTGCCAAATTTGAGTGTTCTTTGGCAAACTCTTCCATAAATTGCTTGTTGAAAGTTGCCTGAGGTTCTGGCATCTTATACATTAATCTCAGATCTTCTATGGTGAATGACCCAATTAGCTCTTCAGATGGAGTTCTGAATTGTCTGTCTGAAATATCTATGCTATCCAGCACCCATCTCACCATGTCTGTATATGGGAGAATCCTTGGCCTTGTTGCTATTCTATGTAGAAATGAGCAAGCCAAGTCTCTAAGGGTTGCTTCAGACGTATCCTTTGAACCTGCTGTAGCTGCAACTTTTATCACCACAGGGTTTTCATCTTCTAACAGTTTATACATTCCCTCCCAAGTGGATATACCGGTGTCCTTGTTACAGGCGGTGTCTGCGTATAGCGAAGCCATTTCTTTGTTCTTAGAACTTGAGCTCTTCTCCTTCTTACCCATAATGTTTAGTGGAAGCTTTGTATAGTGGTCTGCTCCTTCGTGCCTGCGTTTTACGAATAAATGAGAGTAATGATATAAGAAAGGTGATGAGACTGTTTTGAATGTGAAAGCGGATGAAATATAATATTTAAATTGTGAAACGACTTTCAATCTAAACACAATCTCTTTTCACATTAATAATCAATGCAATCATTTAATATAATCATTAAAGCGCATAACGGATTTGACATATGGGAAGATTGCCTTGGGATAGCGCGCCTACATGAATCTGCGACATTGCGATCTGCGATTTGCTGCACAATATCGCAATATCGCAATGTCGCAATATCGCAAAATGAATTCATCGCAGTCATAAAAATAGCGCAAAAGTGGAAATTGCGCAATAGCGCAAAAGCGCATATCGCAAAAGCGTAGAATCACAAAAGTACACAATCGCAAAAGCACAGAATCGCAAAAGCGCAGAATTGATAAGAGCACAAAAGATATTTATTAATCATTTCTGTTTTCTGTGCTATGCGATCTGCGATCAATGCGTTTTATATATACTATTTTGTTATGGATGCGCTATCTTGTTTCAAGAGCAATTTTATTATAATCTATCATAAACTTAAGTGTTTCTAAATATTCTTTCTAAGGGATTTCTATAATTTTATGATAGAAAGTTTTATTTGAAAGGCAAACAAATCCTAATTGATTTTTTTTGGATTTTTAACTAAGGGTCCCCATTTATTTAGTATTATTACTAATAATAAATAAAAGGGGGGTTGTTGTTGGTCACAACAATTGGCGATTCACTGAAAGAAACAGTTATCTCTGAAAAAATAAAATGAACATTCTATCTTTAGTAAGTAAAGGTTTTTAAAGATAATGAAAACTATCTTAGGATAATTCAAATAAAATGCTGCTATGAAAAATAAAAATAAAAATCATTTCATAATTTCTGTCTAATTCCTTAAGAAATAAAAACATTTTGAGTTATATCAAGCTTTGATTGGTGTTAATAATGAAGTAAATGGATTTCTCCAAGTTTTGGTTTTATAATATACTCTATTGTCATAGGTATTGCCTCTGCTGCCAGCAAACGTTCATAGTCTCGACAGGGTTACCTTTAAACCATTAACCATTCATTGTCCCATCCAACTAAAATTATGACCTTTTAAAAGATAAATTCATAAGACCTAGTATCTCATGTTTTTGTCTTTATTTATTTTTATTCTTAAGAGCCATTGTTCTGGTTTGGTAGCGAGTTAATAACAATGTCATTCACTAGTTATAATTAAACTGAACAAGCTGGCTCGTGATGAGACCCCTTGTCTTATATTTATAAGCCATTACCCTGTTTTGGTATGCAGTATTGGTAATGTCATTTTTATTACTCCTTATGAAAATGGTAAGTCGGCTCGTAATGAGACCTCTTATCTCTTAAAATTTTCGTATAATTTCTTAGAATTACATTCTAAAAAATCACAACTTAAATGGATGGGGTGAAATAGTTTTATCCTTAAGAATCAATGGATGACAATTTTTAGAGTTTTTTGAATTCCAAAACTTTGAAAAAAATCTTTACTTTAATAGATAACCTTTCTCTGCTTAATAAACCTTATAATGATTTACATTTTCCTCAAGTTTTCAAAAGATCATGTAAATGATTGAAATAATCTTTTCAAAGTTTAACATCTTATTTTAAACTATTCAAAAACTGTGATCATTACTTTAAAAAAATTTATTTACACAAAATAAATATTTATAATATTTTTCCGAAGAAATTTTCTCAAATAGTAAACAGTCAATCAGAGACTCATAAACAACATTTATTTGTAAAAACAAAAACAATCAAAAACTTTGCAGAAAGAAATATATACAGTTTAAGAAGGGGTTACCTCCTTATGAAAATAATTTCTTCAAGATAAGCCCATTTACAGGAAGAGGCTCTCTCTTACCTGTTAGATCTTGGAGTATGAATGTATTTGAGTTTATCTTCTCAACGATCTGAAATGGTCCAAGCCACATTTTCTGAAATTTGGTATGTTTACCTTTTTCTTCGTGTGCTTTATCCCATTTCAAAACGAGATCACCAATTGACAAATTTTTTGAGCCGGTAGAACTTGCATCAAAAGAAGATTTTACAAGTTGTTGATGTTTTTCATGAGTAATTTTTGCTTTATCCCTATCTTCTTCTAGTTTAAGAATTTGATCATATCTCAATTGAATGGATGATGAAGGATTTTCTTCAATAAACTGCATTAGGGCTAATGATGGAAGAGTTAAATTTGATGGTATCACAACTTCTTTTCCATAAACCAGATTTAAAGGTGAAGTTCCTATTGAAGCTTTTTCAGTGATACGATCAGCCCATAACGCAAAGATTAAAAATTTGTGCCAATTCTTTTGATTTTGATCAACAGTCCTTTTAATGATTTTGATAAGGTTTTTATTAGTGGATTCAGCCAAACCATTACCTTGTGGATAATAATTTGTTGAATATTTTAATTTAAAACCTCTTTTGACTGCAAATTCAATTAAACTATTTCCAGAGAAGTAAGATGCATTATCAAAGACAAGAGCTTGAGGTACACCAAACCTGGTTATGATAAATTGATCTATGAAATCAATAATTGCATCAGAATTGACTACCTTCAATGGGATTGCCTCTACCCATTTTGTAAAGTAATCAGTTGCAGTAAGGATGTACTTGTGTTGTTTGGAAGAATGAGGTACTATCTCACCAATAATGTCAAGCCCCCATTGTTTGAATGGTTGCTCAATAGTAACTGGTTGCAAAGGAAAAGCTGGTTTCCTTTGTCTTCCACTTGCAGTTTGACAAATTTGGCACTTTCTTACGTAATCATGCGTATCTTTAAAAAGGGTAGGCCAGTAATAACCAGCGCGAATTATTTTGTGAGCCGTGGTATCACCTCCAAAATGACCTCCTGCTGGTCCATCATGCAATTCCTGCAAAACCTTTTCAGCTTTAGTCTTTTCCAAACATCTTAATAAAATTGAATCATAATTTTTTCTAAATAACACATTATCAATGATCTGGTATTTAATAGCCTTTAACCTTAAAGCGCATTTACTCTTATAGCTGAGATTAGAAGGAGCATACCCATTTTTCAAGTAATAGATAAGATCAGCATACTAAGATCCGGAATTTGTAACACTTATCTGACTTACTTGAATATCTTGATTTGAATCTTGATTTTCTGGTATGTTATGAGCTCCTGCCAATAATCTGCAAAAACCTTGTCCTCTAACAATCTTAGCCGGTTTAATATCAATATCATATTCTTGCAAGGTTGTTACCCAGTTAGCTCTCTTTTCTCCTACTTCTTTTTGAATTAATAATTGCCTCACTGCAGAGAATGGGACAATGATTTTTGTATGTGTTTTCAAGAGAAAATGTCTGAAATGTTTGATTGATTTAAACACAGCAAAGGCTAGTTTTTCAACATCGGAATAATTAAGCTCAGCTCCTTGCAGATTCGAGCTAAAGAAAGAAATAGGTGCTTCGATTTCTTGATCATTGAGTTGTGTTAAAACGACTGCATAGGATGTTTCAGTGGCCAAAGTATACAAAATAAAATATTTAGAAAAATCCGGGGTATTCAAAGCTGGTGCATTAATGATTTCTCGTTTGATTGAATCAAAAGCTTCTTTTTCTTTATGCGTCCATTTGAATATTGAATTCTTCTTGATCATATTTTGCATAGGTAAAACAATTAAAGAAAAATCAAGAATAAATCTTTTAACAAAATTTATCTGTCCAAGAAAAGATTGCATGGATTTTTTGTTGTGTGGTAAAGAAATATCAGAAATTTCTTTCACTCTATCTGGATCAATATATATACCATCTTTTGACACAACAAATCCTAAGATTTTTCCTTCATCTAAAGCAAAGAAAGATTTCTTGGGATTTAAGGAGATACCAAACTTTCTACATCTTTCAAATATTTGTTTTAAATCATGTAGATGATTGGCTCTCTTTTTTGAAAATACTGTTATGTCATCAAGATAAACAACAACCGATTTATTGATCAGACCTTTGAATGCTATATCCATGGCTCTTTGAAAAGTTGCTCCTGCATTTATTAGACCAAAAGGCATTTTCTGATAAGCATAAGTTCCCCATTTTATTCTGAAAGTTGTTTTCAATCTGTCATCTGGATGAACTAAAACTTGATTATAGCCCGAAAATCCATCGAGAAAAGACATAAGTTCAGAACCAGCTACCTTTTGAAGTATCTGTTCCATGGTTGGCAATGGGAAATTGTCTTTTAAACATGCCTTGTTTAAATTTCTGAAATCAATACAGATTCTTATACCACCATTCTTCTTCCTTACAGGTACCATATTGGAAACCCAATTAGAGTGCTTGACTGGAAAAATGATTTTGGCTTTCAAAAGTTTATTAAGTTTTGATTTGATTTGACTTTCGAGATTTGGATGAATCTTTCTCAACTTCTGTTGAACAGGTTTAATATCAGGAAGCATTGGAATTGTATGTTGAATAATTGAAGTATCATATGTTTTTAAATCATCGTAATTCCAAGCAAAAACGTTTTTATACTTGTTCAGCAGTTTAATGAATGCATTCCTTTCCTCCGGTGTTAAATTGAGTCCTAAGTTAACGTTTTGAGGTTTAGAATCAGAACCAAGATTTACTAATTCAAACTTCAAAGTGGAACTTTGGAGTTTCGTATTAACAACTTTCTTGAATCTGTCTCTAATGTCATATAAATCCTCTAATTTAACAATTGATTTTGGAATGGAGTTTTCATTACCTTTTGAAGCGATTTCTAAATCATGATCATCTTCGTCAATAATCTGCTCATCATATGATTTCTCTGAAGTCATGAAATTTAGAATATCTTGATCATGATAGAATACTCTCCAATTTGTAACATTATCTGGGACAGATGGACGAAAAATCAATTCTACAGAAAACCTATCAGGACTGCAATCTTCAGCAGGTAAGAGTTTAGATGCAACATTAGCTAACAAGTCAACTGATGTATTCTGATTCCTAGGAATAGGAGAAATATTGAATGCTAAAAAATGAGTGGTGAGATCTTGTACTAGGGTTTGATAGTGTTTAAGATGTCCCGAAAGGCAATGAATAGTATTCCTAACTTGTTTTATGACAATTTCGGAATCACCAAAGACTTTCAAGTATTTAACATCTAACCCTATAGCTTTATAAAGTCCTTGAACCAAGGCTTCATATTCTGCGGTATTGTTAGTACACTCAAATTCTAATCTACATGACAGCATGGTTTTCTCCCCATTTGGATCAATTATGATGCATCCAGCTCCAGCTCCATCACTAGATTTCGATCCATCAAAATATAATGACCAAAATAAAGACTTATCTATTGGCTTATCTACAATTACATCCGAAATATTTACAATTATGGAAGTATCAGATTGTGAAAAAATTTCTATCTGAGAAAAAAAAGTATTTACAGAAAAAGGTGATTGAGGAGCTTTGAAATTTCCAAGAAATGATTCAGCAGAATAACCTCCAAGAATATTGTTGTTGAATGCTACAGGTTCATTAGGTTGTTCAAATTCAGTGACAGTGTGCATCATATGTTTTTCTCATTCAATTTTGATTTGATTTGGTTTCCCTTTGTAGGGAAGCCACATGTGTGAATAATCGGTTGAGATATAACCGTTAAGTTTAGCAGACCAGTCCCTGCTCAAGATTAATCCATAGAATTCAGGAATATCAGCAATTAGAATATCAATTCTTTGGACAATCCTAGGATCTGAGGCTAATCTGATAGTAACTGAATTAATTTCTCCTACCACTTGAACTTTAGAGCGATCCAACTGAACAATATGAACTGCTGATCTCTGTGGTTCAATATTCAATTTAGCACAGACAGAAGTAGGCATTATATTGGAGGAAGCTCCAGAATCAATCAAACAATTGTGCAGATTTTTATTGTACATCTCATAAGTCAAAAGAAAAGGAGGAGTTTGAGAATTTGACTTTTCCCCAATGAGCATAGTATCAGTAGCATCTACCTTATCTGGTGGCTTACCAGTTCCTCTTGCTGCTTTTGCAACTACACCGCTTGGTAAAGGAGCAATTGGTGTAGCGTTTAATTCTTTCAATAGCAACTTTTGTTGGTGTTTCAGTTTGCTGAGTTCATGTAAGGAAATGTTGGCTTTAATCTTTTTCATGTCTTCAACAATATTGTATTCCATAGGATCTGACACTACTAAAGTTTTCGTTGTTGATGTGAGAGGATTAGAAGAAGATGGCTGATTTTGAGTAGGTAATGGAGAAGTTTTCTTTACAGTGGGTTTGTCTTTGGTACTTGGAGTTGTAATTTTATTTTTCGGAACTGTTTGCACTGGTTCTGCTGTAGATTTACTCCTAGTACTTACAGGCATAGCTTCTTCACTATCAGAATTAGGGAGAATAAAATCCCACATTCCATTTAATTCAGCTATTTCTTCATTTTCGTCTTCTTGATCTGATACTATAGATGTATCTTCTTCTTCTTCTTCTTCTTCTCACTCTGCATTAGAGATTACATTAGGAGGTTTAGATTCAACTTGGTTTCTTCTGAAATTTCGGAATGGTTTCTTGGTAGAAGTTTCAGCCACTTGTTTTTTAATTTCAACCATTTCATTTGACATGGTTTAAAGAACTTTCTGTAAACCTTCCATGTCATATGGATCTTTGGTCTTTTTCTTTGAATCATCTCTAAATCTGACCTTCTTTGATTTCCTTTCTTCAATAGCATTTTTCTTTTCCAGAGAAGTGATACGTTTTTCTACTGCAATAGCTTCTTTCATATTCTCAGCCAATGTAGGCTTTGCAGCTCTGTCTACGAAAATTGCTATGTTTGAGGGTAAGGCAGTTATATACCATTCGATTCTGACTTGCTCACTAGGTTGTGAATCTGTATGAATTTTGTTCAAGAGCTTGTTGAATCTAGCATTGAATTCTTTTATAGGTTCTTTGGGTTCTATTTTCAAATTTGAGAGATCATTGAGTAAAGTTGCAATTGATCGATCATCTCCAAATTTGGTCAAAAAATGATCTGCAAAAATGTCCCAACTTGTTATAGATCCTGATGGTAATGAAAAATACCATGATCATGCTACTCCCTGAAGAGTATATGGGAATAATCTAACTACAACATCTTCATGTATGACTCCATTCAAATTAATAGCCAGCATAAAATTATTGATATGTTCTTCAGCTTGAATGTTAAGATATGGGCTAAACTTTGGAAGCCATTTTCCAGGATTGTCTGGTAAATCATGTAAAGGTGCAGCCATGTTGACTGCTCCTGGAGTAGACCATGGTCTCTATGCCATTATTGGGAGGACTATTGGAGGAATAGTAGAAACTGGTGAAATTTGAATAGAAGTGGTTGGAATAGATGATTTTGAAATTGATGAGGATTGAGTAGAAGATGTTTGTGGAGATGATGATTGAAGAGATGATGATGAAACAACTGCACTTTGTTGAGTTGTGCTTTTGGAAACAGGTGATTGAATATGAGATAATGAACTTGTATCACTTTCTGTTTCTGATTGAATTCTTTTTGTTTTTCCCTTACTAGGTAAAGGAAATTCTTTCGGAGGAATACCAAGTTTTTCACTTTGCAACCTAGTAAGAGGTTTTGAAGGAATAAATTTTGAGCTTACACTACCTTCAGATATTTCAGACTCTTCCAAAGATAATGAGAATCCTTTCAATTTATGAATTAGATCTTGAACTTCAGGAGACTCAGGATGTTGTTTTTCTGAATGTTTTGAGATTTTGGTAGTGGGTGTCTGAATATTTTCTGCAATTTATTCTCTAGGATTTTGAATTTCAAAAGAAATTGAAGAAGTTAATGAGGGTGTTTTGCTCTCAGAATGGCTTGTGGATAAAGATTTACTTGCCATTCATAGCTCAGGCCCTCCTTCTAGCGCCAAAAATGTTGAAGCCTAGAAAATCTCTGCTTCAAACATCGGGGAAACCCACCCGGTCGGGACCTTAAGACAACTCCTTTTCCCGTTTGGAATGGTGGCTCCGACTGGATTTAAAGGACCAGTTTCCTTGTAACTAAATGGATTGGATTGGATGGGTGGAAATGGGACTAAACTAACTGAAATAAAACTATCTAATTTAAGCTAAATACTAATAAAGAAATTCTAGCACTAACCCGGGTAGCTATATGTGAATACAACTTAAGATTGTTTCAATTCAACAATAACCATAAAAATGTATTATTAATTAAATTGAAATATGCAGAAACAAATAAAGATAACTCTGTTTAAGAAATTAAACAGAGTTATATAAACATATTGCATTCATCATTGTATACCATTTACATATAACTATGAAAAATAACGTTTCAATTATACTCAGAAATGATATATAAAAGGAAACGTTGTTAAAAAAAATATACATATAAATGATAGCAATTTTAAAATTAATATCATAAAACAAAAGAGATCAACCGTGAACAGATAGAAATACCTTGTTCATCTTGAAGACTTTCAAATGCAATATGATACTCTATCCAATAACTCTAATGCAAAACCAAATCCAAGGTACAGAAATGCAACACTTCAAAGATAGTTCCGCATGAAAATCACCAGATGTGATCCTTTTCAAAAAATATATAAGACAATGGAGTACAGAAATGCAATCTCCAAGTCCAAAAATATTAAGATCCAGGACCCCTCTCTAAATGCATGAGAGAGGTTTAAATACTACTTAACTAACTCTAAAAATATTTTATTACAAAAATTAAGGATTCGGTTCAATGACCGTCCTTTTCCTAGGCTAAAATACAGTGAAATTAAAACTAAATCTATCTATCTATTAACTTGATCTTTAAGCTTGCAGGCATCCAGCATAGTTTTGAGAAGATGCGGTTGACCGACTTCAGAATTCAACTGTCCTGAAAAGACAGAGTCGGCAAGCGTAGGAGCAATCTTCTCTGTAGCATTGATGATACAATTGAGCGAACTGTGCTGACTGTGTGGCTTTACCAAGTACATCCAGTATGAGTCCCAATTCAATCTTGTCAGCCCTTGGATGGATTTTGCGCTTTCTTCTGCCTTTTGCCTCCATTCTGTTTGCAGTTGATTTGCCTGTGGGAGATATCCTGGAACAGTTTCAGAAATCAAGTTAGCTTTGTGTAAATTGTCATTTACACAATCAGTGAGAGTGTTTGCCGCTGTAGATGCCTCCTCTGCTGCCTTTTTTGCCCTTCTGATTTGTGCATCCCAATTATTAAACAATATTTCTTTATGGTTCTCGTTAATGATGGGTGCACCAGCTTTTCTGCCTTCTTCTGTCTTTTTCCATGCTAGATAATCATTGATCTTTTCATTAATCAAATCATAATCATTTCGTAAATCTACGACATGATTTGTGATTTTATCGCTTTCTTGGCACAAAGAATTCCATTGCAATATTTTTTGGCAGAAAATGTAGAAATTAGCTGAATAAATCACTTATTCAATGAAGATTAACCCGATCATACATCAATTTCGAATTGCATGCATAACACATAACCCTCTTCTACAATTAATTGTCACATGCGGAAATAACATAGAAGCAATCTCACATCAATTCAATCACACATTAACTCAGTATGTATGGGAAAGCCTATAGCTGAAAACCCCCCAGCTATTGTGTATATTATAATGGAGAAATCATGTAACAATCATAGTACAAAAACTCTTCACAAGCTCTCATGCACTACCTCCCATGCTACACACTATCAAGCTAGATCTAGCAAATCACTTGCTCCAATCCTTAGCCACTTGATAGCCAACCTTGATTGCTTATTTAATGCTAGGTGATGGCCTCCTTATATAGATAAACCACCAGCCTAAACTTTGCAATACTCATAGCTTACTCCACCTATCTATGTGTTGCAAATAGCAACAGTATAGTTACAACTGATAGCTAACTCTACCCTTTCATCTATCTCTTTCACCGGTCTTCACTGAACT